>CM068585.1:40161238-40378738 GCA_035048485.1 Pteria penguin | reverse complement strand
TCTTGATGAAGGGGATACCTACATGATACTTGGTATGTATATGCTTTGAATATTATACACTAGCAAGGATGGTGTTCCAAACCTCTATGCAATTACATGCAATGTCAACTGGTTTTGCCAATTTGATCATTTGGATTACTAATACCTTGATGTTAAGCTCATTATTTAGGATTTCTCATCAAACATTCTTTAGGATTTACATAATACTGTAAACTCCTTTTAAAATTTTAAGATCAAATTCTAAAGTCTAATTACAAAAAAAGTCGTGTTTAATTTTACTTGTCTGTTGTAAAGATTGTTATGCCAGATGACCATTTCATGTCATGTTCCTTTAAAAAAATTCATTTTGTGAAAAACAAAGATTGTGGAGATTTACTACAAGACCTTTTTTGATGAAACCGTTGTTATGTATTTGGGCTCCAACTAAAGTAACACCTATTGTACGAAATTAATTATTAATTATCTTGATATAAAAACAGGTCCATATTATGACTACATGAATACTGGAGTGGTTTTTGACTTTGTCACCCCCGAAGCCTAATTATCAAATATTTCATTCATATCTATTTTATATTTTGGTGTAAAGCATTTCTGAAAAAGAAAACAAACCGTCACTGATAGGAATAAGTCATTTGTATATTCGAAGGATACTATCTCGACATTAATGTTCAAGATTGAAACTATGAAGTCCAAATGAATATGGAGAGCAACTAATAGCAACTAATACATATGGTCCTATAGGAAATAAAGTTAATGTGAAATAATGGGTAAAATACAGGAAATATGACATTTGACTAAGTTAATGGAGAAATCTGAAGGAGCAAAGAAGAATAAGCACATAAAAAGGAATCACAATATTCGATTGTAGTGTGTAACACCCCACACACTGTATGCTCATGTTAGACGTTAAGGCAATCTGAAAAAAAACATATCTTTATTCCGTTTGTCTGTTTGTCCCATTGCGGATAAAGATCTGGCGTAGTAGGCCATGTTATAGTAAACTCTTAGTCAGTCACCGAAACCGTTGTTTCCCACAGCCAATCAATGACTCGGCTAGGCTCGTGATTGTGACGCAATATGTAACAAAAACTGTTAAAAACTACCTTGCGGATGTTAATTTCATTCCTTGGAATTTGTAGCCGATCCACTGATCGGCTGAAAATCAGAAGTTACCAGAACATGACCCCTTATGGAGTTTCGCCAGATCTTTATCCGGAATGGGACAAATAGAGAAGCGGAATAAAGGTATGGTATCAATCAGATTGACGTAAAAGTACATTCTACTGACATTTTCATCAAGGAACGAGACAGGAGAATGTCATAATAGTGGACGGGTTTAATGGTTACTGGAAGATGCGAAGCCAGAGAACAATAGAGAAAATGAGATCGAGAATAAGTGCCTATGACTGCAGATGTGAGGTATATCTTCTAAAACAGTATAAGTACTTCATAATAATGATGTAATTTACATACAGTTATATCAACTTTATCATGGTCTTGAAATCTACAATACCAGGATAAGAACAATGAGAAAATAAATGAAATTTGCTTAAAATGTACGCAGGACAGAGGAATGGTAAACGCTATGTAGCATTTTCCTTTTAGAAAATTGCAAATTTTTTCCTTTTATTTAATTTTTTTTCATTATCTGAATGAATATCCATCATTAATGAACAGTATAAAAGACAATTCATGCATGTCAGATATTAGACAGATACAAGAACATAACGACTTTATGATTGAATTGTGTCAATTTTTTCATTGTTTTAGATAAAAGCAGCAATATTAGAAGTGACGTTGTAATTCTTCTTTCTTTTAGATTCCTTCACGGTTTTACTCGGGCATGATTTTTCCTTCTGTCACTCCTCCGAGAAGTAATGAGTGTTCAAGTGACAATCTGCATGGATGTCAATGGGAAAATGGTGCATGTGTGTACAGGAATGGGAAATGTGAATACATTGATAATTGTCCCAGGCAGAAATAATGGACATCAAATCATACTGAAACAGAGATACATCAATATTTTCCCGTAACCTGTATGATAATCGCGTCATATTGAATTTGCATTATGGCCATTATTTCTTTTATTATACAATTGTGTTTCCCTTTTTCTATAATTCATGTATTATATATTGCCATCCTAAATTGTAATGTTTCCAAAACATCGTCGTCTTTGTGTGAACCAAATACCTTGGATATGTGCTATGAGCCATTAGCGCATTTTGACAACCAAGGTTTCTTCGGTGATGCTCAAGGCCTAAACTGGGGAAATCCAAAGAATAAATATTTGAAGAGGAAACTCATTTCCAAATTGATCTAAACGTGAAAGCCAAAAAACACATCTTTAGAAAGAGCTTAGCATGAGAGAGATACTCCCTTTTTCCATAGTATATTTGAAATATATTTTTTGGTAAGTACAAATGTACTGAAAACAGGGTTGAATACACCCTAGGTGACCAAAAGTCAATCAGCAGCGGTATTGACCAAGTGGTTATAATAAATATTAGAACATATAAACATATACTAATCTGGTGTACCATAAGCGCATTTCGACAAGTAATGTCTCTTTGTTCATGATGAATACTGAAACTGGAAAATCCAAGTATGAATTCGAACTGACTTAAAAGTAATCACCAAAAACAATCTAAGGACAGAGCTATGCATAACGAAACTGTGTTAAGGCAATACATAATTATATAATGTTGCAGAAAACCCGCCAAAACATAACATGCCGTCATTATGACGTCACTATGGCCCAATGTACTTTATGAAGCGGGATATACTGCAACAATCACCATGCCAAGAAAAATGCTATAGAGCAACCTTTTCCCGCAATTCCATTTGTAGTGCAATTTTATAAAAAAGACTTCTATATTTATTTGAAAAACCCCTTTTTGGTCCTAAATTTTAGATTTTGAAGTATCAACAGAAATTGAATTTAATGAGGCCATTTCTTGTAAACTCACACCATTTAGCAATTCCATCCCATAATCACTATACAAGTACGCAATTTATAAGTTGGGCACAGCTAAAGATATTATTGATAGGCTTCCATTTATTGTTTACAACAAAATTTGATCACCAGTTTTGGCAATATACCCTTGCACTTTTGAATGTTTGTTGTTAATACTGCATATGGTATATATAACTATCACGTGATTCTAAACAGCTAGGGAATAAATTCTAATGTGTGAAAAATTAACATTTGCTAAACAATTTGTATTTTTGCTGTTTTTGCAGAAATAATATTTACTCAGTTTATTATACGGTTTTTAGTAGACTTTAATGTCATTGACGTCGTGGAGTGCCTTGACGTTACTGCGAAGGGATATACTATTAATTATAAATCTAGTGAATCATATGCCCATTTCGACAACTTATGTCTTTTCATTGCTCAAGGTCGGGATTATGGAAATCAAAATTTTTCACAATTTTAGAATAAATATAAACTTTTTTCAAAGTTAATTAAAAGTATATATTTCGGGTCAATACAGAAACACTGAATAATGGGTTTGTGAATACTCCCGGGAACAAACGCCCTTGGGAACTATCAACATTCAAGTTGCAATAATGATTGTTAGAACATATTTACGTGTATAGAATTATGTGTATTTCAAGATTTCTTCAGTGATGCTCACGGTCGAAACTTTGATAATCCATAGTGCAAAGAATTAATGAAAAAACTAATAAATGAATTGAACTAAAAGTAAGAACCAAATGCCATGTTTCATAATTTGCTCAAGAAATATTGAAGTTTCAAACAGATTTGGTTTTGAGATCATTGAGGAAACATATTTCTCAAGATGCAAATCTTTTCTAGGAACTACATGTATAATTGGGTTTTTTTTTTTTTTTTTTTTTTTTTTGTTTTGTTTTGTTTTTTTTTTTTTTTTATTTTATTTTATATTTTTAATTATTTATTTTTTTATTTTTTTTTTTTTTGTTGCGCGACATCAGGCAGCAGGGGGTGTCTTTGAAAAGTAAAACATTTTCTTCAGAGAATTATCTTTATTCAGAATGCTGAATTTAGTTAAATGTCAGAGTCAAAAATAAATGCAATATGAGTTTTGCATTCTTATTTTTGCAGGATTCATATTTCATTGTGTTGATTTCATGTAAGACTGTGTAGAACGTGTTATTGCCACACAACATCCAAAATGCGTCCGCATAATTGTTGTCATTTGTTTCCTCCAATAAACAGAGCTCTTAATAACTTTTAGGTATTTGAGTTATTTCAACCACACCAATTGGATGACGTTTGTTACTTCAATTGACCCTCCTAAGTCGGTATCGTAACTGCAGTTTCCAGTTTTCTCTCTTATTTAGATGATTATATAATTCCCATGTAGTCTGGTTCAAGGTTTTATTCTAATGTTTTGGTTTGTTGATTGGTGTTTTACGTCGCTTTCAAGAATTTTTCAGTTACATCGCGACATGGAAGCATGAGGTAGCCAACCTCTTAAACATAGTGGCGCAATTCGGGATCGAACCCGAACCATCGGCACCGTAAGCCAAGCGCTTAACCACTACACCAAGCCTGCCCCCTATTTTGTTTTGAGAACTCACACTTAATACATTGCAGATATCCTTCCTTATAGACAACGACGATCAACAGGCAACTCGTGTACAGACGTCAGTTGTTATGGAGTGAATTTGTGTCAAAGATGTAAAGTGACACCGTGCTCTGTCTGCATAAAAGCAAGCGAAGTCCCGTTTTCAGTAGATGTTCAGTCAAAAAAGGGACGAGATACAGGACCTTTTTATCTTCTGAAAAGATACAAACAATGCAGGTATTAGAGTGCCCTCAGTCCTTTAGTCATAGTGCAAGACCAAGTACAATACTTAGCAATAGAAACGTTACTTACTTTTGGTTTATCAAAAATTCTAACGAAATAATTGAAAAATTCCGTTGAGAAATTTTAAGGCAACTAACGTTTCTACTTTTGCACTATATACCTCTCTGTACCTCATGACTCAATCAAAACCAAATTGTGTCTCTCATACGCTGGAGAGTCATACCTCTGTACTTCAGTTACACCTGGATTTGACTTAAGTGTTATATACACTTTTCCTGATGTTGTGTGGCTGTGACACTTTCTACACAGTGTTTGTTCACATTCATGTATATATACAGTGCTGAATTGTATTTGTTTCAACTGTAGTTAAGGGCATTCACGGCAGGTGTGACTGGCTAAACAGGAGACGCTCACTCCTCTCGAGCACATGATCTCACCTCTGAATTCCGGGGGTCCGTGGATGTCCACTGTGGTACAATGTTATTAGTGCCATAGTTTCGTGACACCACTTAGTTTCGTACTATGTCACTTAATTCACTTTCTGAAATATGTTTGCTATTCACATTGCATTCTTCCACCTGAAGTGGATATCTTAGAACACCAGGAAAAATTAATAAAAAGAGAAAAATACAAATATCAGAGGGTGAAATAATTCAAATGATATAGAATTAATTTCAAAATAGAAACACAAAAAAGGACATGTCTGAGGTGTTAAACAATAACAACGAATAAATTTAAAAACTTTTAGTGATAATTTGAAACTTTAAAATGGGAAATATAGAAATAAATGTTCAGCGGTTCATCAATGCATTGAGCCTGCCTTTATATATTAAACAGTTTATTGAAAATTACATGCATGACTTTAATCATACTCAAAGTATTGATGGTGTAATGTTTTTCGAATCATCTCTTAATTATTTACCAAGAATCCTAAAAAGATAATTTCTGAAAAAGAGATTAGGAATTGTCTTTGAAATTAAGCATATGTCTCATTTGGTCAAAGCCTAGCTTTCGCCCTCATAATGTCTGCAATACAAAGTACTATATAAATAACCCAGATAGCATGACTACATTGGGCCAACGTTGGCTAACGGTTGGACCGTTGGCGTTGGGCATGCAACGTTGGCCCAACATTGGGCCAATGTTATCATAACACTTTCTCACACGTGTTCAGAGATTAGTTGGTAACACAACGTTGGCCCAACATTGGACCAATACTGTAAGATTGACAAAACTAGATGTCGGAGTTACTTAAAACCAAAACGTCGGACCGACGTTGGGCCAACATCAATATTTTATGTGGTTTATTGCAAAGATGCATACTGGGGACGATGTTAAAATGTTACGGTAAAATGATCGAAGTACATAATTGTATCATTTATTTAATGGTGTACGGCCGGGATGTTGAAGATGTATAAATTAATGGTTAATTAATAATTCAAAATTACGTTTAATTGTATAAACATTATGATTATATAACAGTACTTTATTAAATATATATGAAAACACGCTTTAGACATGTATAAGGAATTGTAAACAATGAAATCAAATAAAAGAGAAACACACTTGTGCGTGAATTCCTTGATTACAAACTTGTTCTTGAGTGTTAGAAGATTCTAAGATAAGAGCATATTTACTGACCAAGTAATTAGGTCAGGGTTTTTCACAGTGGGAGACTGGCCAGTTACTATGGTAATCTAGATATGTAATGTGTTGGGATGGTCAAAGTTGTATTTATTTTGCGTGTCCAGCATTCTGATCTCGGAAGTTTACCAGTACATAACAACACATAAAGTTAAAATAGCAACTAAGGAAAAAGAAGAGCGGGACGAAGTATTTTTATAGTGGATTTTGTTCAATTTATCCTTCATATATCAAGAACATGTAAGTATATCATTTATCTTCAAATTTCCAGATTTTCAAAAGACCAAATAAGCCACGAATATTCAATTAGTTTGCTTTGATATAAAATTTACATAACCTCAAATTGTTAACCTCTATGCGCTTTGTGCATTTGTGCATGTACTGTTTTATGTAGCTAAGGGACTATTATTTTTTAAACATGAAATATATATATATGTATAGTGTGTATGTGTGTGTGTTTATTTGTGTGAATACACATAAAGTACAAAATGAGGTCGTTGTAATAATTATAATAAGAAAAGAAAAAATTAATGATAATATTTAGGTCAAATTATACATTTAACTCTGCGTTATATAAGGTAATATCTATAAATTTAAAAAATCCCTTTTAGGCTAAATTTATCATTCGAATTGGTGAGGAGAACATGTAGAAAACAAAAGATTACTGGCCTTCATGTCCGTGAGCTTGCCAGAGAAATCAAATGAATGGACACAGGAGGAAAGCTGACCTTTTCGAAGTTAAAACTCAGAAGGTTTTAACAAGTAAGTTATCCTGAAAGCAACTTGAACAAGTCTAATTTACAGTAATTCTTTTGCATTAGAAACATAAATGTTCTTTTGAATTAAGTGCTGAGTGTGAAGAGTTATGTTTTGTACACATATCATCAACTTAATATTTATTTTTTTTTTTTATTCATTTTTTTTTTTTTTTTTTTTTTTTTGCTTTTCATAAAACTAATTTAACATAGATATTTATTTATTCAGAATTGCTTTAAAGCAATAAATTGAACTTTAATTTAAAGGTGCTATTTGTGCAAAGCGGCTATGAGCTGAATCCAGTGAGATCGGTAACATCAGAAAGGAATGGATTCGCTAATTCATGTGACCGAGATGGAGGACGAGAAGAAAGGGAATAACGAAAACTAGAGGAAGAAAGAAGCAAATCCTCACGAAATGGAACTGACGTCAGCGCACAATACCGGTCATTAAAAACATACATAGAGTGTATTTAATGTGTTCAGAAACTTAGAAATATCTATTTTAAGAACAAATTATTGTGTATATTTAAATCAGATGTGTATTAAATTTGCATTTTTTTTTCTTGTTGTGGGCGCACAATAAATCTAATCACATATTTTATTTTGTTCTGATAATTTGTAGCAGTATAACAATTAGACCTAGATATACTTTGTGCCTTTGATTGCGTAAATTGTTTCTCAGCAGGCTTCTACATGTGCAGAAAAACAACATTTTAAAACATTGGGAAGATTTTGCACACAATGTGTTTTAAGTTTAAGGGAAAAGTTACATTAATAACCACCTGTTGTAATGATTGTTGTCACAAACCTTGGCCAAATGTCACCAGCATGAAATTGGGCCAATATTAAGCCAACGTTTATCCAACGTCACCAACATTGGGCCGACGTTGGCCCAATGTCAAACATGTTGGGGCAACATCGGCCCAATGCTGGGCCAATGTCAGAAGGAAACACACGCCACATTGGGCCAACGTTGGCCCAACATATTGGGCCAACATTGGGCCGATGAGCAAAATTGCATTGGGCCAACGTCATTTGCCAACATTGGCCCAATGTAACGGGTGACATTGGCCCAACGTTGGCCCAATGTTAGCTTGCTATCTGGGAAGATATTGATTGAACTTTGGCATAATCTAGTTTATTGGCTAAGTTTCACAATGATTAATTCATGTTGTAACATATTGCAATTATGACACGGAAAGTTACACAAACTACAGGTTAATAGGTGACCGCAAGTTTAACTATGGCCAGCTCTGAACATATGGACAAGGCGCCTGACGAAATACACAACAGACAGACAAAGAGTAAGACAGATAAAACATGACGTAATAAAAGTATTCGGTCATATTATTATACAGTTAATTTGTGTGAGAAGCTGATAATTGCTAGGGGCAGGCTTGGTGTAGCGGTCAAGCGCTTGGCTTGCGGCGCCGACGATCCGGGTTCGATTCCCGGGTTGCGCCACTATGTATAAGAGGTTGGTTACCTCCTGCTTCAATGTCGCGATATAACTGAAAAATTGTTGAAAGCGACGTAAAACACCAACCAACAATCAACTGGTTATTGCTTTTTTACCAAAGAAATGGTAAAAAAAATTAGATGTAACATTTTGTTTAATCACGACTCCAGTCCAGCATTGAATACACTGAATACATTATTTTTGCAGGGCAAAATTCACATTGTTTCTATCCTAAATAGTTTATCGTCATGTAATTAACCCTGCAGATACGAGGTGATACCAGATGGCTAATTACCAACAGATTTATGTTATGAAAACAACTGACAGGTTTAACAGTATAAGTAATTCAAATACATTCTATTCCTGAACATTTGAGTCATACATGTCTGGCTGTGAGATAACTAGTAAGGGTTTTTGGCACTTTAAAATATAAGAGGAATAATAATGATAATAGCAAGCCATTACAAACGACGAAACCTGGACATCAAATTTTTTAATAAATCTCTATGAACTATTGTATATATGAAGTTTTGAGCAATGCAGGGAGAGCAATAATAAACTGTGGTCACGATTTAGCTAAATTGTGGGAACGATTTAATAAACTGTGCGCACAGTTAAGTAAACTGTGGCCATGATTTATTAAACTGTCGCCACGATTTATCTAAACTGTGGCCACGATTTATCTAAACTGTGGCCACGATTTAATAAACTGTGGCCACAATTTATCTAAATAAGGGGTATAATAATTTTTGATATTGAAAGTAACTTGGTATAAATCTGAAGAGACAGCAGTCCGGATCCATCAAAGGCATAGCAACACACACGTCTTCCCGTCTAACACGCAATCCGTTCATCAGACATTTCTCATGCATCCATCTGTACCCATGCAGTTTTCCAGAGGATTGTAGTTGGTTATGAGTAAAAGTTATAACGGTTACACAGTCCGTAAATTTTCCTCTCCTTTGCAGATTTGATCTCTGCAATATACGCCTTATGTGACGTTCAGATATGTTAATACCTATGCTTTTGCTATTAGTAAACTGTGGCCACGATTTAGCAAAACTGTGGCCACGATTTAGCAAAACTGTGGCCACGATTTAGTAAACTGTGATCACGATTTAATTTTTTTCACACATGTCCGCTTATAGCCACTGTATAAAGGAGATAACTTTCAGTTGTAAAATAATTTACAAGCTTTTATCATTCCAAGTATATATTTAGGATCAGTGCAAAAGAATTGAAAACTTGGCCTTTGATACCCACGGGAACTTACAAATGACTGAAATTTACATGATGGAATGAGGAAAATTAGGCTGGATATTATGACCTATATACATTGTTTTGGGTTAGAATAAACCCAAATGCCAGCAAAGTTTAATGATACACTTTGTCAGATATTGACATGAGATCAAATCAATAAAACAAACATATTCTTACAATAAATCATACTTTAAAAGTCCTGTTTTCTCCAAGCTGGTCACTCAAACAGGCATTGGTAATGAATACGGTAAGTAATTTCCAATCAGATATCCAATCATTACTGAAAATAACTTATTAACATAACAGTCTATAAATTTCTAAACGGAACTCATTTCTAGAAGTAGCCTCTTTACACAAGATATTATTATGGAAAGTTATTTAGAGTCATTGATTAATAACATAAGCAAGCAGACATGTACCTTAAACCAGTATAATGAAAACTTTTGCTTTCGTGTTTGTTTAAATATAAATTATTAATGAGCAGGTGAACTAATGTATATCATATTTTCTATACTAAACAACGAGCTTAATATTTGTCCTTATTGTTTAGTATAAAAGTAGCAATATCATATGTGGAGTTACATCTCTTGTTTCTCTAAGATTCCGTCACAGGTTAAATCAAACAATTTCTTGACTTCTATTTCTATAAGACAAGCAATGCGTGTTCTTGTGAGAATCTATATGGATTTCCAATCGGAAAATTGCGAATGTAAGTACAAAAATAGGAAATATGCATACATTGATTACTCTCCCAGGGCAAAATGATGGATTTGGACTTTGGAGCATGGAGATATATTATCATACACTTCCTATCTCATGGTTATTAACCCAGAAAGAAAAAAAACCCTGAAAATGTAACTTTCATTTAATGAAATGTATTCCGAAACATGAGGACATATTAGTAGTTTCAATATAATTGATTGAACAGTGTAAACAAGACAATCTTTTATAATTATTATTATTTCGCAAATTTGTTCGACAAAAAGTATTTTCAGTACATACATTTATACTTCACATTTACCTATTACCATCATGCATTCATTTGAAATTTTCCAACGTAGTACATGATTGTCAATGCTACAGTTACATTGCATAAATTATTCTCGTATTTGACAAATAATGTGGTTGAAAATGCTAATTCGGGGTAATTACCAAACATAACTGCATTTGTAATTCCGACGGTGTTAGATGATTCTTCTCCTGATGGCATCGGTTGTGTGGTTGGCAATACCCATAATACATGATTGAAACTCTCAAACGACACAAAAATGGGTCTAATTTACATATATAATAAACGGTTAACGTCGTATATAAGTTAACTCAACAAAGCAAAATACGAAAGTAAAAGATGTCAAGTGATTATGGCACTGACAAAAATGTACCAAAGCCAATTCAGAGACCACTGAAAAGGAGTGGTGAGACCAGGTGACCGGGAGGAGTAAGCGTCTCCTGAATGGCTAGCCACAACGGTCATCAATTCTCTTACAGATGAAATAAATGTGACTCAGAAACTCAGCACCTCATATCTAAATTAACCAACACTGTGTAGAAAGCGTCATTGCCACACAACATCAGGGAAAAGGCATAATACATAAATCAAATTATGTGCGGGGAACTTTTTTATGAGTTCCACACTGCAAAGGGGAAAAGTGTGACATTAATGCAAAATACGAAAGTAACTGGTGTCAAGTGAGTATGACACTAAATAAAAAGTGGCAACAACCACAACATTGGTTTTATTCTTTCCAATGGGAACAACGCCAAACGTAAATTAAGATCAACATACAAAACTTAGTGTTCGATTCTGAACTGGGATCAGTAGAAAATATAATTCGACATAAAAAGCAATCAAAAATCAGGGTAAACAAACAATACAACAAAACAGTCATTTCGCTTATAATTCCTCTGGTTTTAAATTAGGATATCTGATGATAGTTTTGCTAATTGATTAAAATAGTATGACAATAGCTACTTCAGATTAGTAAATTCATGTATATGCAGAGAGATTATAGGAGGTTTCACTCGGTCAAGGCTCATGGTCTGTTTAAAGGATGAGAGGTTTGATCCTGTCAAGTCAAATTAAAGTATTGAAAAGAATGAGAACATTTATATATTTAAATGTCACAAAAATTATTGATAATTAGACCAAGATTAAAATGTCACCTAGTTTTCTCCCACATTGTTTTTTGTCGTGCATTATCTTGTGACACTCAATCTCAGCTGGAGTAAACCCTTCCGGCCATAAGGTGAAACCAGATGGCTAATTACCACAGAAAGTGTGTCATGAAACATTTCACATTCAGCTCCCACCAATTTGATGGACAAAGCCCCTGCAATATGATTGCCTATGTGATATTTCTGTGTTCTGTCGGGTTCATTTTCGGATGCGAACCTGTAGATAGTCATTATCAGTCCTCGTACTGTGATGCAGACATAGGTAGGTTAATTATCTTAGTGATTGATTTGCACTATCACTAGAATATATATCGAGTCGATTTTTCATGTTTCCGAAAATTTTACGATCCCTAAATTTTCCTATTTTCATTATATCAGTTTTGATTTATTGATTTGTTTAATAGTAGAATATGTGCAGTCATTGATACAAATTTATAAGTATCAGTAACTGTTTGAATTGCGATAACATTGGGGTCATGGCGGTTGCAGTTGCTTGCTTCACCAAAGTTTCTGAATGTGCCTCTGTTTCGAGATCCAGATGTCCTTCTGTCCTGTTTATTCCAGCTATTTTAACATTAATTGTGTCGAAATTGTTGACATATGTAATGTATTATCTTAGAGATTGAGAAAATCGGAATTATTTACATGATGTCGGTCCATATAAAGCCAAAAAGCCAATACAAATAGAAAAGAGATTCGCTAAAATGTTTTAATCTCCTATCTTTCAGAAAAACAAAAAATAAAAAAGTAGAAATAGCAGACTTAAAACTTATTTTCACTGTTTCTGGTTTTTATTTATTATTTATAATATTACTTAGAGTTCATTAACAATTATCATTTCAGCTGCAGTAGTTAAAGTAGTAGGCAATGAGACGTATAACGAAACCATTGGTTACAATATCTACCATGGAACTGTGTTAGAGGATATAAAGGTACGTACATTAAAGTAAATATACTGTGGAGATTTATGGATAAACAATTTTACGACAGGGATTAACACCTAAAAGTCTATCTGAAAAAATGCGGCAAGAAAGTAAAATACAAACGTGATTGCTGATATTTCTCAGTTGTATTTACCACAACGTATTGCCATTGTTGGCCATAATATATCCTTTATAGTTAATACCAAACCAGATGTTTGGGAGCAGTAAGCTCCTCTGTTTTCTAGCAACACCTGCCATTGATGTAATAAACTCAAATTAAATGCGTTGCATTCAGGATTCCATGCTCCAGAATGGATCACGTGTAACTTTATGGGGAGAGGGGCCTTTTCAGTCATGCGGTGAAACACGTCTGGATACAGGTGAAATCTACATGATATTAGGTAAAAATTACCTTTAAATATTGTATCCTCTTTTGTTTTTTTGTTTTTTTTTTTTTGTTTTTTGGTTTTTTTTTTTTTTTTTTTTTTTTTTTTTTTTGTTTTGTTTTGTTTTGTTTTGTTTTTTTTTTTTTAGCTTCTTCAGGCAGAGTACATTTCAACACCATGATATCATTGTTCCTTCAAAACATGTCACGTTCGTTGCTTAGGAACATGAAAAACAATTCTGTAAACAAAATATTTCAGTAAAGGAAAAGATAAAAATTGAAAGGCACAATTTCATGTATTAACACGTTACTTTGATCAAGCGTCGCATATTTTTTTCAGGAACAAAAGAGGGAAATGCCGTAATAATAGAAATGTTTAATGGAGATTGGAAAATGTCAAACCCTGCAGCAATAGAGGAAATGAGACTACGAATCAGTGCCTATGACTGCCGATGCGAGGTACGTAATCCTTCATATAAAAAGCTTTGGTTGATATCCGTGGCAAAAAGTAATATACATAATACTATAGGTGAATGAAAATTTCATAAAATGAGGAAGAAGGACAGCATGCTACGATTACAATTCAAGTTTTAATATAATACTAACTGATGCATACCACTGGAGCGATATTACTGGTGGTGGACTGGTTATTCACTAGGATAATCATAAACACAATGCTTCGGTAGCGACTCGAAATATTTACCGCCATTTCGCTGACAAAGGTTGTAAATTATTATAGAATTAGAAAGTATCTGCCTCATGCTCTGCTGTTCGATTGGTTTTTTGAGTTTCTTTTCATGTCAATTTCGTAATTCATTTCCTCTTCTAATATTTACACTTTGGATTTCCACAATGGGGTCTATTCGTATTAGAGGAGTTTTTTTTCCGTATGGTCAGGTATCTGGCATCATACCGTTATGATGCCATACAATGTCTTTATCATTTCCCGTAATTTTACATCAGTTTCTATAGAAATTATCGACTCTGTATAACGAAGAGACCCAATTACGACCTTCAGCGTCACTGAAAAGACGTCAGTTGTCGAAATGCGCAATTGGTGCACTACGGTATAAGATATGCATTGCTTTTTTTGCTCTTTTATGTGTATGTCCTTGGTGATTTGTGCCATACAGCTTTGTCAGATGTCTTCTGTTTTCTCTTTTAGATTCCGGCACGGTATTACTGGGATGACATGTACTCCTCTATCTCTCCACTACCAGATAACCAGTGTTCTAATCAAGGTGTATATGGATGCCGATGGGAAAACGGCGCGTGCGTGTACAGAAATGGGAAATGTGAATACATTGATAATTGTTCCTGGATAAATTAGGGATCTGAAACTCTGATTTGATAGTCACAAGGACATACCAGTTTCACTCTAGCTACTCTTCCAATTTACATTTTAGCATCGACATTTGAGATATATTTACTTCAAGAGTAAATTTCTTTCTCTTTTCGTATGTTTCTTCATTTACTTCACAACATAGATGATTATGATTTCGTATGGAAAAATAAAATATGCATATTTCAGCTTTAATTACGGATGACATGCAGAAAACAACTTGTTTTAAGAGAGCCATCACTAAACTTAGAGATCAGTTAATTCACAATGATATATAAAGCAACACCAAATTCTATTTTTTTTCCGAGAAAGTAAACAACCAAGAAGTACAGAAGGGTTAACTATATTTCGTAGTCCATAAAATAAAAGAACAATACCGTATAAAGTGTCATAGTCAGACAAATGCGAACCCCAATTAAATCGACGTAAGACAAGGTGCCCGGGAGGAGTAAGCGTCCCCTGGTTGCATGCAACACTCGTCGCAACAGTTCTGCAGCAACTTTTCAGTTTGAAGAAGTAAATACATAAATAAATACATTTGAGCGCATGAAGGAAACAAGAATACTAAGTCAAATTATCTTATTCACGTTACGAAATGCTGATGAACTAAAATTCCGGCGTCCGAAATGCACGTCAACAAATGTCTGTATATATACATATCATGTCACATCAATTATAGGTCAAAAGTTAAGACGTTTAGTTTGAATGGTCATATAAGATTTTGAAACGGTGATTTATAAACAAAAAATGCAACCAAAATGACGAAGGATTGATTTTGGTTTGCTATTTGAATTAAAACACTAATTTAGGAAAAGTTTCTTCCTGAACTATAAGTTCCCTATAAAAATCAGTAGGAAAAAATTATATAGAATGAACAGAAGACATCTGACTCGGCTGTATGACCGTACCGAAGATTAAGCATATAAAAAGATATTTTACAAAATTATAATGCAATTGGGAACCGCATAAGGACTCTCAAATGAAGTGACAATTGTCACTCAGTTGGTATGATTATTGCATTACAATCTAATTTTTTTTTCAAAAGATGTTTAGACAGAATAATGAGAGTTGTGCTGTATATTCAACTTTCCATAAAGCAATTTGGAATGTATAGCAAATATTTCTAATTGCCGATCGGCGTATATATATATATGTAAAGATGATGGATAAATCCAAAGCACAAGTCCAAAAATCATAAAACCAGAGGACATACAAAATCAGTGAAAATGAAAAACAAATGGAAAATAACAAAATATGTCTATTTGAAGAGCATATGTGAACCCCTGTGATGGAGTGAGATCAGGTGCCCGGGGAGAGTGAGCATCTCCTGCTTGCTAGCAACACCCGTCACATATACCCAGTAGAAAGAGTCAGATATTACGTTTATTAAAACAGAGCCAAAAACAAAATACAAGATTTTCATTTCAATATGCCCAATTCTTGAAGAGTTCCTTTTTTCTCATATTGTTCACAGAACCTTTCCTATTGATGATGAGTCAGATCTGCTTTAAAAACCACTTCCATTAACAGGGCGGCCGTAGATTTTTATGAATAAAATTCCTGATTCATAAAAAATTTTCTGTGACAAATACACAAAACAGTATATTTTCAGTATTTCTTTGTTCAAACTGTATCAGATAGATCTATAAAAGATCTATAAAATAATTTCCAAAAAAGATCAATCTTTTATGATATACGATCGACTTTTGTCCACTGAGCTACACCGCTCTCGGTCTTCTGTGTCTTCGATTTCTGCTTTCCAAAGGGTGAACTCCTAAAAGTGGCTGCTCTATTTTTTGGACATTTCTTAAGATGCCATACCTTAAATTGGTAAACAGACTTCATGGCATTTGTGACATTTGATGAGTTCTTGCTGTGCATACAGAGAAATAGATCCAAACATTTTCAAAAACTGCCTACACGCCCCCATTTGGGAATTTCGCAGAATGAATCTTGGTTTAGTATATAGAGTAGATAGATAACTGGTGAATGTTTTCGGCTGATATGATACTTACCCAATTTTTTATCCTATGCATCATTACCTAAATGTCAGAACTTTGACCATTAATGCACGTCATGGGTCTGCGAACGTGGTCATAGACTAAACAGCAAAGTAACATACATACTGTTTAATGACTATAAATGGTTGCCATCGACTGGTTGAACCGATGCCATCCACGAAAAGCTTCAAGTAAAAAGTAGTGTTGTCTATGACATGTGCATTTGTGTACAGTAATGGGAAATGTATATATATTGATGACTGCTGTAATGGCTATGAAAATGCTTGAATAACTATAGTACAAATGTATTAACGATCAAACCTGTATATAAATGTCACCTGATGTACGATTCAGAGTGACCTTAATATAGAGGTGACCTTTATACAGGTGTGCTTAACACAGATGTGACCTTTAAAAAGATGATTTTTATATAGAGGTGACCTTTACACAAAAGTCTATTTAGCAAGAAAACGTAAAAAGCTAAATCTAAACAGTCACCTGTCTAAACAACTTTTTAAGACAGGTGACCGTTTTTGCAAGTTTCATTGTGCTGAAATTGTTATATGGGGAAAAGTCATTATTGTAGCCTTTTTTTTACTGACTCAATGACATTTTCCATGCACTGAACAATGCCGGAGTGGTTCAGAAGAAAAGGTGCTCAATTCCTGACTGCAAGATCACAGTTCGACTTTCACCATGAACTGGTGTCCTGATTTTAGAATGGGACAGTAAAATCCGAGGTGTCAAGCCAGTAGGCTGCTACTGCTTCGGATGAGTTAGTTGTAATGGTATAATTATCTGCAATACATCATGCATCAGGCAGATGTTGTCACCATATATGTGAATCAACCAATCATTTTAAAACCAAATCTTTACTCCTCTTCTCTATTTGTCCCGCGATCCCGTCGGATAAAAATCTGGCGAAATCCCGTAAGGGGTCATATTTCTGATGAATTCTGATTTTCAGCCAATCAAAAAATTAGCTAATAAAGAAATAATTAGAATAATTAGAAATAAACACCCCCAGCTTCACCTCAGTGTAAGCGTGACCTACATAGCAGTTTTGAACAGTGTTACATATTGCCTCACTTGCACGTGCCTAGCCGAGTCATTGATTGACTATTGGAAATAACGGTTTCGGTAACTTTAACGTCACAAAGTTCATTAGAACACGACCGCTTACGGGATTTCGTCAGAACTTTATCCGACTGGACAAATAGAAAAGAGGTGTAAAGCGTAAAGATTTGTTTTTAATCAGACTGGTGAATCAACCATACTCTGTTAACTTCCGACATTCTTATTCAGTTTAATTCGCCCTCGGAGATTTTGTGAAGTGATAACTGCACAAAATCAAAAATATATATATATATAACAAAAACAAAAGACTACACATGCATTTTGACATTAAACAACATTTGAGATAACATGAAGTAAATGAATATTTAATCCTTTGCCTTTCATGAAGTTCAAGAGAAAAACACAAGATAAATGAAAATTATTCCGTCAAAGTGTTGGACCATAGGAATTTATAAGTAGCCACCAGAGACAGATATACTTCCAGAAGTAACGGTTACTTTCCAGTCTCTGAAAGTCGTCCATGTCTCGGAGGCCACCATAGAGGTGGAAATGTCAGCACGTAATACAGGTGGTCTATTAATACAAGTTGAGTTTTGCATTTGACCCCGAAAATCACAGATCTGGAAAGATCTTTTACTTGTGGTTATGCTGGATATTTACTGGAATTAGAGATACTGATCTGGGTCAATATTTTCAAATCCAGTAAATATGGCGGCATATTCACTCAGTCAAACGTCCATAGTATTGTATTATTTCCCTATTTTTTATTATAAACCCAGACAATTTGATTATATGGTGTTGGTTGTATGAAAGACACAATTCTGACACACACTGCCACTCAAAATCAGAACTGAAAAGCACACACACTTTGTTGCCTTTGATTTTCGTGTGCACTGTGACCACACCTAATTATTGTTGGTCGTATCTTTCGATGACCACCGAGTTCTAGAGTAATTGGGCAATCGACTCCTTGCTTTACATAACATTGATCTAGATGTAAATGAGTTGGAGATAAAATATATAATTCATGTGCGAATCACGATTTTTCCCGGAGGTGGGTTGGTGTTCGAACT
This sequence comes from Pteria penguin, assembly GCA_035048485.1. Taxonomy (NCBI): domain Eukaryota; kingdom Metazoa; phylum Mollusca; class Bivalvia; order Pterioida; family Pteriidae; genus Pteria; species Pteria penguin. Next base: position 40,359,846 of record CM068585.1, on the reverse strand, counting down.
TCAGCAAAAATCCAAACATCCTTAAAATAGCGCATTTCAACTTTTATCCGGAAACCTCAATCCTCTAGATCCGCACATGCCATTCTTAATTTTGCAACAGATATTGGTTAAATGAGAAGTCCGTACGATATTCAAAAATAAATAACAAAGGCCGATTTTGAAGGCGAATTTTGTATGGGATGACAAAATTCAACACTGCAAGTTACAAAACTTAGACCCAACAGGTCATGAGATACGTGTGTATTTTGCTTAATTTGATGGACTTATACACCACTCGAGCATTTTTAAAAGATATTCGTTTAATAATTAGTATTAATATCAATTTAAAGACATGTTAATACAATCTGATTAACCCCATGTCTTTATTCCGTTTCTCTATTTGTCCCATTGCGGATAAGATCTGGCGAAACCCTGTAAGGGGTCATGTTTTGGTGAATTCTGATGACGTTTCAGTCACAGAAACCGTTATTTTCCACAGCCAATCAATGACTCGGCCAAGCACGTGATAATGACGCAATATGCAACAAACACTGTTCAAAAACTACCTTGTGGGTCACGCACGCTGGGGATGTTAATTTCATTCCTAGGAATTTGTAGCCGATCCATTGACTGACTGGAAATCAGAATTCACCAGAACATGACCTCTTACGGAGTTTCGCCAGATCTTTATCCGCAATAGGACAAATAGAGAAGCGGAATAAAGATACCGTTTAAATTAGACTGATGTTAACACGACGGAGTTTCTAGGTACGTCCAAGGCGCGACTGCTGTCCGTGCAAAACAGGCCTAGTTAAATTCACAAATACCACTATCATGTTCCCTCGTTACCGAGATTTGTCTCTAAATATGTTCTTCGTGACTGTTCTGTTCTTTTCGCTTTCCAAAGTGTGCTCACATAACATGGGGTTCACAAGCTTTACTGTTCAGCGGAGTATAATGAAGTACCGATTTGCAAATTAAAGTTTCAAGGGCCTCGAGTTCTCTATACTTTCAAGTGCACATTATAATCGCAGAGGAAAAAAAGAGTAAAGAAAATTTTCTCAAACAAAATGAGTAACTGTGTACCGGCCTCTCTAAATCCTGAACTCCCCGATCTCGCCCTACATACTTAAGCCCTAGAGCAGAGATCACGACTTTCACAATTAAGGTAGACGGTTTCATGCTCTGTCAAACCAGTAAACATTTTTCTTGTGCAGGGGTAGAGATTTCTGATGAAACGACTATTTTAATTCTGGCCTTACGGGAGTAGGATTTCTGAAATTCGCTATGTATATTCGTCTTATTCTGAAGAAACTTTAAGTAAAATATGAAAAATTGGCCTTGTTAGTTTCAATAACTCAACAAGCTGCGTTTGTGAAACACTAAAGCCCACGGCGGAACCAAAGTCCAAAAAGTCATTTATAGCATAAAGGTCGTTGTCAGTCAAAAAGTCATCGTGCTTATTGTCATTTGAAAAGGCGTCATCAGTTGAGTACGCATGTCCAATATGAAGTATCTATCCCTCACGATTCAAAAGTTATAGACCCCAAATCAAAAAGTTATTTATAGCCAAGGTTAAAGTTGACAGCAGACAGACAAACAGACAGGACAAAAACAATGTGCCCCCGATCTATCAATCCTGGGGCATAAAAATGTTTTTAAAGATGACAAAACAAACAAGATACCGTCAAGAACGGTATGACCGGATTGCAAATGCTAACGCAAAATGTTGACGCTGGACAGACAGATAGACGGACCGATTTTGCCAATTCATAGACCAGACTTGCTTTGCATTTACAATACATGTATGCATGTGGTCACCCTAAAGCAAAAACCGTGTTCACTGAATCGTAAAGTCCAGGACAAGGTCACTAAATTTTTGTGTTGGTTGGATAGAACATTCAAGTATCTACAAACCTACCAACTTTGACATAAGTACCCTTTAGGGTATGAAAGAAACCAAGCTAAACGCAAATGCTAAACACAAAAGGTTGACGCCGTGCGGGCAGACGGCTGATCGACGGATTTTGCCAATTCATAGACCCGAATTGCTTTGCAATAACATTTACAATACATGCATGCAAGTGGTCACCCTAAAGGCAAAAAACCGTGTGCTCACTGAATCGTAAAGTCAAGGTCACTAAATTTTTGTATTGGTTGGATAGAACATTCAAGTATCTACAAACCTACCAACTTAGACGCAAGTACCCTTTAGGGTATGAAAGAAACCAAGCTAAACGCAAATGCTAAACACAAAAGGTTGACACCGTGCGGGCAGACGGACGGTTTTCACCAATTCATAGACCGGAATTGCTTTGCAATCCAGTCAAAAACATTGACAATGATTGACTTCAAAATCTTAAGACAAATTCCTCCCATGATGCACCATTCTACAGAAAATCAAGAGTTTACTGGAAGGGAATGTGACTTGACAAGCCAGTTACAGTGTCAGCACCCTATTTGTAGCTTAACAGCCTGGTATAAAAGTCAGCAGACTTGGTTACTGATGCACTATTTATTCACAATTTTCTATAAATGATGAACAGTTTTGATGAGGAAACAAAGTGAGGAAATATTTCTGGAGAGGATTTAATCTTTCAAAGGAAGTTCATTCACAGTAAAATGTATACAAATTTTTTTTTTTAACAAATGCATGTTTGAGAAATTAAAATAATTTGTATTTACAACAGATTTGTTCTTTGAACATTATGATGAGAGAAGTAACTTTATTAATTACATCTCTGTACTATTAGAACACAACTTAGCTTCTTAGGTGATTACTGGAGAATAACTACATGTATACATGTTATCTCTTCCTCAGTTTTTCAAAACTTTTCACCAAGTCCATGATATTTTTCTTGATATTAAACAAGACATCAAAAATAGAATCAGTATAAATAATTTAACGTGTCATTTGCTTACATTTTCAATACAAAACCACACAAGTATTGCTACATTCACGTACACATACTGTGACCTGAATATTAAATTCACAAACATTGGTTAAAAAAAGAGAGAGACCTCCATTTCATGGATATAAAATGCCTTCTAGCACATACAAAAACTCCTTTCTTTGACTAAAAAGAAATCCTTAAAATACAGAATAAACACCCAGTTCTAAAGGATGTAGAGAGACTGCAGCAATAAATATACTGTCTACCATTCATTTCATTTTAAAAAACTCGAGAAAAAAAAAATCATCACACACAAGTAATCATTTCTAAGGTGAATATTGAAGTAATCATTATGCTACACTAAGCCAACTTTTTATCAGATAAGAATTCACTGAAAAACAGTAATTTGCTGAAAAGATAAGAAAAAATTTTTAAATGCTTCATTTGAAATAGCAGAAATATAATTTAATTAGAAACAATTCTACTTGATGAAAACAACCTTCATATGAAATAAATCAAGGCAATTTCAATTCCTATCAGATAGAGCTCTTTACATTCATTTTGATATCTTTTTTAGAAAATGCTCTACTGAAATCCTATTGTATTAACCTTTAGTGAAAAAAACATTACTGGAATACTCCTGTTTCTAGCCAGGTACAAAATCATTCTGCAAGATATGCATGGTTTCGTTTCATATAAATAACAGATAAAACAAATTTCAGAATGAAAAGTTGAGGTAGGACAGATGTATCAGACAAGAGAGAAAATTTTCTAGATTAAAACTGGGTGGATAATAACACAAATGCCATTCACTTACTCACATATGATCTTGCCGTAATAATTCAAAGTACAAAGTCAATTATCATGCATGACACTGAACCCATTTGTAATAAATTATACCTGTATTAAATACTTTTCTGTAAAAGAACTTGTACAAACAGAAGTAAAATATAGACCATACAGATCATGATATCTACAGTTAAATATGGTATTTGAAGACAACAATTTGATTAACCAATAGTCCATTTTCTAAAGTAAGGCTAAAAAGGATAGAATATTCCATAAAAAGAAATTCTTACATGGATATGAATTCTGCACAAATCTTTTTTTCATCCTGTATTACATTTTCATTGCAGATCAAATATTTGGTTCGTGAACTTTTTCCTTTCAATCAATCATTTCAAACATTTAATATTATTTAATAAAAACACAATTTAAGAACTTCATGACATGAAAAACAACTGATTCAAGTTATTTAGTACAGTGCAAGCCGCTTAATTGAATAACCTATTTGTCAGGACTTTATTATTCAAATAAACGAATATTCAATTACACGGCATGACGAACGAATGCAGTTTCAAAGACCAGATGATCGACAGATTTTGCAAGAATTGCATACGCGTTTAACTTTCGCCGTATCTGTAATGAAATCATTGTACATGTATCTATATATAGATACACTAGAGTTACCTCTCTTAGATCCCTTTACTGTTTGCTCGAGCTACATTAAACTCAACAGACCACATTTTCTATAATTTTGCAACTGTCTTTTTAAGTACATTGACCAAATGTTATTAAATAACTACATTACACATGCTCAACTGACCGTAAAGATAAAACCGTCGTCTATTGAAATGCACGTAATGTATCTCAGTCGTGTAACCAGGGTGGTCAGAGACATAAGACAGGTTAAACAATTTGTTTTAACAAAGGCAAATTAAAAGGCATATTCAAGCGTGTGAGAAATTTCAATTTTCCATCTGATAGAACAGGCTGAAGTCGTCGCTTTGATTTCCTCAAGGAATCGTCGTATTGTGGCCATTGCATCTGTACATTCGATGTGCGTTACTGGTGCCGTTTCTTCAGCCTCCTCGTCGTCACTGGCAACGCATAGTCTAGGCTCGTCTTCGTGGAAATTCGCGAATATTTTCTCGTCAGTCCGGACAGCTTAGTTCTCCAGGTTGCCATCGTTTGTGATGAAGGTATCGAACGTCTAGCTTTCAACATCCTCTGGCGGCCGGACATCGTCAGTTTCGCTTGTGTCGTTGTCTGACGAGGCAAAGCCAACCTTTCGGAAGCAGTTGGCGATGGTTGTTGGCTTGACGGTGCGACAGGCCTTACGGAGTAGGTGGACGGCATCTAGTAGGGTCAGTCTTCACGCAATGCCGTTGGCTGACAGCGTCATCTTGTCGATGTTTCCGATGATCTTGTGTACGACATGGCTTCGGCAGTTGGTAATTAATTAATCCTTTCATTCCTACCGCCGCGGCCTATTAGACAATTAACGTGTGATTCGGTCAACAACTGTTACCTAGACAGTAATCTCTTTTGAGATTACCTGGACAGGTGTGAAACCCTTTATCTCTAATAGATAGGTCGTCTGCACCGTAGTAAATAACATGACCTCGGGCGTGATACATTGAAGTTTTAACGAAGGTATGCTTGGTAGAATAATCGCGCTATTCAAATAAACGAAGTCGCTTCTTTATTCTAGTGTAATAAGTGGCGGATTTTGAATAGATTTGATAGAAAATGGTTTTGGATTTCAGGATCTTATTCAATAAAACGAAATATTCAATAATGCGACATTCAATTAAGTGGCGGGCACTGTACAGAGATAACATCTTGACTTTTATTTCATTAAATGTGAATCAGTCAGGATTTGCAATCAGATCTGTTCAGGTAAAAAGCTGCCATGGTTCAATACATTGCATGTACTTCAGTTATCACTAAAGCTGTAGTGTTTTAAAATCTTTTAAAGGAGTTTACTACTTTTTTCTTCCTCTTGTTTTTCGCGCCTGAAAAGAAAAAAGATCACATTCAGTAAATTATTATATGAAACATACAGTGAATTGGTTCATTGCTTCATGCCACACCAAAATAATTAAAGACAGCACCTATCTGGTAAATGGCCTCAGATTCTAGGAAAATACTAATTTACTTGTGCAATATCAAAGCCATACCTCTACCTCCGTTTGAAAGTTAGGACTAATGCTCAAGTTGTATTGACAAAAATACCCACAAACAGATGGGCCAATACTATACATCCTCAAAGTTTCGATTTGGGAGACAAAAGCAAGCCACATCCATAAATACTGTCATTAAAATTATTCAAATTGGAACAAAAAGTAGCAGATACAGAATTACTCGACAGTTACTTGCTTTTTACTTTTTCTATAATTAACTTACAATGCTTGTGTCCTCTTTCACCTTTGTAAGCTTCTTTGATTTGATTGGAGATATAATCTCTGAGTTATCTTCCTCTGATGTACCATTTGCCATACTTTTTCCTTTTCTTCTACAAAATGGAATTCTTTCACATGTTACTGTATCATTGTAGATTATTCTTTATTTGAATCAAGAATCTTCACTACGTAATACACCTTAACATAATTAACTTAAATTGACAAGCTGAAAATAGGGTGTAAGTTGTTCTGGATGACTTCTCAACTATATGCCCATCTCTCTTCTGTGACAATTTCGTTCATGCACTGATGCATTTTGCTATATACAACATAAAGTCAGTGTGGCTCGGTGGAGGAGGTGTCTGGCTCCTGACCAATACCTTTCGTGTTTGACTCCTGATATGAGCACATCAGTGTCCTATCTTTCAGATAAGAAAGTAAAAGCTGTTGTCCCGTGTCAGTGTAGGTGTGGCACATAAAAGATCCTACATTGCTTCAGGTGGGTTCCTAAATTTTTATGCAAGGTGTTACCATATACATGAAACCAATTGACAGGTAACTAAAAGGTAAGAAACTCAAAAGGCTGAAACCTTTCACGGCCATCTACTTTGAAAAACAATTTCTGATTCGCAGACAGGTTGTTTCATGTTAGGTCAGACAAGATTTTCAATCTACTTATCTTCAAAAATAATCCGAGTTTATTACATGCAGACTGCCTACCTTTCACAACTTTAGCACAAACTATATATAGAGCAAAGTGGGGGAGAAAATACTCAGACAATAGCTCCAAACTTTTGCAGGTTCCAACTTATAATGAAAATAAATTATTTAAAATAAAATCATACATAATATCAACTTTTTTTTACAATTAAGAAATAAACTTGGTCTCTTACATATTTTTCTGACTGCTTTTTGTTCCAAATTGATCCATTGTCAGTTGTTTGGTAGGAGCTCTACGGACATTTTTCTTCGCTTTTCCTGAGTTCTTAGTGGGTGATGGAATAATATCTGACTCATCGTCTGAATTCTCTTTCAACTTGCTTCGTGTCATTGTCAGTCTGTTGATGAAAAAAAAAAAATAAGATTTAAATTAGCATAGTAAGTTGACATACTACTGTGTGGTTCTTACAGGTATCTCCCTTATGTCATTACAGAAACACTGGTGCTTATAAATCATACTACCAGCAAATCTAACAAAAGCTTTAGAGAGGTTTTTGTATTGCCTTCCAACGACAGATTGAAGACAGTCAATATTGCTTGTACAATGCTTAAACATACAGAGCAATTTTGCCATTTGATGCCAAAATGCACCAAATCATGCTTGCTGATCTACAACAAGAGTTGTAAGAAGACAGCATACCTCACCAGCTGGGCACTGTCAAAGGGAAAGCATACATTTTCAATGTTTTCTTTAGTCAAAGTCAAGTACAAGGTAAAGGTCAAAAGTTATCCAGATGAAAGCTCTGGTTACAATGAATCTACATTTGAAATCCCTATTTCTACTATTTCAAAAGAAAAAGCCCAGATAAAAGTTTTTTAAAAAAGAGATCGAATTCCAAGGTCATGGTCACAAATTCAAAACTCATGGTATCAAATGAAAGCTCTTGATGTGAAGGACCTATGTGTGAAGTATCATAGCCCTACCCCTATTGGTTCAAAATATATAGCCCATGTTACAAGGCTCGAAATTAACAAGTTAGTGACTAATAAAATTTGCTACGGACTAACAGGTTTGTCATTGTATCAGTCCGCCAGACTAACCAACAACTTTTAAGAGCATACGAAACAACATCAAACTTTCTGGAAACCCTAACTCTATTTTTAGTCACATTCATGGAAAAGCACAAGTTTAAGGTAAGTCATCCAATCGAAGTTGCTGATTTGTTTATATAAGAGATCAATATGGAGCACTTTGATGGTGCTTCAGTGCAAATGTTGATGCATTTTGGAGATTACATGGAATTTCTGTAACAGCCGGCACCCAGCGAAATACTGTCGCTTCAAGTGACAGAAATCGTCAGTTTGAATTTCCTCTGATCGCCAATTTACTACTTACATTTGTGCATATGGCACTCAAAATGATGTGGCTCAAAATTCTAAATCACCTCCTCAAATAATTCTTAATATTGAAAACCTTGAGATAGAAGATATAACTGTCGTGCTAGTGATTACTAGGGTTTGTCAGAGGATACCAACAATCATGGAAGAGGTCTATGTCTATGTGCCTCAGTATGTTTTAAAACATCAAATTTGCAAAGGTCAAATGCAAACATGTTCTGAAATAAATCTAGTCATAACATGACATTTTTCTCTCAATTTTTCTAGACTTATAGACTTTGTAATTAATTAGTCCGCCAGACTAATGCTTGAAAAAGTTAGTTTCTAGCCCTCTGTTAAAGTGTTTGATAAGTAGGTCAAAGTTCAAGTTCAAAGGTCATGGTATGATTGATTGATTTTTGTTTAACGTCACACTACAAACATTTCACGTATATGGTGATGTCATCTGCCTGATGTGGGGCATACAAATTTTTACCTTTGCAACGGACCCACCCAAAGCAGTGAGGAATCTTTACCGTGCCATGCACACTACAACAGGGGGCCTCTGTTTTCATTGTCTCATCCAAAAGACAGGACACTGGCATGACAAGAACGGGACTCGAACCCCGGCCTCACGATCAAGAGGCCAGCCACTAGGCCACACCGGCTTAGGTCATGGTATGGAATGAAAGCTCTTTACATGAGGGACCTATGTGAGTAATATCAAAGGCCCCCTATTGGTTCTAAAGATAAAGCCTAGATTAAGTTTTTGACAGATCAAAGTCCAAGGTCAAGGTAAAATTCATGGTATCATAAGCACATATCATGAGGAACCCATGTTTGAAGTATCAAAGCCCTACCCCAACTCGTTCAAAGATATTGTCCAGGTTAAAGCTTCTTGTGCATGAGGTCGCCCACACAGCCTCTGAAACACAGGGGTATGACAATAGCTCTCTGGACATTTCATTCCAGTGAGCTAAAAATACTTTATGAAACATGGGATATTATGACTCTTTATACACACAACATAATCTATAAATACAGCCATGTCTTTCAGCTATATTAAATTTACCACATGAGGTATTCATAATTGAACTAACTTAAAATGAATCCGCATTCAAGTTCGAGTAATGTTTTTTGAATCAATAGTCAATCTCTTAAAGCAATGTTACAGAAATACAACATGGTTGTAATTAAAAAGAATACTTTTTATTAGGCAAAGATGCTGCTGCCTTTTTTGGAGAACCCCGTTTGATTGGCCCTGATGATAAACTCTGAGGTGTGGAAATGTCACTAAGATCAGAATCTAAGTTTTTAGCAGCTACGTTCCTACAAAGGTTGAAAAAATACAAAATTATGTCCTATTACGTAATATTTCTGTCTCATACATTACAAATATATTTACCTTCATCAAGCACGAAAAGTCCAATTTGTAAGTATCACAGCAGTCAATATTTAGCTTATATGTGGAAACAAAAATTTAGTAAGTGCCCAATAAACATAATATATTGCTGCACTACATTATTATTTTATCCCTGACACACGTGACTTGATTGCGTAGTAATACAATTAAAAGGTAAACAACATTTTGCCTAGTGTACATTGAAAAGATTAGAAGTGAAATAAAATGAACGATTATCAAAAACATGAATTAATGAAACATGCATATGAGGATGATAATCTGTTGCCCAAGGTATTTATATTTTAAATGCTTTTAGTATTATTAGAAATGCAATGCATGTTGACTGGTGCACATGCGTGTCACAAGGTGGAAAGAGTAAATTCAGGGACTTGGATCTGAGGTAGTAACTGCTCTGGTGCCCGTTCTGTTTCCCTAGTCCGGCATGATACCGTAGAAATTACAATTATCAGCATCCATTGTCGAATGATCGGTTAGTAGCAGACAAGTACTGTTTTTGTTACATGTGTATTTGACTACATGTACTGTATGCATTTCTAGTTGATAGACCTAATTATATCTTACTTTTTTATTGAATAATAGTAGGTAATTATATCTTATATTTAATAGTTTCTGAAGTGAAGTGCGATTTCTTTTGTACTTTGAATTCGCTATATATAATGCAACAATGCCATGTCAACAACACGGGAATCACTGTTCCATAAAAAGAACGCAGTCATTCCCAATAACTTTCGGTCCCCATAGGTCATTCGGACCTATGTAGTGAAGTTACACACAGGTCCGAAACAAAACTTGTCTGTCCGAAAAAAAAGAAGAGAAACATAGATGTATTCTGATATATTTAATTTCATCTAACAAAATCATCGATCATCCTCCAATTTTGATCTTATGTTATAAAATTTTCAAAATAATCATCAGTTTCATCATTATTGCCATATATTGTGTCAACTGCTTCTAAATCAAGGTCATAGACTTCATCTAACATTGCACACTCCTCCATATAGCTCGAAAAACAAATCTCCGAAAAAACTCTGACCGATTCCTCAATGAGACAACACAGTGAATCATGCTCTTGTGAAAGCTTTCGATAAACCCGGTTTTGCAAAACTTTTACATTTCGGTTTACTTCATCATGGTCACCAAAACACTTTAATTTGAGGGAGTATAAATAAACGAAACTCTGTTGGACACATCGGTCATTCGGACCGGCAATATGACAGTGGAACATCAGTCCTTACGTAAATGTGTCGGTCAGGACCGAAAGACCAATGTTATTGGGAATGACTGGAACGGGGTTTCGCATTCCAGAGGAAAGTAGTTCTGGTAATTGTGGAATATCTGCACTCAAAAATTTGTTGATGCAGAAATCAACTGAATTTTTTAACCAATCAGATACACCACTAGACCATCAACACAAAGACAATTTAATGATACATGTATTTATATCAATACAAAATACTTCTGACTACAAAGAAATGTCAAGAGAAAATGCAATGAACAAATTTCAATTTTTATTTTAGACTGTCACTTAAGCATTTCACCTATATGGTGGTTGTATGTGTTTAGTGGTGGTGTGTGTTTAGTCATGTTTAGTGGTGGTATGTGTTTAGTGGTGGTGTGTGTTTAGTCGTGGTATGGGTTTAGTGGTAGTGTGTGTTTAGTCGTGTGTAGTGGTGGTGTGTGTTTAGTCGTGTTTAGTGGTGGTATGTGTTTAGTTGTGTGTGTATTTTGTCGTGTTTAGTGGTGGAGTGTGTTTAGAAGTGTAATAGGTTTAGTGGTGGTGTGTGTTTAGTCGTGTATAGTGGTGGTGTGTGTTTAGTCGTGTTTAGTGGTGGTATGTGTTTAGTGGTGGTGTGTGTTTAGTGGTGGTATGTGTTTAGTGGTGGTGTGTGTTTGTCGTGTTTAGTGGTGGTGTGTTTAGTCATGGTTAGTGGTTGTGTGTCCTTAGTGGTGGTGTGTGTTTAGTGGTGGTATGTGTTTAGTGGTGGTGTGTCCTTAGTGGTGGCAAGTGGTGGACAGGTATCCACAGAGTACTACTCATCTTGACAGAACTGGTGCTATATGTTTTGTAATTCGTAAATCTACAAGCACTCGTGGAGTTTACGACAAACTTAAGATTAATGCTAAGTGCTCATAAATCATATGTACATATCAACATTTAGCGTCTTTGTAAGTTTACATGCTCTTAACCTTACAAGTTTTCTAACGCATGGGCCTCCTTTGTTATAAATTTCTAATGGATTATTCAGATTTTTTTAACACTCTCTCTCTGGCTGTAGTACTCTTACATTGTATACAAGACATACCAATGCAGTCATTTTCTATTATCTTACGAAAACTCCTAAGGTAGTCATTGATTTACAAGTGACATCACAGGTAAACGATGTCTATGGCATTTCATACATATGATGTCACTTGTACAGTTAGGATATGAGCAACTTAATTACCCCTAGATTTTAAGAATTTTAGTACATATGGCACCTGTACACTTATCTATTCTCCATAGCATGGTAGTTTACTGTTTAGGGGCAAACTCTATCCATAAGAATATTGATTACTAGATATAAAACCTTCAAGCTCATCAAATGAGTTAATAATGTTATAAAAGATCCCAGAGAGATGATGAAGGAAGAAATGGAGTCAATCAAGCTTACCTGCTTGTACCTTTAGCTTTCTTCACTGGCGTACTTTCTGCTGAAGAGCTTGCCGTGCGTTTTCTACCCGATAATGGTTTTGTATTTTCAGCGTCTTTTTTAACTGTTCGCTTATTTGTTCCATTCACTACACTAGATTTACTAGAAGATTTACTGTCACTACTAACCCCTCTTCGGGGCGAAGAATTTGCTGAAGAAGCATTTGAATTTGCTTTGGAGGGAGGTCGACCACGTGGCCTTGGTAAATGGTCTTTCTGAGGGGGTTCTAATTCATCCTCAAAGTCTGAACTACACTGACTACTGAATTCTCGAACATTAGTAGAACTATCCTCGGCATCTGAATCTATAGTGTTTGTTTTGGACGATTGTAAACCTTTAGGTCGACCAGGTCCTTTTTTAGGTGATATATCACTTGAAACTATTTTTCTCTTCCTGCCTGCTTTCTTAGCACCAGGAGAAGATGGACTCCTTGCAGGTGAAAAGGAATCATTGCTGGACTTCGTTGAATCTATATCGGAGTCTCTGAAATATTCAAATAGCAACAATTATTATGAAGATCATTCAACCAATATAGTGGCAGTCAAGTGTTTACTGGAACAAGAAAACTGGTGTATCTGTTTTTAACTAGAATTGACCCAAGGGGACAAACACCCTTGCAGCAGCAAAACGTACAATAAAATCTGGAAAACAGTTTTCAAAGTGACCTAATAATGAAAAATAATAAAGAAAGTTAAGGAGTCTCAAATAAGTCCAAAAAATTACGTATCTTCAGAAGACAATCTGATTCTACAATGTTTAACACCAACATCACATTCCTTCCCTTCCCCAAACACTTAAATAAAATCTACCTTTGGCAGATATGTTCATATTAGCAGACAAAAACAAAGTTAAGAGAATACAGTGAGTTCTAGTGCACTGCTTATCTAACTCTGTCACCATGACTTGATCTATAGATAGATCATTAATTATCCTCGATAGATATCGTTTCTGAAAAAGAGTATGGGAAATTTTATCTTTTATTAATGAAACCACGCTTTCTACAGACGTAAACAAAATATAAATACTACAATTGTAGCAGTATTGTAGCACACATACAAATGACTGTCCTGTCGAACTGGACTTCTGTTCTCCTGACTTTCCTTATCCTGCATCTTCTTACTTTTCTTTCCACGTGGAGAGTAAGGCAAAGGATTTACCACAACTCCAGGACTTTCTACAATGATCTCTGGTATTTTTGTGGCAACACCTTTTCTCTGAATAACAAAAATTGAAATAACAATCCCAGCGGATGAATTAAATAATGTTAAACATCAATCACTCAAGTACCAAAATAAATACTGGTTGTGTGTCATTTATTATATAAAAGTAGAAGAATAATGAAGTGTAAAATTCATGTAAAAAATTTCAGTGTTTTTTGTTTTATTTTGTTGAAATTAATACATCATGAAACTTAAACAAGAATTGTACAAACAAAATATGCAGTGTAGGAAGATTGTTACATGAATTAAAACTCTTACCTTTGTTTCCATCACAAGTTCCTTTGGCAGGTAATTTTTCATATTACTGAAACTCTGAAAGAAGAAAAAGGAAGTTTATCATACATATTTGAACATATATTTATGAATATAAAATGAATGATGAAAAAAGAAACCGCTAAAGGCAGTATGGCCAGATTGCGAAGCGCTGACAATTATTGATAGCAGAATGTCTTTTGAAACACTATGCCCATATGAGCAACAGACAGTATAAAGATCAAATTCACATGTCACTGACATAAGTAACATCTTTAATAACTTGATTGGTGGAATATCACGTCAAGCATGAAGTCTGTAGGCCTCATGGTGAAAATATTACAAGTAAGATTAACAAGACACACATACATGTGAACAGACTGGTAAAAAAAAGGTCTATCTACATGTGAAGTTTGAAAGACATAACTCTCATGGTGTTACTGTAATTGAACTAAAGTCAATAACACATTTGACCTTGAAATTGGAAACCTTCAAGGTCAAAGTCACAAACAAAGGTTGCAATGGATAGAGCTCATCAAGGTCTATCTACTTATGAATTTGAAAGAGGTATTGTCAATGGTCTTTTTGCAACGAACCTAAATGCAAGAGCTAAACCACATTGTTGATAAAGACAGACAGATGGACATTGCCGTTTAAAAGACAAAACTACCAAGCTGTGTTTGTGGATCACTAATGCCCCCTGGGGGGCATAAAAATTCCGAGACAACATATGCTAATTTCTTAAAAGCCTCAACAATGATATGAAATCCTTTTGCAAGAAAAACTGTTGAATGTGCAAATATTCATTTAAGATTAAGATTGATATTTTATTATAATCCATGATAAGAGAAGTTGTTAAATATATAATCACAAAATACTCTTTTTCCACAAATTCTAGGCCTTAATCTAGCTGTCCGAAGAAAATTACAATCTTTTCTATGTAAAATCCATAGCTGCTATTATAACACTCTTTGTGGTTATACTTTCATATACAGCTGCCATGGCTTACTTTGTCTGGTTTGGTATAACACCTGGCAGGAAGCACTGGTTCTTGTTTGGTGTCTTTGAGTGTTATATGGGCTGACTTACTGGTTAACAGACCCAGAGCTATATCACAGACTGCATACAATTTCTGAAACACATACAGATATATCATTTAAAATACTGTATGAATCAATCAAAGTCAAGACACCTGTATCCCTATTCTGTAAATCAAGAAAGAGGGATGGAAAAAATAACCTTTCAAATTGTTGGAAGTATTTACATACAACCCTTTATAGAGCTGAAATTATGTACTATAGTATCATAAGTTTCTTAAGTACTTGGTTAGAGAGAGAACGCTTGGCTTTAAGAGAATTTCAAACCACGTGAACATGTTCTGATCTGACCAGAATCATATCTCACTATAACTTTGTAAAGTTCATTCTATAAATCATAGTTTCTTTATGCAACAACTTGCTTAAAGGTAAAACAATATCTACAAATGGCTCTAATAATAAATAATATAAATAAATAAATAATAAATAGTATTAAATAAATAAACAATAACAAATAGTTTAAAATTTTTGAAAAACATAAAATATGATTCAATATTCATAGAAATGTAATATACGCCTGAATCTATTTTCTTCCCCATTCAGTCAATTAAGATCTTTTCATGACAACTGAATTTTATAAGTGTTTACCATATTTGTCATTTCATCATCAGGATTCTGAGCATCTTTGCATTGTTTGATCATTTCAAGCATTCTTCTAAAGAAGGAATAGTTATAATCTTCTGTACGGCAAATCAGTGGTTCCATTACAAACCATAAACATCTGTAAAAGCACAACACACTAAATCAAACAAAATACAGACATATAAGTGAAATGCTCCGGTAAAAACAGAGGTAAAAGATTTGAGTGTTCCTTTTTAAGTGACAAATTCAGCTAAAGTACTTAAGTACATGGAGAAAACGACAATAAATTCTCAATACTTTCAATGGATCATGAATGTGTTTTAAGAAATACATGTTGCCTGCTATCTATTTTTCAAAAAAGTGACTCCCACTGAACAGACAGACAAACACAGGCCACAAAAAATTACCCCTTTTTCTTGCATTGCTTTGCAAGTTACAAAATGAAACCTGCTGATATACGTTATAGTACGACTAGACAAACTACGACTTTTAACATGTATATAAAACCCTTATATCTTTGTGATACACTTACTCTTTTATATTTTTCAATGCGTCTACTTGGTCGTGAGTTCTGAGGTCTGGATCATGAGCTAAGAGGTGAATAGTGTAGGGCATAACATAGTCAGGTAGATAATGGAAAAGTCGCGCTGAAAGAGATACGAAGTGCATGAACAAGAAGACCTGAAACAGATGTACAGGCAGCAGCTACACATATGTATAGCATACAGCAATAATTAACATGTTCATATCAAAAAACTAAAAGTTTGTAAAGGGAACATGTGATACTGACAAATAATTGAGTATTTTTAAAGAACACTGCATACTTGAAAATTTAACTTTATTCATAGAAATATGAAGAGTACTTACTAATACTGGGATTTTGTTTAAGGAAGTCTCTGCGTTTATTGATGTTCAGTTGCAGAAAGTGTTTCATCTGTGTTTTGCGTTCTCGAAGGGGATCATTTGCCGCAAGACTGAAAATACTCATGTACTGGAGAGGCAGTCGCATGGAGATCAATGCCTTATGCAGTTTTAAAGCAAAGTTGAGTCGTACATGGTAACAGCTGTCCTATACACAAGAAAATAGACAGAAAGTTAGATTATTAATGTACAGAATCAAAGGACTTGTTTTACAAAAGCATAACAAGAGGCCCAAGTGGGCCTATATCGCTCACCTGAGTACCTATATTATCAGTCATGCATGAAGGAAGAATTCATTTATTTTTGCATTAATGTGACTAAGTCAACACAGATGTTGAAAATATGTCAAATTTTATTTCAGGCTAGAATAAAAAACAACACTTTTTTGCACATCCATTCAGGTGATTTTGATATTAAGCATTTCCTTTGTCTCTGCAAGAAGTCATTCAGGGCAACAAGTTAGTCATTTTCTTTAGGTGGGGCCTTTTGTTGACTGATTTCAAGTCTGGGTCATGAACAACAATTGTTTCAAATATTGTCCAGATCTAACTTAAAATTGCCTAATTTCATATATTGAGTCAAAATGTTGAGAAACATCTAAAAACTTATTTAGATGTGTAAAGAAATGAAAAAAAAATTTTGACCACAGCTGGATTTGAACCGCTACTCTCCATATTTCAATTACCAAGTGGTATATGTACTATTGTGAGAACTGCTTTTTAGACATGGTGGCATTATCTGTTAACCAATTTGGATGAAATTTACCAAATTGATAGAGGACTTTTAGTACTTCATGTATTCCATGTTTCATTAAAATCTTCATGTGGTACAACAGCAGAAGTGAAAAATGTGATTGAATTGTTCCTATACACCCTCATTTGGAAGTCTTAAAAAATTCATAGAAAATCCAAAAATTGAGATATATTGACAAAATTCTTTCAAAAGTAACAATCCTTACCATAATTATGATCACAATAGTCCATAAGAAATCATCATTATCAATTAACTAGAAAATATGACACTTTTTTCTGCATTGAATCACCAAGTCCAAAGAAATGTCGAAAAAAATTCTAAAATTTGATTTTGGAAGGGAACCAAAATGACAATACATCTTCACTCATCCCTCTAGATCATTTCTATGCATTCTGTTTGTCTCTGTATACAGCCCGTATGAAAAAGAATATTGTTAAACGAGGGAACTCTTTTGTGACCTACTCTTGACTATGGTGGCGCCACCTGTAAAGAGGTCTGGACGAAAACAACAGAATTTGAAGAGGATCATAAGTGACTTATTTCTACCAAGATTTATTAAAATCCTTCAAACAGTTTTGTAGAAAAAGTTGAAAATGTGAAAAACTTATTTAGATGTGTGAAAAAAAAAAAAATTTTTTTGACCACAGCTGGATTTGAACCGTTACTCTCCATATTTCAATTACCAAGTGGTATATGTACCATTGTAAGACCTACTTTTAGACATGGTGGCATTATCTGTTAACCAATTTGGATGATCCGCACAAAAAACAAAACCTTTGAAAAGGACTATGAGTACTTGCATCCTACCCAGTTTTATCACAATCCTTCAAGTTGTTCTGTAGATCAAGTTGAAGATATGAAAAATTGTCCCCCCCCCCTTTTCTTGGAAGTCTTAAAAAATTCATAAAAAATTCAAAAATCGAGATATTGAAAAAATTCCTTCACACCAGCATTCCTTACCATAGAAATGATTAAATGAAACCAAATGAATGCATCAATGTTTACTAAAAGAAAATAATAACTCTTTAATGCATTAAAATAACAAAGTCCAAAATAAAAATGAAAAAAAACGTCAAAATTTTGATTTCGGAATGGAACCAAAAATATCAACACTTCTTCCCATATGCCTCTATCTCATTCCTATGCAGTCGGTTTGTCCCTGTATGCACCCGATCTGAATAAGAAGTTTGTCAAAGGAGGGTACCCTCTGTGACCTACTTTTTGTCTGTGGTGGTGCCACCTGTTCATGGATCCTGACAAAGATGACCACATTTGTCGGGGACCTTGAGTATTTGATGCATGCCAAGTTTCATTAAATTCCAGCAAGTGGTTCCGAAGAAAAAGTTAAAACTGTTAAATGTTTAC
Organism: Pteria penguin; assembly: GCA_035048485.1. Taxonomy (NCBI): domain Eukaryota; kingdom Metazoa; phylum Mollusca; class Bivalvia; order Pterioida; family Pteriidae; genus Pteria; species Pteria penguin. The sequence goes on along the minus strand of CM068585.1, from coordinate 40,341,448 downwards.
ACCAATTATCCCACCCCCCCTTTTTCTTGAAAGTCTTAAAAAATTCATAAAAAATCCAAAACATAAAATATTGAAAAATTTTTCTTCGCAGTAGTATTTCTTACCATCAAAATGATCAAATTAAACCAAATTAATGCATCAATGTTTACTAAAAGAAAAAAATACCTCTTTTCTGCATTAAAATTACCAAGTACAAAAAAACGTCAAAAATTTGATTTCGGAATGGAACCAAAAAATAACAACACTTCTTCACACATCCCTCTAGATCATTCCTATGCATTCGGTTTGTCTCTGTATGCCCCCGGTCTGAAGAAGAAGTTTGTCAAAGGAGGGTACCCTCTTTGACCTACTTTTGCCTGTGGTGGCGCCACCTGTTGATGAATCTGGACGAAAAACAACAACACTTGTAGGGGACCATGAGTACTACATGCTTATCAAGTTTCATCAAATTCTGTTCAGTGGTTCTGGGGAAGAAGTCGAAAATGTGAAAAGTTAACGACGGACGACGATTGATCACAATAGCTCACTTGAGCCTTTGGCTCAGGTGAGCTAAAAAAAGCTCTTTATTCTCTTGTATCTTCAAAGTCTGAAGAACTTAATCATTTTGAAGAACAATGTACAAGAATAAATTGGTACAAATTCAAAATACTTACTGTATTTATTAAATCAAACAGCATTACTTTCATATTTTGTGATTTCAATACTCTGTTCACATAGCAATCCCCTCTGACCCCACAGACAGCGTATTCCCCTAACATCATTATCCATGTGATCAGGTTCACTTTAAATATACAATCTTATGGACACCCTGTAGGTCTATATACTGCCGCATGTCTCATACACACACACTTACATACCTACCTGCCTGTAAGTATCACTTTGAAGTATAGATCAATACACAATAATTGTTATTTTGATCTCATTTTTCTACACTTGAAATAACTGTGGATCTTTTACATAACTGATTATAAATAAATCACTGTATTTTTCTGTAAAGAGGACTTACAGTACATTCAAATATCCCCCTGTTTTGTATTTGTGTGTGCATTCAATTTTCTGAGTAAAGCTGTATTTAGTATAATCACACTTGATAAAATTACTAATGAAGAATCATTTTTGTTTATCTACATGTACACAGTGAAATTAATGATAAACAAGATGAGATAGTAGTTGTTTCTATAATTGAAACCTTACATTCATTAGGAGAGCTAACGCTTGAAAATGTTCATGGGTAATGATATCTGCGTAACAGTTGTCCTCTGCCAGCTTCAACATACAACAACCTGCTTGTAACCTAAGTCTTGCTAACTCTGGTTTACTGGAAGACAAGGAATAATAATTCAGAACTTGAAAACAAGTCTCAATTAGCAGTTGATATTTTTTAGCATTGTTTGCTGTTTCATGCCAAGCCAGGAAGATTTCATGCACTTGACAGTGTCTGAATTTAGAAGAATCCCGAGTTCCTCAGAGATATCAATGATATCTGGTCAGCTTTGAAAATGTTCCTGTTTTCCCATATGTGTTCCACCTATCTGGCTACCAACAGTTTTCGGGTCATTTATATAATGGGAAACAGTTTTTATTTTAGATCCCTTGTTCATCATTTCAAACATAAAAAGGTCAGTTTTATTTAAAATCTAACATGAATTATTTGAAATGTAAAACAACCATGTTGCGAAAAAAAAATTACACTGGCTTTTAGGTTTTTATGGTATCAATCTCTCTCTCTCAAAAAAAAAAAAAAATGAGCATAATCCTGAGACTGAGACCCAATTTCATTTTGTATCAATGGTTGCTTTTCATCTGATATGAAAAGAAATATTTGTATAAATGCTTTTATTTACAAAGAAAACAAACACGCAGATTTCTCAAGTTGCAGTTACCATTACAAATTTTCAGCACCAATTTCCTAATATTTCAGATGGTAAAAATAACTTCTGGTGAAAATCAAAGCAAAATTAATGTCCATGTTCCTTCATCAAAGTTCATAGAAATTTATCATATGATCTGGACAATTTGAAGCAACAGCTCACCTGACTCTCAAGGTACTAGTTTTCCTTGAACCTTGTGACACAACCTTACATAAAGACAGCAATATCATGCTGACACAGAAATCTTGGCTAATACATAGGTAACTGATTGGGAAAATTACTCCATTGGTTTGTTTTATCATGTCATGATAATTTCACACATATCTTGTATATAACACATTGTTCAAAATCTACATTTATGCAAATGAGTCAAACAAAGCCAGTGTTTGGACCCTAGCATGCCTGAACTTTAACATGCCAAAATATCCAGGAAGAGTACCTCGGTTATTACAGTCTCTGTGAATCACCTATAAATCATGTTACTTTATTTTGCAATGACCACATTTAAAGGCCATATACACGTTTTATTTAAATAGTCGAATAAAGGATATTTTTGCTTGGAGTTACACCCGCAAAATTATGCAAAAAATGAACATCAACATCAATAAAGGTGTTTTACAGTAACTAGATACCAATTTATAATGAGAAGAAATTAATTTACAATTAGAAGAAATTATGTAGGAATCCTTTTGCATTAATACATGTAGTTGGAGCAACTTACTTGATAGAGCCTCTCTCCATGAGGTCACCTTCATGTATTATGACTGTGTACAGTAATCTGAGTGTAGAAGTCCCTGAATTGTTAGCATTGCTTTTTAAACCCTGCAACCATCTAACCAGAAGTTTCATAGCTTGAACCTGTTGGTACAATGTGAGACTAGTGACTTTACAAACATATCAACAATCATAAACATATTAGATGTTGACCTACCTTGGTTCAATGGTTTATTTACATACACTACTACTTGAATCAAACTAAAACGTAGTTTCAGCTAAAAGCAATGAACAGTCACTAAGCATGTACGCCCTTAAACATTTAAATCAAGGAATGTATAAAAGGTCAAATGCTACTATATAAAATAGGAATGAATTTCAAGATATGAACAGAACTGCAGATCTTACTTTTGCCATAGTTTCTTCTGTCACATGGTATTCAGAATACCAACTGTCTGTTACATCAGGACCTGCAGTCTGAAATAAACAAACATTAGAATTTGTGCGTCTTTTAAAATACATACCTTTATTTGGCCTTCATTTGAGTACATGTAAACATATTTGAAAATGAAAAGCAGAGTTTACTGCACCTTTGTAACAAATATTTCCTGAAAATTACCAATAAATATCTTTTCATTTCCTTGTTTATTATTTTACATCATGCCAAAATTATCTCACTTATATAATAACAACATCTACTGGATGTATCGGGCAGAATCTTTATCCTTTGCAACTACTTGAAGTGATGACAGATCTAGTATGTGTCAACACCTTCCATAGTATGAAAACTAAAAGTTTTTAAAGTCTCATCTGAAAGACAAAACACCGAGAAATCACTGGTCAGGCTCATACCTTGGATGTCTCGGCCCTGGGTCAAGCATACAATCAACTTAGCCACACAAACTCTACCTATGTAATGATCACATGACTAAGGGTCCTGGGAGTTTAAAAATATAAACAGCATTCAGAAAAGTGACATCTTGCATATATTTATTAAATGGACAAGTGAAGTATCAAGTGAAAACAAGGTCTGCAAAAGACTCGCACCTGTACCATTTTCTGTTAACTACGATTGAAATCTTACCCTATCCTGCATAAGGAGATCCTTTACGATGATTTTGGATATAATAGTTTTAATGTCAGCAGCAAATTCTGTTGGACAGAGCTTTGCTATATGGCCTAATGCTACAATGGAGGTGATGTAATTGGCTGATTCAGGTGTCAAGGATTTCTTAATGTGCTGAAATCAATCAAAAAAGAGTAAAAGAGCAAGTACAAAGGTTACATAAAACAGAAATGCAAAAATCCAACATTCTATTATCAAGAATTCTAGATTTGACCTTTGACTAGACCACTGGTTTTTCAATGATTTATATATCACATCAGCAGCATTTCATCTACATAAAAGGAGCACCTGCTTCGTATTTTACAGTTAAATTTTTATCGATGCAACACACCTATTCCACTCCACGAGGTTTTAATTAATGGCAATGTCCAGTTTAGCAGCACTGGCTCTCAAAACAAAATTCAACCTTTGAAAAATTCACTCAACACTGACCATTTGATTTATAAACAATAAGAATTTTGTATTCAAAATTAATATGGTTTATTTGGTGTTTATGTCACACCAATATCATTTTTATCATATTTACCTTGTGAGGTATTTTCCATGTAGCATGGAAATTTAAATCCATATAACGGATCCACCTGATGTGACGGATATTTTATGTGCCACAGGTCCTTGATTTTTACCTTCTCATGAAAGACCGTGCACTGAGGAGCCACGGGCAGCACAAAAGCTTGAAACGTTTGCTCACAAGCCAACACTTTAACCACTGAGCTATGCCAATTAAGAAATAATGAGGAGACTCTATTGTCCAAATAAAGAGAGGTCTCTCCTTTTTATATTTACCTCAAAGATTTGGCTTAGAATGGCATCTTTCTTCTTGCATACTATACTAATGCATCGTATAGCATGTTTACTTTGTTTGGGATTTCCTATCTTGGCTGTACTTTGAAGTATGGGTAATAAACTCCTAAAACGATAAAAATGACTAACGGTATTAAGATTGTTCATTACAAATTAAGTACATCAATGTCATTACACCAAAGAAAATTAAACTAATTTTACAATGCAAGTGCATGCAGTCTGCTTTGTTTCTATTTTATTCGTAACTAAAGAACAAGAAATAAATAAAAATCTCACAGATGCTTTTTATTTATACGAGTGTATAATTTATGACATTATCCTGAGTATAGCAATACAACAAGGGAGAAATTTTTTGTGATGCTGTTAAGATCTTATGCTGCTTCAAATTTAAAATATCTTGATATTAATTCAAAAACTTACGAATAAATATTAGGATGAGAAGTTTGAAGGTCTTTGCCCGTATTAATAAATATCTGTATGGTAAGATCTGCTGAAATATATAAGGAAGCCATGTCAATGATAACCATTTACGAAATTATCAAACAATGCAATATATTACATCTATTACTACATACATATACAAGTGGCAAACCTGTTTCTATATGTAATGATCAATCATTTACTACATCTACTCCAACTATCCATCTAGAGCATTCTTAGGAACAGGTCACCTGCTACCTATCGTCCAAAACCGACTCCTAGCAACAGATTAACAACATACAAAGCGATCACTATATATCACTTTGCTTAACAGTGACACAAATCAATCTGATTAAAACCGTATCTTTATTCTGCTTCTCTATTTGTCCCATTACGTATAAAGATCTGGTGAAACCCTGTAAGGGGTCATGTTCTGGAAAACTCTGATTTTCAGCCAATCAGTGCATCGGCTACAAAATCCTAAGGATGAAATTAACATCCACAGCATGCTTGACCCACAAGGTATTTTTGAACAGTGTTTGTTACATATTGCATCACTATCACGTGCCTAGCCGAGTCACTGATTGGCTATGGGAAATAACAGTTTCCATGACTGAGACATCATCAGAGGTCACCAGAACATGAACCCTTACAGGGCTTCACCAGATCTTTATACGCAATGGGACAAATAGAGAAGTGGAATAAAGATATGGTTTTAATCAGATTGGACACAAACTAGCACGCAATAAATATCAAGTACTTTTATTATTATAGTTTTAAGTTATACAATTTAACTTGCCCAAAGGACAAATTAAAATTATAAGTGAAGCCCAAACACACAACATGGACGGAGTTTACCTTAGCTTACTTACCTATATTGTCTTATAACACATATGTACGAGTAATAAATTTAAGTTAACTACTGCCTCATCATCATGTGTTAAGAATGACAACAGAAACAACATGGACGTAGCTTATCTCTGTTTACTTACCTATATTCTCTTATAATACATATGTACGCGTAATGAAGGTAACTTACCTACTGCCTCATCGTCATGTCGTAAGAATGACAACAGGAACTCGAAACTTTCATCTGACTTGAAGTAGTATGGATATACAGAGGAGAGTGCCTATAGTTAAAAGACATGGTAGGTACATCTTAGTAATTTTCAATAAAATTGTCATTAAATGTCTGAATACAAATTTAGACGAAAACTGATTATCCCTGATAGTGATAAGTCAAAGGATTTGAGATCAGTTGGATCAACTCCAAAGTTGTAAAAAGAACAAATTAACACTAGAGAAGCCTTTACATAAAACTTAAAAGTCACCACTAGTAAAACATAAGATAGTGTAACTTAGCTAAAAATTGTTTCAATCAGTCTTTCAGACCATTTTAAAAGTTTATGGATAGTATAAGTAATAGAGAACTACATATAACTACCTTACAATTCAACATTAAAAATATTAAACAGATCTCTTCAAACTAATCACTTCAAACTAATCAACTTGCACTGGAAAATATACTAATCTATTATTTATATTATAATTATTATACATAACTGCAAAACAACATTTCAATATAACTGAAAGATATCTTACCATCAGTAATCTGACCCCTTTTTCTGCTGCTGAGTCGATTCCCTCAGTAATTATACCCAAGCCTCTCACTGATTCATCCACATGTTTGACCAGCATGTCAATCGCTTCAGCATCAATCATTACTGGGGCAATTCTCTCCAAGAGTGACTTTATAGAATTGTAAAATAGATTCTGCTGCCCAGGACCAGGGCCCCCCAGTTTCTTCAAAATCTCCCGCTACAATATGAAGAAAATAGAGTTACGATTTGGTTGTCATAGATATTGGTGTATACTACAACAGTGAAGTTGATTCTATAGTGCTAGGATTTCTTCAAAGTTTGTTGTTTAATACTGCATTAGGGTTATTTCACCTACATGGTAGTGGCAACCAGAGTACCAAGACACCATCTACTTCTGTCTGTGACCTTACTTGTCCTGGCGAAGATATGAAACCAGGCTGGAGACAGAGTATACGTTGTGATCCAGCACAGCCCTATAGCCCCCTCAATCATGGAGGACCCATAACAATTTATAAGAGCAAGAAAAAAGTGTGACAATTTTTTTATCTGTTTACAATGTCATAAATTTATGTTAACAATTGAAAATCCTCAGAATGTCATGTTCTTTAATGGAAGGGTAAATTCTGAAATTATGCTCGTTTATCAACATCAACTTCAGAGTATTATTAGAATGCAGTGTTCCAGAAACGTGTTATCAAAAAAACTTATTCTCTGAGGTGTAAAACATAAATTAAATACACAGACAAAGTAATCCTTCAGAACTGTACTTTGCCAGCCACATAGAAAAAGCTTCCTTTAACCTTATGGCAAATTCATAAATTCTTTTACATCGTAAACAGAGAAACCACAAACTCAAAGCATTTTGACCAGCTGTCAAACACACAATGATAATCAAACAGTTTAATAAGTTCTAGATTTAACAATAACAATATTGATTTCAAAGACGTACCACCAAATCTTGGGCTTTTTTGGAGTTGCACTCTGGGCCTACCATAGTTTTCAGAAGCTGTCTTACTCTCTTATCATCCTTCATCAGTTGGCAAAATTTCTTAACATAATCTATAGCTTTTCCCGTTTCAGGCAGCGTCTCTAAAATCACAAACATATGAATATATACATGTAAAGAAGAAATAAAACTCCAAATGAACCATCCCCTTCCATGTACATATATACGTGAATGTTTCTTACATTTATTTACTACTTAATAAATTTCATTTTAAATATGCACTATCAAATTGGTGTTCTCGCTTTCTGATGAGATACTGGAAGGCGAGATAAATGTGGTACTTTTACTGCTTGGGATAGGTGTGATGCGTAGGTCAAAATTTCTGTGTGATGTATTGTTCAGGCAGATCCATTAACTACGCATGAGAAATAATCTTGGTGTAACCCAAAACAACAATCAAACGAAGAAATGTAACACAAAACCTTGCATCTTTTTCATTGGAGGTTTATAAATAGAAAGCTTACTTGACAGCTGCATCATTCTAGGGTGTAGAGAGACAGGTGGACTGTTTCCTTGGAGATTATATTCAATAGATTCGATAAGCTGGGATACTAAATTTTTAACACTGTCAAAAAAATAAAAAGATAGCATTCTTTAAATCATTCTTGACCGTTGATTTTCAGTTTGTGATGTTAGAAATTAATCGGTATCTTTAACAGTTCTTCAAAATTAGAACAGAAACTAGGTGAAAAGTGACAGATATTTTAAAGACTAGTAACAGAATGTCAGAAGTATAACTAGTTCCACAAGAGTAAATATTTATGTGTATGTATTTTCTTACTTGTTCTTGTGCTTTATCATTTCATGGAAAGCCCTGAAACAGGAAATAGCATACATCTTCACAATCTCAATCTTCAAACTACATATGCACTTTAAATTACTTAAAAACATCTTTGATAATAAAAATTATGTAAAGTAATTTATTAAAAGTTTTATGGCAGTCTGTTTGTAGACAAGTTGCCAAGAGACCTCATTCATACGTGCTGTTTTACAAAAAGAGACCCTATACATACATGCTGTTTTGCACATAAAGTAATATATAAATGTATTTACACTTTTCAAATTCATTGATGAAGTACTGGTTTGAAAAAATATATTGAACATGCACAATCACAATTAATTTCATTACAACTTGGGTAATTCTCTGTCAAGATCATAAACATGGTCTTGAATACTCTTGATTTAACCTGAATCTGACTCCCATTGCACTATCTCTGGCCTCTCAATTCATCCTCAGAAAAAGAACCTTGAATGTATTATGATGGATTTAACATGGCAGGGCCCACGATAAAACATATAAATGCAGAAAACAACTTGTTCATGTTGTTTGTAAAGAACATAAATCTATCTGCTTCTTATGTAGATCTTTAGAAAACTGAATTCTATTGAAAGAATATTGAATACAATAATCAAAATTCCACCTTCTAGTAAGAATTTCTAACGATGTTCCGTAATACATTCCAGGTTGTTATTCCGAACTCGCCAAAAAAAATAACAGGTATGATTGGATCTGACTCTTTACTTTCTCCACTTTCACCTCGCAAGATTAAACAAAGACCATAACTCTTACTTCACTGCATGATCATCCAGTGTAGAGTACAGCAATAACAGTCTTCTCATCCTCTCCTCCACTGGAGCATTGTACTGGACTAGACATGTATTGAAAACTCTTTCTACTAACAAGCTACAATTACAAAAACATTTCAAAACTTAAGGATTAAGGAAACTTTCTACACAAGTATGCAAAATATTCAAGGGGGCAGGCTTGGTATAGTGGTTAAGCCCTTGGCTTGCGGCGCAGACAATACGGGTTCGATTCCCGGGTTGCGCCACTATGTTTAAGAGGTTGGTAACCTCCTGCTCCCATGTCGCGATATAACTGAAATATTGTTGAAAGCGACATAAAACACCAACCAACCAACCAAAATACCCATTGCTGAAGCCTTTCCACCACAGTCTCATAAAATTAGGAGAAGGAAAAGGCCATTTTCACACTTTCTTTTATAAAAAAATTTTTTTGAATTTAACCAGAATTGTTTGTCTGTAGGCACATAATCTGAATAAAATTTTTTAAGATTACTTTCAACAAAGGGATTAGATCTACAGGTGAACAAGCTAAGGGAAAATAGCAATATCTACTGCAAAACTGGAAGACAAATTTATACTGTTATTGTAGTGATCAAAATTCTATAAATGACCGGGAAATGATTCTCCACAGTCACATGATTTTTCATAGTAATATCTAATAATTTCAAACCGTAAATGAAAAATCAGAGATAGTGTTTTTTTCAATCCTCAGCAGTAAAATTTTATGCAGCATTCTTTCGATATTATCTTTTGAAAAATAGTTCAAGGGAGAGAAAAGGAAAAGTCTTCATTGTGAAATATAAAGTTTGTTCAAATAATAATTTTAATAGTTGTGAACTATCAAAACTTTTCTTACCGATCTTCATTACTGTTTTGATAATAAGCATGGAACACTTTGTGTTTAACCCAAGAAATTTTGTCTACTTTGGAATTTTCAGGATGTTCAGCAAAAACGTAGGTCTTGTAAAGCTGTCCCAAACCCAAGAGTGCTGCCTGCCGAATTTGGAACTGTTGGAAGACAAGAATAATGAATTCTAGACATGAAATTAAGATACATTTCTCATTTTCATGCTATGAAAATTAATTTTAAAATTGAATTAATCAATACTATAGGTCAATAGAAAGGAAATGAAAGTGCAGAACTTCAAGATCTTATAATAATGTTGTTGTTAATATGACAAATTTTTTATACAGTAAAGATGGTATCAACTACACATACTGAAATGGGTATGCAGTTTTGCAGGAAATACATCACAATGTTTGACTTCATCATAAATGTCCTCGTTATATTTGTTTGAATTTTTCTGAAATTTCTAAGTCACTAAAACCACAAAAAAGTCTTAAAGGCCGAGCTTGACCTACATGAAAATCCGGTGGTAGTGCAATTAAGCGTATTTGGAGTTGGCCGTCCAACGGTCCTTGCCGTTGTAGCAGAGATAAAAATAACACACAGCGTGTTTCGGCCGAGTACAAACACGTGCTTCACACATAGGTTACTTAACAAAGTGAAGGCTAAATACACATCACAGAAAACAATAAATATTAATTACACCTCGTACTTGAAAATACCTAAGATTAGTTTTATGCTATAACAATCGTTCGAATATTTTCAAAATAAGTTATATAGAAATGTAATAGACCTCCCCCCCCCTCCATCTGATAGAAAACTGGCAATTGCATCCTTTATCAATTAGCAAAATTGGCATGTGTCAGTATACAGTATTTTTATGATAGGTATTAAATATGGAAGGAAAACAGAAATTAAATTTTAATGTTATGGAGTTGAAATTAAAAGCTATGAAAACTTTATTTGTGCTAAACAATTGGGACTTACTCCTCCTTGACCCACCACAACACACTGGAATTGGCGGGAGATCGTACGCGCTATTCCAGGGAGTGGACAAAGTGACTCAGACGGACTTTGGTGGAAATACTATTATATGTGATGGAGACGAACATAATGCCGAAGAGACATTTGTAATATCGCAAGACCCAAACAGTGAAGAGTGTCCGCTTTGTTTATGCAGACATTGTATAACGGACGAAAGTAATACTCATGCAGTTGTGGTGGGAATCCGAACCCAGTGTAACTTATCAACGGAACTCTAAGATAAGAAAAGACAAATAAATAAGGTTTTGGACAATGTTATTGCATCGCGGTGTGTGGAACGATCAAAGATACATTGACAGAAAATCTAGAGCACTAGAACACAGACGCGAAATGCCTTCGTGTGTAGTGAATTTGTTGCGGTCATGGCTTCCCATCCAAAGGATAAACCGTACATGGGACATATGTGGGAATAAAACTTACTCATGATGCAGTCTAATTAAAACCAAAAAAGTATAAGTACAAACAATTTTGATTTTCCCTTTTTATACCATCCAACATCGGAATGCACAAATTGTCGTTATGCCGACAATAGAATAAATACACAGCAAACAATGTTTAAACGTATTATGTGTTCTATATATTCGTGGATGTACTTGGATAATCAGAGACAGACCAGTAAGTCAACTTATTATTCTATATAATTATAGATCTTTTGTTATTACTTTGACGAGGCACTCCTGCTATCACAGTTGGCGCTAAATTTCTTATCAGACCGTCAACATGTGCTGCTACTCACACTACATCCGGTGTAAACAAAAACACACGAAAACACGCCCACTAACGAACGAAATTGAATTTGAAATTAGATAATGAGGTCTGCTTCAGAACTTTGACGAATAAATATATAATTATGGGAAAGTTTCATTACAATATTAGTTGATACGAACTTGTATATTACGGAGAGGAATAAGCACAACAATTTTCGTGAGTTAAATCGACGTAATTGTTGATAATTTTACAAATTTATTGCTGCAATCTGAACGTGTCTCGAAAAATCAAATCTACCGCCATTTTCTTCATTGGCCGCTATTTATACTCCGATATCGGCCTTTAAATGCAAGACTAATCGGAAGAACTTTCTATTTGATTCATTTTCACCTTTTTATCGAGTGTTCTTTCTTTGATGAAACCCAGCATCTCCTCGGTGCAAAGATCAAAATCCTTCTTAGCTATGCCCAGTATGACATTAACCACCTCTGTTCTGACCGTCTCCTCTGGATCATGTTGCCGTACTTTCAACTGCTCTATGATATCTTTGTATGTCTCTCCATGATTAAGAAGGAAATGCTGAGAATATGACACGCAAGACTGCCTAACATGAATGCTGATGTCATTAAACCTGAAAAGAAATTTTAGAATTCCACACATATTTTGTTGATTTTTTAATAACAGAAAACATTGTGAACATGGAAAAACAATTCATGTCTTGCATAAACATAATCAGAGGCAATGCTCCAGTGTACATAAACCAAATATAAATGTCTTTAGAAATTTGTCTCACTACTGCATTTTTTCTCTAGTGCATTTATTTCTTGTATGTCACACCAAGACCATTGAATTAATATGTTGACAGCATCTGCCTGATACACAGATACTTTGAGCAATGCAACATTTAAGAGTCCCCTGTGTGCCAGCATTTACCGTGACATGTGACCTTGGTATTTACTGCCTCATCTAAAAGACAAGACACAGATGTGCTACTGGTTGCAGATGGGAGTTGAGCCGAGGACCTTTCAGCAACAAATCAAGAACTTATGCGATAGCCATACTGGCTCAACTCTCTACACAAAATTCAACTCTATACCAAAAAAAAATTCTAATAACATCACATTATGACATCAAGCTTTGCACATATATCCAATTTTCACTTGATAAACATCCTTGTCTATAAACACATATTAACAAGAGACTTGAACTACAGCACTCCAAATTAAGAACCCAATGTCACAATCATTTAGTTAAGTTGGCCACTAAACGGCTTTAAGATCTATATGTATTACATATAATAGCCAACACTCTATGACTCAAACATGGAGGGACTGTTAAAAAGAGTGAGAGTAAGGGATGTACATCTAATTTAGGTTATTGGTATCAGTAAAATGAGCCAATGGGAAATTCCAGTTGACAGTATTCGAGTGAAGGGGATTCAATAGTATTCTGAACTTCTAAGCACCTACTCCTTCTATAATTTCTGAATAAAGTTCAAGTCAAATTCATGGACAAACACTACAAATGTATTTCTATTCTGTAAGGAGCAGTATACACTATTCTATACCTGCCAATAAAACAGTTCCACAGTGGTTTGTTCTGCTCTGCAAGATTAGAGCCTGGATCTGAAAACATTTTGGCTAATAACTTTGTCACTGATTTTCTCTCCGTTTCAACATTGCTCTAGAAAAAAAATTCAAATAACATATATATCAATCATTTAAAACAGCTATACTAATCTGTAACATTACTACTCTTGATTATAACATAAACATATTAGTCTCAACACTTATAGACAACAATAAAATAAATCCTTTCATTGTAACATACAAGTAAAACAGCCTTGTTTGTAGCTGCAAGACAAGGCTCTACTTTGATAATCGGACCACAATTCCTTACATCGGGCAAACTCGCAATTTTAATGAACATATCGGCCAGAAAAACTCGGATCATTCCAGCATCAACAAAAGCAATGCCTAGCATGGCATAATACGCCCGTCGCTTAATTCGGACAGGATCAATTCGCATTTGGCATGATTTTCATGAAAAACATCTGACGTTTACTGAAGTTAATTGCGTTTCATAGCATTTTATCATAGGAATAAGTCCAAGGGCAATAACTCCTGCAGAAATGGTACTATCCAACCCATCTTGGAACTTGACCTGCAAAAAAACTTGAAATTTTTTAGTACAAGCCCCCCCCCCAAATTATATATTTCTCAAAAATTAAGAAAAAGATATCAATACATGTAAAATATGTGGAAGTTGGTACATTTTACTTGTTTCATGGTAAATTTCATAATGTTTTTACAAAAATTATATTTTTAATGAATTTTCAAAACAAAATCTTGAAATTTATAAGTCCAAGGGCCATAAATCTGTCAAAATTAGGTCAATTGTAACAAAACTCGAACTGTAACTGACGCCACTTGAAATAAAGCTATATACCAAATTTCAACTCAATACCTTGAAAGATGCCAAAAAAAGGTCCGGAAAACATGACCTAGGACATATGGTCAAACCCCCCCCCCCCCCTAAAATTATAAATTTCTCAAAAATGAAGAAAAAGATATTAAAACCCGTAACATGTGATAATTGGTAGATTTGACTTGTTTCATGATAAATTTCATAATGTTTTGACAAAAAATAGATTTTTAATGAATTTCTGAAAAATCTTGAAATTTATAAGTCCAAGAGCCATAAATCCATCAAAAGTCAGTCAATCATAACAAAACTCGAACTGGTACTGACGCTGCTTGATATAAAGCTATATACCAAATTTCAACTCGGTATCTTGAAAGACAGCAAAAAAAAGTCCGGAAAACATGACCCGGACAGACGGACACAAAGCGCCAACATCCCGTCTAATGACAGGCGTATAAAAACAGCAATCATCATACATATATAAACATTAGCAAACAGCCGCAATATTACTTTACCTCCAATCTGTTACCTGATGGCAACACAGTCTTCTTTTTTAAAGCTTGTGTCAAATTTATGGTTTTGTTCATATGTAGTCTGAATCATTCCAATGTTTCCGTAATTGCATTTTGTGGGCAAAATCAAGCATGTGGATGATTCAAACTACATATAAACAAACAACACAAGCTGTAAAAAAAAAAAAAACAACTATGTATTGCTTTCGAGTGAAACAGGTAAAATAAAATTGCCAGCCATTTTATGATATTTGTTCCAATTGAAGCTGTAATGCACAGATCCTTGTCAGCTGATCTGTTCATACACGTTGCAAGTTTATGCTATATAAGAAATAGTGGACTTATCATCAAATTAGAGCAACATCTTGTGGCTACCTTGTTTCTTGCTTTGTACAGTATTTGGGATCCTGACAGACAAATCTGTTTGATGTAACCATCAGTTACTCACCTTCAACTTAAATTCAAGCTGTGGCAGCACAGCCAGAAGCACATTGGGGGAAATACTGTTGAGTTCATAGATGAGGTCGTATAGACGATCTGAGACTTCACTCTCTGACATCTTTCCCAGCATTAGAGCATTGTTGAAGAACTATAGATATAGGATTTATAAAATAAGCATGATTGATCCTAGTAAATTATTCTAGTTTAAATTAAACAAATCACAGAGAAACCTTTTAAAATGTCAGAGGGCATTCTTCTTCTTCCAATATGAAGTGTACTCAAAAGCTGAGTGTTATACATAGTCTACTTTAGATACAAGATGTATGGTATTTCATGAAAACATCCTGCTTTCAAAGATACTGATATATCTATAACTAATTGCTCAAAGACATATTTATTATACTATTTAATTTTCACAGGGTATTGATTTAATATTGCATTAAATTTCCTTTTATGCACTCCTTATCATATCAATGTGTAAATACGTTCAAAATATTTTCTCTTTTTTAGCCAAGGCACTGCATTCTAAATCTTTCAATATTTACACAACATATTGACTATTTTTTTTTTATGTTTTCAGCTTATATCTTTTCTTTTTTATTTTGAACAGACTTCAAATACTAAAATATGAGTATGGATATTAAATTAAAGATCAATGCTCAGCTATGTTAATTTGTTTGCTTCAAAACAACTACTTTGAGTCTATTCAGTTTGGTACTTTTTTATGTTTTTAGCTTAGATCTTTTTCTTTTTCTATTTTTAACAGATTGTAAATATTCAATTTTGAAAATGCATATTAAATTATAGATCATTTATCATCAATGTAGAATTGTTTGCATCAAAACAACTACATAGAGTCTATTCAGTTTGGTACTCACAGCCTGAATGAATGGTTCAATAGCATTGCTGGATCGCACGATGAGTTCCCGAGCCAACTGATAAGCCATCCTCTTTTGAGACTGTCAACGTAAAAATAAACATATTATTAAGACATTTTGTATATCAAAAATTCAAAAAGAAACTGTCAAAGATGATATGACTGGATTGCAAAGAAATCCATACTTTGAACTTCAACAGCAAAAAGAAGAAATAATCAGTGTCTACAAACCTACCAATTTTGATATAGGTGTCATCAATGATATGCAAAACACAAGCTAAATGCAAAATCAATCTATGCTCACTGAGGCATGACATCAAGGTTACCAAATTTCACACTAGTCATGTAGCACTCAACAATGTCTACAAACCTACCAAGCTTGAAGTATGTATTGCAATGTATTTTATTATAAAAACAGATATATCACTTTGGCAACATTAGCAGGAATTTAGAAACTCAAATTTCATGTATTCATAGCCATTTAAGAGTATTCATAGATTTTTCAAAAGATTATTTTTTAAACAATTTTGTTTTAATAAAATAACACATGCTCTTTCAAAAACACCTTGACTACACTATAAGATCTACACTGAGACAAGACTCTTATCACTCCAATTTATTTCAGTTAACATACCTATAAGATAAAGACTAAATAAACAAGACTTTTATTGTGAATGTGAAACTTTTAAAACAAAGTGGACCTTACCTTATAAGGCTCTATGATGTTCAGTAAGATAATGTCCAGAAGTTCTTGAGACACAGAGTCTGCTTCTGTGATGAGCGGAGTCAACATGTCCAATATAAAGTTCTTTACCTTACTGGAATGCTTATCTCTGTATGAAGGAAATGCAGATTATCCATGTATAATTAAATCTATACAAACATCTTAACATCATAAACACATTGTTCTATTTGTTGCATTTTTTTAAAGGACACTTCTTCCCTGGTTTAGCCATAGATTAAACCCTCAAGTTCTCTGTTTTATTAATGTGCTCTTCAAATAAATAGTTTTTATGGCATGATTCTGTGCATTCCAGAACCAAACAAAATGTATGACATACTAAATTTGAATCATTCACATGTTTGTTATTGTATTTCTTTGGCAGAAACATATATTTCATGGGCAGAAAGCAACATGTAGATCATTCAGATTTGTTCTGAATATGTGGACCATTCCAGTTGTTTCTGCTGATGGAAAACAATGTTCCTGAGGAACGGATCTGATCAGCTGGAGCAACTTTTTTCGTGATTGCAAATCATTCCAAGATGGAGGTACAAAGTCTGGAAATTATCAAAATATGTCTTTTATAATAAAATACTTCAATTTTAAAGAAGATGGTCTGAATTCTCTGAACTGATAGAGGTTTTACAACTGATGCAATATTTCAGCCTGAGACGAGACATAAAAAACAAAAAAAACCCAAAAATACCTGGCTGCATTTGATGCTATGTTTGTTTCAAGTCTATTGCAAAGCTATCAATACTTCCGGAACAAAGAATGTTCCATTATAAGAAAGGAACCAAGTTTTTCAAGACTAATGTTTTGCACTATTCGGTCTGGAAAGAGAGCGGGGACTTCAGCCCTAAAAATGCTTGAAAATGACCCTTTTTCGGTAAAATTTTCCGACCAAAGAGGGAGGGGGTGTGTTTGCAAACCCCCTCTCTAAATTCACCAATGATGAATAACCTGCAATGTTTAGTGTAAGAAACTTTACATACCCAATGATGGAAAACATCAGTTGGAAAAGTTCACAAAATATTTCCTGACTCTCCTCAAGTTCTATGCAGATGTTGAATGATTTTACCCATGCCAAGTTCTACAAGATGAAATACTTCTCTTAAAACATACTACATGATTCTTATTATTTGAATTACGCATCTATCATATTGAATTTTTGAAGGAAAGGTAACTCTCTCTTATTACTTGGTACGTCTTTAAATACTCCATTGAATTCTACTAAATTTAATTTTTTATCAGAAAAAAGGATCATATCCAGATCATTTCACAGAATTTTCCTTTTCAAATGTTTTCTTAGTATTTAGATACTGAAGTTTACATGCTTTAGCAGCTATTAAAAGTTGTGATTTTTACATGTTTAACTTTCGACATACCTCTAACAAATAGAAGTATCTCTTGAAGCTTGGAGACTCAGTATCCTCTAATCCTCTCAGTTGTTTGATCAGGAACATGAACAATTCCTAAAGTAACAAAAAGAACTTTTATAGAACTTCTGTAAATGAATTAATGCTTCGTAAACATTAAACATTATGCATTTATGAAATACTTGTGCCCTAAACAGCAGTAAATTCTAATTGATAACAGTTTTTGAAAAGTACGCCAAGGAGCATGGTCAAGGCCATAAAGTTTCAATAAAAAGGTATGATCATAAGATATACACATCTGAAATATAGAAATCATCTCTCTAATTGTTCTCAAAATATGACCAATATTTAAATTCTTGTCACAGACAAATATAGTGGCAAAATATATGACTTCTTTCTCCATTCCAAGGAGTTATCACAAGGTAAATAAAACAATACAAGAAATCATTTAAGAAAGTATGGTTGGATTGCAAGCTATAACACTTGGAAACTTTTGTAAACAGAAATAAAAACATGTTTGGATCGAAATATGACAAAATGTAAATTCAACAGTCTATAAAAAGCTTCAAATTTCCACTGTAATACTTACTCATTTTGATCATTTTCAAAACTCTGTACCATTTACACAAGTACTGTGTTCATTTCAGTATAATTGCACATTTTTTTTTAATTTTCTGGAATGTATTAAGTTATACATGCAACCTAAAACGTCGCAATGTTTTTATTGGAATAAAAATATTTGCAATAGAAATTATGCAAAGCTTTCACTTGACAATAATATATATAGTCAGATTCATCATATGCCCCGGTCTACCTTTAACTGAGAAGCCTCCGTGTATGGAGCATCAGGTGCAAATATTCTGAAGACATCAGCGATACAACATGCCACTAACAGACGTATATCTTTATTCTGATGGTCCATGAAAAAATCCTGAGCTATGTACAATGCCAATCCTGAGTACTGTTCATTGTCATCTTGACCCATGTCTTGAAAAGCTCTAGCCAACAGCTGCAAGTATAATGGAACCAATGTTTTTTTTTATTGTTTTACGTCGCACCAAGATAATGGCACTTATGTATGGAGGGCAACTATCTAATGCAATAAATGCTGGACCTGGGCTTTTAAAGGTCTCTGACAAGCAACCAGTTAAACTCGAACCCTGAATCTCTCAAATGGAAGCCAAGCACCGAAAGTTGAGCTACATCCACTGTTAAATAAATGGATTGATTGATCGATTATTGTTTTACGTCACTCCACAATTATTTCATATGATATATGATGATGGCACTGCAGAAATTTTTACCTTTGCAATGGACCCTCCCAAAG
This sequence comes from Pteria penguin, assembly GCA_035048485.1. Lineage (NCBI taxonomy): Eukaryota > Metazoa > Mollusca > Bivalvia > Pterioida > Pteriidae > Pteria > Pteria penguin. The sequence goes on along the minus strand of CM068585.1, from coordinate 40,322,036 downwards.
CAGTGAGGGATCTTTTATGTATCACTACTACTGTGACACAGGACCTCGGTTTTTACCATCTCATTTAAAAGACACAAGACTGGTGTACCCACGGCGGGAGTCCAACCCTGGGCCTCTTGGTCACAGGCCGAGCACCTCATCCAGAGGGCTACACCATCTTATTAAATAAATTGATTGATTGATTGATTATTTATTGTTTTATGTCACTCCACGATTATTTCACGTATATGGTGACGGCATTTACTGTCTCATCCTTAAGACAGAGTACCGGTGTGCTATTAAAAAAATTCAACATTAAATTCAGATTTAATAGTAAAACGAGCAAAACTCATATTGCTTATCACAATTTAACAAGTTTTCATTTTAAAATGCAACAAAAAAATGACACTACCCTATAATTTTGAAAACCAGAGCCAGTGATGTTTCACTGAACTCATATGATGACAAAAATTTGGGATACCATACTTTGGTCTATTGTGAGCCCTGATGAGTACACATATATACAAGTATGTATCTATTTCAAAATGAAAATTTCACTGTTTTCCAAAAATTCTATGTTCAATGAAATGAAACAAAATAATCTACTTGTTCATCTGTATCTATCAGATATAATTATGGTATTAACTATTTAAGTAGTTATATAATGAGTGATGAGTTGCAAACTAATTACAATCTAACGTACAAAAATTAGCTGTACAGTTTATTACCTTTAGTCGACGTACAAGTTCATCTTTACCAAGTTCTTCATTGATTTCCTTACACCCTGCTGGGTACACCACTTTCTTCCCTTTAACAGTACTCATTTTTTCATTCTAGTCTGAAATACCAATCAAACACAAATTATTTCAACACAATTAACAAAACTATTCAGATTTTGACCAATGGATGCAGGCAACCAAATATTGATTGATTGGTTTTTGTTTTACGTCACACCACGATATTTCACGTATATGGTGACGGCATCTGTCTGATGCAGGGCATACAAATTTTGACCTTTGCAACAGACCCACCCGAAGCAGTGAGGGACCTTTAACATGCCATGCATACCACGACACGGGGCCTCGGTTTTAACTGTCTCATCCAAAAGACACGACACCGGCATGACCAGAGTGGGACCCGAAACCCGGCCTCCTGATCAGGAGTCCGACACGATACCACTAAGCCACGCCCACTTAGGCAACCAAATTAGCTCAATTTCAGATTGCAAAGTACATGAATCATGTTTCTATCAGTCTATGTCTTTATTATCAATTCGGTAAGATTTGCAAGATTTCATGCATTAAACTGCTATCGGGATTGGACATGTAATAAAACCCAGATCTTATGCCTGTGAGGCTTGTAAACATTTGCACATTATTTGGAAATTAATTGTAGTATGATTCCTTTTTGGAAAGATAAGGGACGGATTCCTGCCGAAAATTGATGACGAACATCGCCATATAATTATAAAGGAAATAGAAGGGCAAAAAAAGTATGAAATTAAATAACACAGGTTAATGGTACAATGGTAGACTCTGTTTTGACTTTTGTGCAAAATGCAGAGATGTTGAAATCCATCGGTCCTGCCGGCAAGACCGACAGAATGTCCGTTTGCACTGGTCCAAATGACCGGCGTTCACGGCAGCCATGCATATGCATTCCTAAAGCTCACTAGATCAACGCCTGATGATACAGATTTTTGAAGTCTGGCTTTAGTGAGACTTGGGAAATATGTAGCCTGGCTGGCCAGTATTTTTTTTTCTTTTTTACATTTAGTTATCTACGATTATTTTGAACAAGATTTCCATAAAATGGTGCCTGCGGAATGACTGTCCATTTAAACATGATAGCAAAACTCGCAGCAAACATTTTGTTAATATCTGATACCTGCTGTGATCTATTGACGGTCTTTGATACTGATAAGATACAACTTTCTGTAGAGTAAAAAGAAATCGTAAAACACCTAGACAATATTGATGCATTTAAAGCTCATATTCAGGTGCTGCGTCATTTATCTGTACTATCAAATTCTATTGTTATATCAAAACCGGCAGCTACCAGCGAAAGTGATTACAATTTAAACGATGCGTCTAAATAAACGTAACACGGTAAACACAACTGACGGAATGGTATATGATCGACATAATCGACACTTTAATAACTCTGTAAATCGGAAACTTTTAAACCTTTTCCTTACATTACATGTACCTTAGCCGTAACGGATGTATCAAAGTTAATGGTATGCGGGTGTCGAACTCAAAACCAAATGTTTATAAACATTAGCGATATTTGAAAGGATCATGAAATATACATTGTTTCACGGGTGTGCTAGCACAACAGGGGTGCTTACTCTTCCTCAGCCTGATAACCTGGTGAGAGGGATGAAAAATAACGAATTTCTAATCCTGTGTATAATACGCAACCGAAAAACAATTCCAATAATCTGCTGAAGAATGTGTATTATGTTCAAGAATATATACTATGTACGTTATCATCAACGGTTATGTGTGTCAAGTCTCTGGATTAAAGTGAATGGATACTTAAACAAAATGATAAAATGACAGCTTTTAATTTACAAACAATGAAAAGACTGTCATACCATTTTGTTCGGACTGACAGAATTCTTTCCAGACTGGCAGACTTTATAAATCTGTCAGTCCAAATGTCTGACAGGATCAGAAAAATTTCAACATCTCTGAAAATGGATAGCAAGTCAGGGCTTTTTTTTTCACTATTTTGGGAACATGGCCCATGGCACTGGAATTGGTAATTTCGCGAAATTTGGCTCCAAATTGGGAATTTTTTGAATAAATGTTTTAAATATCTATTAAATATGTTATATACTGCTATTAGAATATAAAAGAAATGGATACAATATATTATTGTAGCTTCATTGATGCAGTAAATTTGAGTTTGAGATTGCAACAGTAGGTTGGGTAGTTCTGGTAGTGTTTGGTGTTTAGGAGCACTGCAAAATTATGCGCATACATATATCCCATTCCCGCAATCTACCGTAACTTTGTATCTTATCAGTATCAAATAACTTTATTCTAGTTGATCACAGCAGGTATCAAATATTTACGACAGTTACATGTCTTGGTCAATTAACTTCCCTATACAAGTGCCTTTTATAATATAGAAAGTAAAAGACGGACACTTTATTCAAACAATTGTGATATATACAGAGTGATTGTTAACACAGAATCCTTTATCGGACATCTGGACAGATTAAGCACGATTTCTAGTTTGGTCTGTAGAAATTTCTGCCCGTTAAGACTGACGATCCAATACTCTTCATGATTGGTGCTCATGATTGGGAATTTCTAGGCCAAAATTGGGAAAAAAAGATACGATTTGCGATTGGGAACATAGCCGAATATCGGCCATAAAATACACAGAAAAAAAGCCCTGCAAGTGGAGATGAATGAGAGATATATAAATCAAAAGAGAATTTGAATCGTTATAAAAATCGTGTAATTTCTTTCTTGACGAGTAAAACGTATCAGAAATCTTAAGGCTTATGAAAATCTGTTTAGGCTGCTTAATTTTGTTTGTTACCTGCCCTTTGGGCTTGCAATGAAAGATGTTAATGTCGGGGGGCTGTCAGTGTATAATAAAATGCAATATGCCATTGTTGTGCAACACAAAACAAGTGACATGATCTGTGTGAAAAAAATGATTTCTTATTAAAATGGCAAGTCTTTGTTCATCTGTAATACATACTACAAAGAATGAAAATAGGAATTTGCTTGCATATTCAACACTGTAAAACATAGGAGTCATGCTATCAATTAATACACTGACAACATAATGCAAATATTCAGGTATTCCAAAATAATATTATTAATATAAAAGTAACAAATGACTTTGCTCGAGTGGGAAATCAGGAATAACTTCACCTTAACTTGCAAAGACCGCCGCCATTTTGGATGCAAATATAACGTAAACATGTTACAAGAATACATTGTACGAAAACTAAAATGACATTTAAACTGTTCCTATCATTATAATTAAGAGATATTGACAATATTTCTTCAACAAACACCTTTTTAATCTCTGGGAAGATGTCTTAATATCAAACAAGGGACTTAAAACGGCGCCAAAGAATCCACCATAAGTCTGTTGATTATTAGAAACATTAATTCTCATTGGTCAATAATAATGTTTTATTAAATTCAGTTACGCTGAAAAAGAAGATTGTATTCAGAGTTACAGATTTTTTAATATTGCATTAATATTTGTTTCAAACCTCAGTTCAAGTTTCAAAAGTGTGTATTCCTAAATAAATAACTGAAGTTTACATATTTCAGGATAACATCATAAGCCAATGAAATAGCTTGGTACAAAATAATTCGGCTGCTTCACTGTTGCGCAGAAATTCTGCGCGGAAACGTCTATCAAGTGATGGTAACACGTTGAAGGCAAAATGTAAACAGTGGAAATGTCAATTTCTTCCAAAGTAACGAAAATAATGACTTGATACTGTTGTAATATGCGGCGGACAAATCAAGTAAGACAGGCATGTCCGCCAGTGCCACCTGGCAGGCCAGGAGGTGCCTTAAGGCAACAGGAAGTGAGCACAAATGACCAACTATTCCAGACTGTGCAAGAAATGTTTGAAGGGAAAGTAGAGGCTGAAGTTGTATACATGGTTTTGCAAGAGTTTGATTGGAATGGTCAGTTTAGGAATTCAATTATCTGTAATAGAGTAATGTTATAGCGTGTCTGTAAGCTTTATAGGTTTTGATAATACTTTCAATATGGACTTGCTATGTGATTACTTGGAATATACCTCTTTAGGCTCTTTCCTCAGTAACTGCTAAGCTGTAACATTGGACGGTGAAATCATTTACGTTCCCACCAAATTAGTCAGAATGACGTTGGATTACCTTATGGCATAATAAATTTGGAGTGAGCGTTAATCAATTTTCCGTCCAAAATTACACCTCCGACTCGATCCGTGGTTAAGTAAAAAGGTCTATTGACATTTGCATTGTTGTTAATATTTAAAGCCCAGTTATTAGATACTCATATTTTATACTTGTAGTCATATAAGAAACGATTATGCTATTCTTGAAGTCGGACTGGTCACGTGACCTAATTTGCATCATATTTGTTGGGGGATAAGTTTCTGGGATTTATCATCGCTCTCTACGAAAAATCTGATATTTTGAAATCTTATTTTACCAAACTGCCGTCATATAAAATTCGAAGAAGGAAAGAGAGTCAATTGTTGTGAGATTCCTCAATGAATTTCAAAAGTTGTAAGACTAATTTAGCTCCTGTGCATATAATATAATTCAGCAAAGTTGCATTACGGTCTATGATAAATACTGAGTTTATGCCCCACGTCATCCTTGGAATGTTTCGGGGATTATCTTCATTTAGATCTTAGTGTGATGTCACGCCGACTTTGAGAATAATTATTGTTGAAACGTAAAAAGTAATTCAGCATTAAAAAGCCACATGAATTTGATTCGTATTTTCTCATCAACCTGTCAAAAGAAAATTAAGTAGTTTGCTGCTAATATGATCTCTGGTGACTATGACTCATACTTCTAGTGTCATTAGTATGCTTAACAGACTTGGATTAAAAACCTTGGAATATCGGAGATCTTTTGCAAGACAGTCACTGTTCCATAGAATACAGTTGTCAGTACAGTCCAGGTGTTTTTCAACCTGCCACAAAGGACCACAATATGCGGGTGATTTCACAATACACTGCATTTTACAAAGGTGTGAATGATTACTGGTAAATTTCCACCCAGACTCTCACTGTGATTTCATGTATTTTTCCTACCATATTTTATGCAATTTCTCCAAACATCTGGACTGAACTGTAGTGTATGGAATAGCTAGTGCCAGTGCCTTTCCCAGATAAGATTGTGCAACCCATCAGACAGACCCAGAATCCCCATTCCCTCTCATTTATCTAGATCACCACTTCAAAAGAATTTTACAAATATTAATTTTTTCCCCTTGCCATCGTTCAGTGGAGTCCCTGCCACAGCACACAGTGGACTTTCAGACACTGATGCCTTCAAGGCAGCTGTTGCAAGTTTCTATTACCTTGGGCCATAAATTACTTTGCTTAACCTTTTAATTGTGATATTTCAATTTCAATAGCACTTTCAGAATTCATGTTATCTTTTAACACTAAGCAGGTGTGCACAGTGCAGTGAATATGAAATGTAACAAGCAAAAAAGCAGGTTCTATCGGTAAGGATGCAGTTATCTGTGACATATTGTCATGGTTGTGCATGTCTACATGTATCTGCAGCACCATTAGGGACACACAAGCCAAATATGAAGACCCCACATCTTACAGTTAAAAGGTTACATTGGAGTAGGTGAAAGGTCACAGTCAACGTTACATGACATAAAATTTTGGTACTAACGGAAAGGTATTGCAATTAAGGACACACATGCCAAATATGAAGGCCCTTAATGTCTTATGGTTTAAAAAGTTATGACCAAAATTAAAGTTTTTGTGACAGACAGATGGACAGACAGACAGACAGACAAATGAGATTTAATGTCCCCACGTTTTCGCAAAAAGCGGGGGACAAAAATATTTACATCACAATTCACTAGACCGAAGCAATTTTTACAGGACTGAACGCAAAATGCACATCATGATGACATTAGAAATAAGTTTGAATTGGAAATTGCTTCTGGAAAACGCCAGACAATCGGTCCAGAAATTTTAGATTATTTACCGGAACAGCATCAATGTAACTGGATTTGTCCATTGGTCCGAAGACATTTCATTTTCACTGACAGTGCATATAATACTTGAAAGGGAATGTTGCAGTACAAAAAAGATAGATACTAAATATATGTAGATCGGATTTTATTTCTTGAGAACCATAAATTTAGTTCTACATCAAAGTTTATGCTCCCAAGAGTGCCATTTCAAAACGAAAATTACATCAAGATGCTCACATTGTGTTTCAAGAAGCCATAGTGTTACTTAAGTTAAAAAATACAGCCATCTCATGGAAATCATGCATTTACAACAAATCAAAATTTTCGATATCAAGATGCATCTTTTGTAGAAGATTAGGTGAGAGATGAAAATCTGGAAATTTACTTGATATTGCCTACCTAACAACTCTGTTATAAATCAAGTATTACCTATTTCAACTTTTTACACAATTGATGAAGTAATCTCTATACAGTATAGGTTAAATATTTGATTTTAGTGAACTTTGCCTTTATAATACAGAAAAAAGGCAATCCAACCCCTTTTTATTTGAATGCAACAAGAGTACAGTGAAATCATGTTTTTGTGTTTGTTATGTTGCATTTTATTCATATATATCAATTTTGGTGTTTGTGAAAAGTCAAAAATTTGAGAGGAAAGTGAATAACCATTATTTTGTTCTATTGTACAAAGTCTGAACTACACCTTCTTAATTCCTGGCTTTGATAAGTGTTATAATGTTCAATGGTTGATCGATGCCTTATGCATTGCATCGAAATTTGTATCTTTGCAATGGACCCACCTGAAGCAGTGAGGGATCTTTTGTGTGCCACGCGTACCGTGACATGGGACCTCGGTTTTTACTGTCTCGTCTGAAAGACAGGAGTACTGTATTCACTAGGCCACACCGGCTTTTTGACCTACTTGATAGTTCAACATACATGTATATAAGCACCAACATGGGAAATAACCCCCATTTTAAGACCATTGAACTATACTCTGCATCAACCTATAGTCCAAACATTCTCTATCAGTGTTTGTTTTCTTGATACTCCCAAATAATCTTATTTCCAATCCATCAAATGTATATAAGGTGTCTAATGGGATCTGAACTTCTAAATTCTAATGTGATTGATGGTAGATGTTTGTATGAGATTTACAAACATTGACATTTCATAGTTTTACACAAGTACATGCACTGTACAGTACATGAGTTGTACCGTGGGAAAGGTTGAAGCAATTTATGTTAGATTTGGAGCTCAAGCAATCATATTTCAGTTGATCGCTTGTTTAACTCACGACTAAGATAGGAAGAGGCCCTTGTTTCAAGCCTTTCCAATGACTCTTCAATGTTCTGTCTTTTTTGATTGGTCATCAAAAACCCACATCCCATGTCATGGGAAATGTTGGTAAAGAAAAGATACATGTACCTTGCTCAGTCACTACTTCATGTAGATCTGTATTCTAGATCATATTTTCTGTGTCATGACGCATTAGGCACATGCCTTACAAGGAAAGAGAAAGAGTTGACCGTGACGTAATGTAAAACAAGACACAAACAATGTTTGATGGTCTGTCTACCAGTGTACTTCTTGAGGGTCTGGGATTAACTCCAGATCATCTTTTCTCTTCCAACTGATACATCATGTATACCAATATGTAAATGATAGGGTTGCTATTAAAATAATGTATTTGTTTTGTTCTTTGACCCAGAAGTTCAAGGGATAGGTAGAATGCTAGACATATTAGTATAGATAGTTTTCATGGAGTCGGAATTTGTTGGAGTTGCCTTCTGTAATCAACCATATTTGGAGTCAAACAAGAGATTTTTTTTCATAGTATTACCAATTTTACGACCATTGTTTGGAGAGGGTTCTCATAATTTTGCACTAAGATTAACAGTTTCAAAATAAATTCTATCTTAATATTTTTTGTTTTGTAAGCAGTTTGTATTTTCAAAGTTGATTTTAAAGTAATTCAGTTTATATTTTTGTTGATTAAAGCTTAAAACTTTACAGTTGGACCCACAAAATGGCGGACAATGGGAGATAACTCCTGTGAATTTTCGCTGGGTGGAAACTATCTATTGGGATAGGTGCTTTCATGGAAATTAAATGGGGTTATGGCGATAGTGATTAAAATTTGCAAATAAAGTACAGTAGATTTTTGTAGCAAATGTTGAATTCTATTTATTGATTGTATTCAGCGGATTTTGTGGCATTTGTGTAATATGTTTCCAATGTAGAAATCTGAATACTGAAGGACCACAAGTTTTATGAAATTAAAAAACGCTCTCTAACTCTTCTGTGAAAGTAGTTGTCTGCTGACAATGTCACAAAAACATGAGATTTTACCTGCTTTCATCTTGTCTTGAAAATATTATCAGTTTTATCAAATTCAGTAACTTTTCATATCTTACACACTGTATTTTTTTATGCCTCCGGATCGATAACCGTGAGGGATAGAGACTTCATATTTGACATGCGTACTCAACTAATGAAGCCTTTTCAAATGACACCAAGGTTGATGACCTTTTTATCTTGACAATGACCATGCTAAAAATAACTTTTTGGACTTTAGTGCCGCAGGAGGCATTAGTGTTTCACAAACAGCTTGTTTTGATGATTATGTGTATAAGTTCTGATATGCATACATACATTTATAGTAAACACTACTTTTGTATAATTACAGCTGAGAAAGCAGTAGATTCCCTGAGTGTTATGTGTGGAACAACTTTGGATCCTGAACTGAAACAGAGTAAGCTAGCCAAGATAGCACAAGATATATTATGTTCAGAAAAGAAAGCATCCCATCCAACTGTAAATCAGTCTTCACAAATGCTGTCTCCCAGTGATTTTCCGGCATTAACTTCTTATCATCAAGCCAGTACCAATGAAATTCGTTCTTCAAAGCAACCAACCACAAAGGATACAAGCTCTCTGACCTCAACGCTTAGTCAAATTTCTGCCACAGCTGATTTGTCTGAAAAGTCATCGACAACTTTAACTGGAAATCATAAAGCTACGAAGGACCATATGATTCCTGGAAAAGAGAATAGCAGTGGTCAAAGGTCATTGGTAGATAAAAAAGGTGAAGGTTTTTGGCCTAATCTAGGAAATCCTCCTCCATTTGAACAGAGAATAGGTGTAATTGGAGGACAAAGAAGTAGATCAAATGATGGGGGTTCAATTTCACCTAGAAACATAGATTCAAACAATCGTAGCCAGTTATCTGAAAATTCTAAAGTGGACAAAGGACCGTCCCCTATTGTTTCACAGTATAACTCAGTGAGCAATGATGTGAAATCTCCTGAACAATGCATCGGTAACTTCCCATCATTTCATTTGGAATCACAAAAAACAAAGTCTGATAAAAAAGAAGCTGATTCAAAATTACAGCATTCGTTTGATTCCATAGATGATATAGATGATGATTTTGAAGGGGACTTGGAATTCAGTTTACAAAAAAATAAAAGGCATCATTCTAGCGGAACAAATGATGTCATGCAAAATAATGCTATAGGGCAATCAATATTATCGGGAGCTTTAATGTTGTCAGATTATTCAGTTCCTAGTCATACAGAAAATGACAGCTCCCTCTCTAATTCACCTGTTGAGAATGGCAACAGCTGTGTTGATCATGCGTTTAGTAATATAAATACCATGTTAGAAGGGAACACACATGCAAAATACACAGGAACTGGATATGGTAATGGTACAGGAATGACAAAAATGTGGCTAAAAGACAACTTATCAGTTAGCAAAACAGGAACAAATTCTGAACCAGTTTTATCAGTGCAATCAAAGATAGATTTTGATATAGGAAGTGGCAGAGATATTTTCAAAAGTCCATCATTTGAAGTAGAACAGCCATTAAGGGGATCACCAAGTCCTGCTTCGAGATATTCGTTTGCCAATCATTCTGCTGGACAGCAAGGAAGGCAAGATTCGGTAGAGTATGATGACATTGAGAATTTATTGAAAAAATACAAAAATGAAAATTATAGCGAAGATAATAAAAACAAGGAAAAAACGAAAACTGCTCAAGATAACTTGGATGTGTCAACTGAAGAAATGAAACTTCCTGTGCTGTCTTTTGAATTATCTGTTGAAGCAAAGGAATTTATTCCCAGAGACAAGAAAGAGGATGTTAAACAAAATGCTGAAGATGCTCCAAAGTTTTTTATGCCAAAAATGGCTAGAAATGAAAGACCTATGCCGACATCCCCTCCACGTGCCCCACTTGTGCCTCCTGGGATACACCCTTCAAGATCACCGTTCAATATTTCAGTACCACACTGGCCTCCTCCTCCACCTCCTTTGAATGCCAGACTGCCATTTCCTGGACAAATGGGTCGACCACCTCCACCACATTTCCCAGGTTTCCATGATCCTGCTATGAGAGGTCCCTATGCTTCTATGTTAATGAGGCCAGGACAGATGATGCCGCCAAGGAAACCCCTTTTGCGTCCACCTGGTGTGGACAAAGGAATTAAACCTACAGTGAATTCTTCTCCTGAGATAGAACGAGTAAAGGAGAAAATCAAGAAAGGAGTCAAATGCTTAGTCCTTCTTCGAGGGTTACCAGGTAGTGGCAAGTCAACGCTAGCCAGGTAAATGGATTTCATATATTCAAACGTATTTTTATGTAAGTTTATTCAGTATACCAATAACAAGAAGTTGAGACTGTAACTACAATCAGTGAAATACATTGGTTTGTTCTTATTGTATAAATCTACATGTAGATATAACCCAGTACAATGCAGTCCAGGGGGTTTGAAGAAAATATATAAAATACAGTGAGAAATATCACAAAAAAATACGATGAGAATTTAGGTGTAAATTTACTTTGACTATTTCACATCTTTAGACATTATATATATAATATATATTAAATTAAAGTGTTTTAAACAATTTCTGAATACACACCTGGATTAGGTCCTCTGTGTCTTGTATAAAAATTCCAAACACCATTATTTTAGTTTTTGAACTCTTTGTAAAGCCACTGAAGCTTATAATATATACCATCATAAAATACATAATGTAATTGACATGATTAATTACCCTGCTAAACTTTAGCTTGGATTTCCTTCTCCAAAGCAAAGGAGAAGTATGAATAAAAATGAAATGTGTTTTATTTAACCAAAGGGAGAAGACAGAAATCATTAACACTTGCATGATAATGATAATGTGTGTGATACTGTTTACAGAGAGTTGGAATCTGGCGGCTGCATTCTGACGACAGACGATTATTTTGTCCGAGGGGATGGACTGTACATCTATGATCAAACTAAACTGTCCGATGGACACGAATGGAATAAAAAGAGAGGTATAGTTTCATGCCGTTAAAGCATAGATGTCATATTGCTGTAATACAGTTTTTATGTATCATATTTTTTCTGTATCCGTCATAACCACTTGTCTGTCTGATTTTTGTAATAATGATGCAGATCATCCTGTAAAATAGAGTTTATCATGACTGAAAAAATTACAATAACAGTGGTCGAAAAATCCCATTACCCGTTACCCGTGGTAAGTGAAAAATGAGATCGGGTAACCTAAAAGTTGTCCAGTTATTACCCGTTGGTAAGTAGATTATTGATAAAAACAAAATGTCATAAGTATAATTAATCATCCATAGATCCTCCGACGTAAGAAAATTTGGCATAAAAAGATCGTAAAATCGTCGATTGTTCGTAGTTAAATCAATATGTTTACCGAAAATCATAACCTCACATTTAAACAACTATACTAGTTGGAAAAGCAAATCCGGACGGAAATGTTAATACGGACGATCGGGAAAATCATATTTGGTGAACAAATACTAGATAAACTGTTGTATACAGGATGAAAAAATGGGGGTTTTTCGATTTATTGTAAGGATTCATGAAAATGTCAGTAAGATAAAACAATAAACCAACGATCGTGCAGATTAACCTTTCCGTGCGGAATTTCCTTTCCGACCAGCACAGGTTTCACTATTAGTTTTTTGCATTTGTGTGTAACAGTATTCACTTTCATACTCTTTGATTAAAACTTGAGAGGTTATAGCCTTGTTATGCTTTTCTTAAGTGAAATAAAGCAGTAATCCAAACTTCTCACAATTTTTTCTTCGGGTTGGTAGATTTTGTCTGCGGGTAAGTGGATTTCAGTGAATCACTTACCCGTTGGTAAGTGCTTTTTCAAAAAATTTTTCGAACACTGAATAATATGCCATATTATTGAATTGAAAAAATATGAAAAATGATATGACTCAACAGTATGATTGTTGTGTTCAAATTCCATTCATGAGAATGGATAAGTTTCAATGTCAAATATATAAAATTTTGTCCTCAGTATATTTGTTGTGTAAATTTGAGTTTAGGTTCTGGCAGAAAGATAATTGTGTCACATTAAACATGTATGCGAAGAAAATATATAGACTGTGTGTGATGTATTATCATTTCATGTACATGTACTTGAAATAAGTACACAGGGCTCGACATTAACGCTTGTCCACCTGTCCAGTACCAACGATAATTTTTCACGGACAAGTGAATCTTGTTAAGTACTTGTCCAGTTGGACAAGTGATTTTCTTGTAAAGAAGTTTCAAAATTTCAAAAAAAGAAACTGAATTGTAATCTTTTTTTTATCGAAATTTAAAGTCGAAAGCAGTGAGAGAACAATGATCAGGATGTTGGTTCTCAAAGCAAGATCAGCAACTTTAAAATCAAGATCAAAGTTCACTTGTTGGACAATTCGGTTGTTATTTTTCTATTATTTTCTAATTTTGCATTTGGTAAATACCCTCTTACCCTTATTATGAACTCTGTATATTCATTAATAAAATAACTTAAAACAATGAGTAAATTGTTTAAATTTGATTTTATTTATTACAGTAGTTATAGAAGTTCAGTATTGACAAATTGTCAGACAATTTAAAGTTTTATTCGAAGACTGCTTGTCCAAATGGACAAGTAGGGAAAAATGTTAATGTGGAGCCTGGTACAGGAATAAACTTGGTCTGGGACAGAACACAAAGCTACATGCATTTTGTAAATATAGGTAGAAAAAATGGGTGATTTGACTACTTATAAGTACAATACATGACTGAGGACCTTCATACCCTTTGATTTGTTGAGATGAAACTTTCCATTTAATGACCTTTTTACAGCCTCTCAGATATGAGTCTTAGGCATGGAGGTAGTTACAAGGAAATATTGCATTGAAGCCTTTTTGGCTTGGTTGTAAAGCAATTCTGATTTAAAGATTGGTGATGACCATTGGTCAGTCTGTCTCTCTCTCAACATTTTTAATAAGTTTCTGGTCGAAGCAAAATCTGTTTTTGAGTATAACTGAAAATTTATTAAGATCACATTCTGCTACTGTTTTCAGCTATTATGGCCATGGAGGAAAACTTCTCACCTGTTATTATAGACAACACAAATTGTCAGGCTTGGGAAATGAAACCTTACATCAAATTAGTAAGTACTGAAATCTTTGGTGATGATTTTTTCTGCATTAATAAAATTTTTCTGAAGTATGAATTCGTTTTTTCAAAACCTTTAAACGTAAACATTTTTTTATGCATTTTAATTTCTCACATTCCTGTGCCTTCAAACACATACATGCTGTAAATCGCTATTATTTCACCTGACTTTATTTTGAGGTTGGCACATCTGTATTTCGGTGACGAGATTTTCGCAAAAAGCAATTTTCATTTTAATATTAATTAATTATGGCTAATTACTTGCAATGGGTTTTCATTTGGAACAATAGTAAAAACTTTTAGTTCTCCCAAATAAAGCGGATTTACAGTACCTTTACATACATACATGTATATCAAGATACACCTTGTATGTATATATCCTTCTGAACATAAATAAATTTGTTTCAGGCTATGAATTATGGATACGATGCTGACATTTTAGAACCAAATACAGAATGGAAGTTCTCTGTTAAGGAGTTGGAAAGGTATAGATTATGTGTCAGAACTTAGATCATCTAATGAACTTATAATTTGAATGTTACCATTTATATTGAAGGAATGTTATCAAAGCGTATCTGCATGTGTTATGATACTGAACTCTCATCTTACTTAAACACAAATATTTTGATTGTGTTTTATGAAATATTCTACACAGTATTGTTCAGTCTAATTAAAACCAGACCTATTTTATCCTTGTTTTTTGTATTTGTTACAGTAGAAGCGAGAAAGTATTAGGTCTGGTTTTTATCACATAGAGTATTGTGTTCATGGTCTGAGGATGTTTACAAACTTGACTCGAGGTCATTTCTTGAAAATAAAATTCACAGTGGATTAAGGTTGTTGGTTGATTGGTATTTTACCTCACTTACAACGATTTTTCAGTTATATTGCGACATGAAAGCAGGAGGTGACCAACCTCTTAAACATAGTGGCGCAACCCGGGAATTGAACCCGGATCGTCCGTGCCACAAGCCAAGCGCGTAACAACTACATCAAGTCTGCCCCTGGATTGAGGTACTGAAATGATATCCGTACTGTAAATCTTGAAATCTTTTGCAGAATTATTTCGATCTAGACAAGATGGTTATCCAGAATCTATAGCACTATCATAAACTTCACAAAAAATCATATTTTAAAGGTCAATGTAATAATACTTACTTGAAATAGTAATCCAATTCTTTATTAACATTGGGATAAATTTACATAATTCTGCAATGAGCACTTAGTAATGACCTGTTTCATAGTCCTTGAGGCTCCATTGAAGAGCAAAGTCAAGGTCTCATTTAAGGTCAATGCTTATCAAAATTGTTGCTGTGGGAAAAAATAAGTATTTAGGGGCATACATCAAGTTTACTGATTAACTTGGTAAAAATTTAATACTTAACCATTGTTATTTTGTGTAACATGTGATATTTTAATGTTTTCTTTTAGGTTGAATACTCATAAAGTGCCTAAAGAAAAACTGAAGAAAATGAAGGAGAAATACCAACATAATCTGACTATAGATAGTATACTAGGATACAAATTTGTCAAGAATCCAGAAGTGTAAGTTGAACAGTGTATAGGGTAATATAACATCTTCATTATTTATATGCAAAGAGAAAGGGTATGTCTGTTTATGAAAGGACCTCCCACAAAAAATGCTTGAAAAGTGAGGGGAATGCTATATTTTCTTTAAAAATTCAGTTTCCAGACAAAATTGTGTCATTTTATTCCATATTGCTTGAAAATTGAAAGGCCTTGTTACTTCACTATAGATATGGATAAAATTTTGATCAGTGTAATATATCAGTGTGATAAGGTATGTATATTTTGAAAATTGAACATTCTGTTTTATCCAAGTTAATATTTGAAGGTCCTTTTTTGTGTAAAACTCTGTGTTTGTGAAAATAATGCCTCGTATTTTTGGACTTTTGGACAGGTTTTATGCCTTTGAGTAACAGACACAAGAAATTTCCTGTCACCTTTTTCAGGCGATATTACCTGTAGTAACAAACAGGTATTGCATAACATAAGAAACTGTCAGCATATGAAACAAATTTCTGGTGTCTGTTTTACCGAATAATTTTCAGCATATCATTGATAAACAAAAGAAAAGATGAAAGCACCTGACTCATCTGTATGACAGAAGTCACCACGGAGATGCACTGTTGTTAACATAACCGTTTAAAAAAAAAAAGCAACAAAGGCTTTTAATTAAAGTGCAGTTGCAATACTGACTTAAGATGGTCAGTTGATATATGTGGTTAAAGGTTTACGGCCTGCCTTTACAATTTTTTTAATTTATTTTATTCATTGAAATGCAATCTTATACATATTCAGGTCCCATCTTTATTGTTGTTTATCAATATATTCAGGAACATCTAACTGGTTAAGCTGACCATTGGTCAAAGTTTGAGAGACAATTAATCTAATTTATAAGATTTCCGTGTGAATATCTAAATCACATTGCTTTGCTGGTTTCAAATGCTACAAACCATTAACCAGACTAATACTTAAGTCTTCTCAATTTAAAGATACAGTCAGATAAAATTTAACAATTGCTTAGCTTAACTAGTGGTTAAAGTTTTGAACAACTGGTTGCTGTAAACACTTAATCCTACAGTACTAATACATCATTCACCTATCTTTCCAGGAAAAAATCTACTTCACAAAACCAGACTGGTAATGGACCTAGAGATGAAGATTTTCCTGCCTTACCACAGAAAAGACCAAATAAATCTAACAGCTTCAGCCCCACAGTATCAAGTAGAAAAGATTCTTTGGAAAACGAAATATCATGGGAAAGTGATCCAAATTCCACACATATTCGAAGAAATGACATGAGGTCAGAAAACAGATACAGTCCAATATCAGGCAGTGTTGTGCGTCCAGGCATGGTTATGTCACCTGTTAATTTACACAAACAGTTAGAAATGATCTCTGCCAGGAAAATGTTGATGTCGCCACCTGTATCACTTCCTACTAACAATGTTAGCAAGTCACAGCCAGAGGACTATAGTAGCGTTACTCAGCAGTCAAAACTGATTCCACCCAGTACTACAGCTAACATAACTCCAGCTAGTCAGAAACATAATGAAATTGAGGCCATGGTGAATGATTTGATCAAGGACCAGATTGGAAATTCCTTGAATAAAGATTTTGACTGTAAAAAGGCTACGGAAGAGCTAAAGGCTTTTCTTCATATTATGCCTATAGAGCCAGAAAATAGGACTTTAGTAGAGGCTGTGGTTGAGAAGAAAATGAATGAATTAGCTACTGGAAATGCCAACATATCAAACACTGGCGGTGAAAAGAGTAGTAAAGATTTTGAAAAAGGAAAAAGTGATGCTTTTATTGAAAATGAAGATAGAAGTGAAAGTAAAAATTATCAGGAGCTAGATAAGGAGGGAAAGTTTTGCATGACAAGTACAAGAAATGTGCCTTTATCAGAAAGTCGAAGTAGTAATGACTCCGAGTTAGATTTAGAAAAGATTGAGAATTCTGCGATAATAAATGATATTGAAGATTCTGTCTCCTCATTGGCTGGACAACTTGATAGAATTGATAAGGCATCTGAATGTGAAAATAATGAACAGAGCAATTTCCATTCGTTTAACTATGGTATAGATATTGAAGGAGGAAAACCGCAACGACAAAAAAGAGTGAGAACACATTCTCAAAGCAGAAGTGATACAAACTCAAAAGATATGAATTTCTATTCTTCTACTCCTCTTTTATCTCAAAGTTTTTCTGGAAGTCAAGATATTTGTGAAATGAACCAAAAAGACTTGTCCATGACTTCTAATTCTGCAATGATTAAAATGCATGACTCTGAAGCAAAATATTGGGAGAAAAGTGATATAAAAGAAACTGGCTATGTTCAGAATGAAGTGAGTGAAATATGTTCTCAGAACGATATGTGGAATGATCCAAAACCAAAGAGAGAAAAGAGTAAACGAAAAGGTTCTAGGGAAAACTCTGATTTTGAAGGAAATAATGATAGAACATCAAAATCAAATCAAGACATTACTGTGCAAAAATTATTAAGTGAAAATTCTGGGGATGTGAAGGCAATCATAGATGAGGATTTAGAGGGGGAAGATTTAGGACAAAATTTTCAAGATAAAAAAGAGCAAGGACTCGACATTCAAATTCCATGTCCTCAAAAAGACGAACATTCATATTTGTTGAATAAGTTAAATATAGAGACAGAAAGTTTAAATATAGAGGGAATGATGGACAGGTTGTCAAAATCTGCTAGTGTTTCTCCGAAAAATGATCTTGAGCTGGGAATTTCAACATCACAATCAGCCGAATCAACTCCTAAGAAGAAAAGCAAGAATAACAAACGTAAAATGGCAGCTAATTTACCTTTCCTTAATGATGACACAGTTCAGTTACTGAACAGCGGTGAATGGGGCAGTTTCAATGTGCGTGCAACCTCACCAGAAAAAGTTAAATTGCCAGCGCTGAAAATTCACGTTAAGTTGGAAATTAAAGATGCATTGACTCAAGTGACATTAGATGACTTCCGACTTTTGAATCTAGTAGAAAATGGAATAGGTTTAAGTCCAAGTGATGTAGAAAATTACTCTAGTGTTTTGTGTAGTCATTCATGTCAAAGGGGATTTTTGAGAGAGTCTTCGTTAACATCCAGTGAGAATTCATCTGCCCCTCAGAGTCCTAGTATCAATAGTGTATTAACTATAGATAGAGGTACACAGACTGAAGACCTTGATAGTAACAGTGAGGAAAATATAGAATTTCTGCGGCAGGGGTTTCCTAACATTTCACCAAATGACTTAGAAGATATTCTTCAACAGTGTGACAATGATGTGCAGTGGGCATCAGACTTGATTCTAGATTGGAAATACAATTTGAGCCTATCTGAAGAAGATAGTCAAAAATTTGTTGAAGCTCTTAGAAAAGTTGTACCGAAATCACCTGTGAACTTTGATCATCCTCCTTTACCAGCTCCTAAGTCGGAGCCATTAAGAAATTCAAAATCACCGCGGTTATTACCATTGGCATCTAAATCTCATCTTCTCCGTCAAAGTTCATCTGGACTCAAACAGCCATCTTCACTGTTAGACATATGTGTAAATTACCTCGATAGGGAGAAAATAGTGCAAAAAGAGGACTTGGAAAGGCAACTGATCATTAGTGCACAATTATGGCTAAATTCTATGGAGAAGAATATGGAAGAAAGTGATCGCATTTCTAGGCAACATTCTTTTGTTGAAGATACTCAAGGAAATGATGATGAAATGGATGAAAAAGGTTTATTAGAATTATTAGCTATAGCGGAACAGGAAATGCAAAATTTTAACGAAACAGCCGATGAATTTTGGAAAATGCCTATGGAAAATGATAAGAATCAGATAAGTTGTGAAAGTGATGTTCCAAATGATGATTTAAATGAGAATGAACTGAATCATGTCCAGCATGTGGGCCAAGTAAGTAGACAGGATAGTACTAATGAGATTGGATATAAATATACAGTGCCAGTTAATACTGAAATTCAGCCAGCACGACAAGAGATAACAAGGACACATAGTAATTCAAGGGAAATTACTCTGGATCAGATTGCAGATACTGTGAATGATATGGGCAGATCTGACATGGATTCACCTCCTGGTTTTACACTGCCTTTAGATATTCCAAGGGACTTAACTCTTGCGCTTATCAGTCTCTTTGGCCCTGTCTCAAAGGAATGCGCTTGTAAGTATACAATGATATTCGCTTGAATTTTTGTTAATAATATAAGGGTTTTCACCTTGAATCAAGAGGTCCTACGTACAAGTTCCACTGAAGGCGTCACAAGTTACCATATTTGCCATGATTTGGTGTCCTGTCTTTTGCACGAAATAGAGAGATGGAGAAAGATGTTACTAAATTTTCTCCATAATTGAAATTAATGTGCTACATGCATTCCAGTTTTTTGTTTGCTATTGTAAAAAGTAAAGTGCAAAAAAATACACTTCAAAAAACAAAAGTGATGCATGACAGCATGTGTTTTTATGTCCCCGAATCAATAGATGGGGGGATATTGTTTTTGACCAGTCTGTTTGTTTGTTTGTCAGTTGTCAACTTTAACTTCGCATAACTTTTGAACCGTGAGAGATAGAGGTCTTATATTCGGCATATATACTCCATTAATAAAGCCCTTTCAAATCATTCCAAGGTCATTGACCTTGTGATCTTGAGGCTTGACTGTGACCTGTAATCTACATTTCAAAATTTGCCTTATTTACCACAAGTTTTGAAACATGAGAGATAGAGATTTCATATATGGCCTGCATAATCTATTAATAAGGCTCTTTCAAATTACAGTACACCATAGTCATTAACCTTGTGACTATAACCTTTGACCCACATTTTTTTTTTCTGGAAAATTTCTTTTTTAATTATGTAACATCGTTTCATTAAATTATATATGATGATTGTACATGTATTTTAAGATACCATTTACATTTCCAAGGAGTAAGTGAAAAAATCTTGATGAAATGCATTTCACAATCCAAACACATTAAGAATATGGTAATTACATTTTCTCATCATGTTAACTATAAGTAATGTAGAATTAATCGTTATGAACTAAGTCCTAATGTTGTATAAACAGAAAAACAAAACACTTGACTGCAGGAAGTGAAACTGCTCAAACTTTCTCTGTGATAAGGCGTGAGGAAACCACCTTCTTACAAACTACAGTGCATTTAGATTTTCATTCATCATTAAAATGTAAATGCCTATTAAATTTAACTTTACAAAAAAATCTTACATCAAAGCTTGGATATGAAACAAGTTTTACTGTTGTTAACTATAGTCAAACCTATTTTTAGTGACTATTAAAGAAAATTTACACATTTAACACAGGTGGTCACTTAATGCAGGTTAATTTTCTATAGACAGTTAGTAGTGAGAGACAGAGAAGGGTGGTTGTTGTAGACAGGTGGTCACTAAATACAGGTGGTCTTTACAGCAGGTTTGATTCTACATGTGTATTATGGTTTCACCTTGAGTTACATAATTACATTTTAGATTCACATAAAAATAGAAGTTGTGTAAATGAATGAGTCATTAAATGTTTATGTTTTTGTTTAGATAATGCAGAAAAAGTTCAAATTCAGATTGATTATAACACGGCCAGGGCTTTACATCATTGTCTTCACTCAGCAGAGGAAATTCAGCCTATTGACTTAAAGCAGCTTCGAGCTGGTAAGGTTGGGTGTTTGTTGACATGTGATGTTCCAAAATTTTGTATTATCCCTTAGTGCATCTTGTTACCTGAAGTATATATGTAACAAGACACACTCAATATGTTCACAAATTTTCGGCTACTTTGCCTATATCAAGTGGAAACAAAAATAAGAAAAACTCTTAAGTGAAATCCATATCTGGTGGTTAAATCAGCCCAGCGCATAGAAAGGTCAAGTAGCAGAAAATTTTGAACCTTGATTGTTTCTTGTTACTTATTTAATTCATAATTCCTTACTAAGGACTTCATATCATTTCTTCAAAAGTATATATAGTAATGATGTCTGTATGTCTGTCCATCACACATTGGGAACACTGCGCAAGATGCATTTTGCAACAGAAGTTTATCAGACTTAGTATACATATATGTACTAAAGCAAAATAATAAAAATTGTGGTGTTTCCACTAACAGGTAATAGATTATATATATATATGTATTTTTTTAATGTTATTTGCAATATTGTTCAAATTTGACACATGAGGGTTTATGAAATTAGATCCGTGTATTTTAAATGCTTTGATAGACCCCGGCTGTGGTATAATACATGAGCTTCATTCAGGTATTGATCTATTCCTAAAGCATACAAGACCAAATACCGAAACCCGAATTTTTTCCTATAAATTTTTCGATTTGCCAATAAAATCTGTTGGGTCAGCATGATAAAATTAGATCCATCGGGTTATTGGAAACACAACGATTTTCATTTTGTGGGGGGCCCCCTTTCGCGAAAGCATGGGGACATTAAATTTCAATTGTGTGTCTGTCTGTCTGTTTGTCCGTCCATCCAACTGTCACAAAAACTTTACCCTTGGTCATAGCTTTTTAGCAGTAAGACGTAGGACCTTCATATTGGGTATGTGTGTCCCTAATTGCAATACCTTTCAGTTGGTACCAAAATTTTTATCATGTGACCTTGAACGTGACCTTTGACCTACTTTATTGTAACTTTTTAACCGTAAGACGTAGGGCCTTCATATTTGGCATGTGTGTCTGTAGACATACACAACCATGACAATATGTCACAGATCACTGCACCCTTATTGATAGAACCCCGCAAAGCAGGGGACCACAATTCTCTGAATCTGCTTGTTTGACATATTCTTTATGATGATAGTAAGATCCTTATGGAGTTTCATAACCAAAGTTCATGGAAGAGGATGCATTACTTTAGCTTGCTTTTCTTCATTATTATACTCTTTACACACAGTAGGAGAGTATGGAAAATCACATCTGTCAGTCTGTCTAACCAGTGTGCGATTCTCCATTCGTAAGAATGTATCTCCATGTGTACTATTGCCTTAAAGGCCTTCACGAATGGATTTTATTAATTTCAGAATTAGATTAAAAATTTTTCTGGAAATACCAAATTGAGCAATTTTTCAGGTGAGAACACAAAACATGAAACTTCAGATTTTAATTTACTTTAATTAAAGATACTGTGACTTATACAGAAACCTCAATCATGGTACATGGTAAACTGAATGTATATGGTATCAATCAGATTGATATGATATCAGATTTTGATATCTTAAACTGTGAAAATATCTTTGTCTTTTTTGTTGATTTGAATAGATGAAGAAATGGCTAGAAAATTGCAATCTGAAATGGACGGCTTGAACAAAGCCTCACTTGAGCCGTCTTTGTCACCGATCAAACCGTGGTCTCAACACAGCATTCCAAACATCCCCACCTCCAGCACTGTATCTCTAGAGAAAATCATGAAAGAACAGTTAGACATAGAACGTAGAAGGAAAGAACTGGTAAGAGATATGCTTAATATATAGTTTTGATACTGAATTTCACTTTCATTTTCACAGAGTATTGGTAAAGGGGGTATTTGGTATAAACAGTATATTTTGAGACGAGTCATTACTATAATCGCACATGTGTAATGTCCACAAAATGTAGCATCAGGACAGTTAGTTAAATTGTTCTATCTGCGTTTTGAAAAACAAAGTAACGTTTTACCCTACTCACCTATTTTGATCATACATGTAATAGGTAAACCGAGGTTTTTAATAAGAATTCTTTGAGGAGTATCATTTTGAGAGTTGTAAGTACGAATGTGAGTAGTAAATTTAAGATCCGAGGAAATTCGAACCAGTGATTTCTGTCATTTGAAGCAGCAGTATTTTGCTGGGTGCAGGCACTTATTGAAATCCTGGGTAAACAAGGTGCCAAGAAACATGGGAACATTTACAATCTTAACTTTGCACCCTCCTACTAATTTCTTTGTGTCAGTTTTTATTCTGTCCATTATACATAGAAAGTAAGCTTTTTCTTGAGATTTTCTTCCAATTTGGGGGTGGATGTTAAGCACGGGTGAACATTATACATGAT
This sequence comes from Pteria penguin, assembly GCA_035048485.1. NCBI lineage: Eukaryota > Metazoa > Mollusca > Bivalvia > Pterioida > Pteriidae > Pteria > Pteria penguin. Next base: position 40,298,303 of record CM068585.1, on the reverse strand, counting down.
AGATTACTGTATTAAGTATATACTTTAATTTTGTCTTGAATATAATAGAAATATTAGGATATGTTATCTAATATCGACTAATATTAACTCCATATTAGGCATATATATATTAGCATACGAGTGAAGCTGAAGATATTTAACATTGAGAAAAACTTCCGACTGCGTAGAATTTCTGAATTAAAACACTGTTTAAAAGTAACATTAGAATAAAAACTTAGCTAAAAATGGAAAAACAAAATTAATGGTGATTTCAGTTAGGTTTGGAAAATTCGATGTACAGAATTTGTGACAGCACACAAGATGCATAGTCTGAAGTCTATCAAAAGCAATCTCCAAAACACTTAAATATTGTAGGCAAATGATTTGTTATGCCTTTCCTATTTTATTTTTTACATTAATTTTAATTAAATTGTTTCACAGTACTTAGAGGTATTCTATTAGATGAATTATGCATCTTTCCTTCAGGGACCTATAGATGGTAGCAACTTAAGTTCATCAAGAGAGGTAGTCATGTTTCAGAAGGCTGATGATTTAAAACTTTATTGGCATTTTGTTTCGGAGCACTTTTATTTTATGGTTTTCTGTTAGTATTATGAATTCATTATTTTATATGCTTTGTTTGTTTATTATTTATTGATATTCTTTTCTTTTGATCTCGATTAGGCTGTTTTGTGTTTATACCCCTCAGCCAAGCTGTTTGGGGATGTACTTGTTTCACTAAATCGCTACTTGTATGTCTTAGCCTTACCCTGGTGGAATTTTCAATACCGGTGATATTACATGTACAGTGGAACTTCGATAACTCGAAGTGCTCGGGACCTACGAAATCACTTCGAGTTTCGGTAGGTTCGAGTTATCGAAGTTACGGAAATCCACCAGAAATTAGAAGGGAAAGATCAAACTTCATTACATACGTAGGTTTTGTACTACTGAAATACTAAAAATAACATTAAAACGATGCAATATTCTCAAATTATTTAGTTCAAATGTATATCATGTCAAATATCATTTAAGTATATAATAAAAGATCTGCCCTTATAAAGCCATTCTATCATGTTTGAAACAATTCAACGATGTCGGGGGCTTGGCCCAACATCTTAATAGATGAAGGAAAAAACAAAGAAGTACCGAGGGGTAAAGTTCATTAATGTTGATAACTGTTTAAAATTTACAGCTTGTATAATTCAAGACAGTTTTCACCAGTTTTTGATAACATTCTTTCATAATTACGGCAGTTAAAATTAAAATGACTCATCTATAGATAATAACGATGATACCCTGATTGTTTATTACTAATGTGGATGAAACGTGTAATATACGATCCCATAGACAAGTCCGTTAATCCATTAAGCTTTGACGCACACAACCGTGTGATTTTAATTGCTGTGTAAACAAGCGAATTGCTCTCTATCTTGTTATTTCCTTTGAGTTTCCGACTGTAAAATGCTTCGAGTTTTCGAAGGTGAAATTTAGTACAAATTTGTCATTGGGACTCGAAATTACTTAGAGCTTGGGGGGTATTTGAGTTATCGAAGTTTGAGTTTGAGAAGGCAAATAACATTAAAATAATCGAAATGTTCTCGGGACCATAGGATGACTTCGAGTTTCCTGGGGTATTCGAGTTTTCGACGTTAGAGTTATCGAAGTTCCACTGTACTTCATTTGTTCATTGCTCATTCCCTAAGGGGATCCCCACTGATGATGGGAATAATTGGTCTGAAGTCAGATATGCACTATTGACACAAAGAATAGTTTTTGTTATTTTCGTAAATTTTGATTGAAGAAAACCCAATACATACAAAAAGAAAAGGGGGATGTTTTTAATGCAGATTTTGCAAGATGTTTGATATTTTGTTGCTTATTACCTGTAATGAATTTAAATGATTCAGTGTCTGCTTGCTTTCTGCATTTTCCTGGATACGTGCATGAATTGATTTCTCTCCCATCAAGTTTCAGAAAATGTGGAAATTGGTTGAATATATGTTCATAATCATTTATGAATGTTTTTGTTTAACCTAATATGTAAAGGATTTATCATTTATATGTCCTTATTATCATGACGATAGATAATAATATTAACTTAGAGTGCTATTAGAATGATCACAATTTTTCTATATTATGTGCCTATGTACATAAACGAGTCGCTCACAAAATATTATGCTCATGCGTGACGCCAATCTCAAGATATATACAATAAGCAGTTCGATAGCTTTTTTCAGTAGTTAATCGCCATAATATGTGATGTCAGAAGTTGTACAGGTGCTACCTTTACATGATATTTCATTATTACACTAAACTTTGAATTGTGAGGTCATACTAAATGACGTTAAAAGTTGTACAAAGGTTATGTAACGAGTTAAACCGGAAGTCTTTTATTTTGTTCGTGATACTAGGCAAATCGGTGTTTTAAAACATCTCCCAGAGAAATACTGAAGCAGGAAAAGTTGTAATTTCTATCAATGAAGGAATAATTCAATTAGTATTACATGAAAATGCAAAATTCTCCAGCATTCTAATAGCACTTTAAGAGTAATAACTCTAATTGCTAGATAATACATTTAAGATAGTAGGTCCTCAAGAAAAATTATGACAAACATAGAAATGGACTACCTGATTTAAAAAAAAAAGTACTATTTATGCTTATGTCCTTTACATGTTGTCTCTGAAGTAGTATAACTCTGTATTACATATATTGCCAGTACATCTGTAGATGAGATAATGAATCGCTCTGAGGATGATTATCTAAAATAAAAAGCACTGTAAGTGCAGTGGGCAAGATCGTAATTTTTCAACCTACAATTCTCAGACTCCCTAACTTTTTATAGAACGACGATATTAATGCTACTGGTAGCCAAGTAATGATCGCTACTCGCATGAAGAGGAAGAAATTATATGAAGAGTTCCCAGGGATCGATGAATCAGTTATTGATGATATCTTTCAAGCGAATTGGTACATCTTCTTACTTCTATTAATGCATGTTTAGTTTTGATTACAAAACTGATTTTCTTAGAAAAATTGTATAATTGTAATGTTACCAATAGAATAAAGTAATACAAAAGTTTAGTTTCATTTATTTTGACAGAAGTAAGATTTCTTTAGAAGCTGTAATTTGCAATTTACTTAAACGTACATATCCATAATGTTTCAAGAAATTTTCTTCTTTACAAATTTATCACATGTATTAAACTATGACTTTGTATTGAGACACTATTGTATCACAGTATCTGTCCATTCTCAGAACTGATTCTATATCTGTTTAAAGTTTCTCCTACGAGGACACAAGCAAGGCGATTAGAAGTTGTCTGTTTGAAGACTGTTCACCGCCCCAAACTGTACATTCCGATGTAGATGCCAAAGCCTACACAAACACACTCATAGAGGCAGCTAAACAGCAGAGCCTGTCAGAAATGGTATGATTGCTGAATTGTGGGTACTTCGTTTTAAGGGAAACGAAGACCCCTGAAAAATTCATTAGCAAAGACTAGAAAGACATCTTGGTCTGATACCATAAGCTGAGAAAATACTTAAATCATTTATTTTATTTTAATTTATTTTATTGTCAGAGGTCCAAGTCAGTTATTATGCATGATGGATTGGTGTTATTTATGAATAAAAGAAGCACTTAGTAAGATTCTAATTCCAGTTGTTAATACGCAATTTTGCAATTATTTAAATCACGGTTTGCATTTAGTCACCTACCAAATTCATTGTTCTTGACATGGGCACTTTTATATGAGCAACTTACACCATAATAATATTGACATGGGCACTTTTATATGAGCAACTTACACCATAATAATATGATAACATAATAATCACAAAGTGCACCTGTATATTGACATTACTGTAGTTGCGATATTTCATATTCATGCAAGTGAAGTATTTTCTCAGTTTATGATGCTGAACCCACTTCTAAAGTTGACAAGGTAGATTAATGACCTTAGGTATGATTTTATACCTAAGTTAATGGTCTCAGTTGCCTATTGCAAGTATCTATTGGATTGATTGATTGATTGTTGATTTACGTCACTCCACGATTATTTCACGTATATGGTGACGGCATCTGCCTGATGCATTGCGTACAAATTTAGACCTTTGCAATGGACCCACCCCGAAGCAGTGAGGGATCTTTTACATGCCATGCCTACAGTGACACGGAACCTCAGTTTTTACTGTCTCATCTGAAAGATATAACATTGCTGTGTCCAGGACGGGAGTCGAACCTGGGACCTTTTGATCGAGCACCTTATCCACTAGGCCACACTGGCTTACTATTGGACTGAAGGTGAAGATCTCGTGATAGAACATGTTCAGCTTGTACATCCATTCCATAGATAAAATGACAAGTATTCAAGTGGGCATAAACCAGTATCAAATTATAATCTTCTAAAACCTTAAAGATTGTTTGATAGGTTAATATTGTAATAGGACTATTTAATAAAGTAAGTAATCTGCCCTTGTTATTAGGTAGTCTACGAAGTGGAAAAGGGATGGTATAAAAGTAATGCTCTGACTCTTACTTCAGTTTACTTATCTTATTTCTGTGGTCATTTGACTTTGGTGACATATGGTCATTTAAGTAAAAAGTACCTTACTCTGTACCCTAAAATGTCGAAATTTAAAGAGTTTTTATCAAATGCAAACAAATCACTTTATTAGACTTTCCTATATGGGCCATGTAGATCAAGTTGGTCATAGCACTGTTCTGTGCTCTTTGAAGCCTTCTTAACGCAATCAAGTCCAAGTTTGGTTCCATGTAAGAGCATGTTGGAAAGTCTGCCAGTGTATGGCTGCTGATTGGTCATTATCTTTTAAATTAGGTTTTTCTCCTTCAAAAACGATAAAGACCATGTTACATTCTTGAATGTGCTTGGTATGTTGATAAAAACTTTGCTACATTTAAGCTGCATTCCTACAAAGTAGCAGAAACATGATGCTAAACATCAGAGTGTGATTGAGAAATAATACATAAGAAATTTCTATCCTAAATACCAATTAGTATTTCATGATTCTAATAATATACATGACATGATATATCAAAGTATATATCCATAATATAATACTGATTTTCTTATTTGCAGCTGAACTCGTGTCTGTATCAGTCTGGATTTCAGAATGCAGAGAATCCAGAATATGGAGATATCCGAGGAGAAGCTAATGTTCATTATCGACTACGTCATGAATGCTTTCAGAAGGCTCAAGAAGCTCATAGGAGGGGCATGGGGGAGGTAGCCTCTTTCTATGCCCAGCAGGTACGGTTACAATATATCCTGTGTATCACTTCTACTCGGATATTCATGAGATATGATATTTATGAGAAGCTATACACATATTGAATTGTATAATCAGATCAATGGAACTGAGGACTTATTTTCACATTAAACTCGTACTTAAGAATTCAAGTGGAAATAAAGTCTTTGTCAATAAAAAGTGTTGTACAGTAATTTGATAAAGAATAGTCACTTTACAGTTGAATATTTCTAGAGGATACAAAACACTTCTAGGTAGGGTAAGGGGAGTTGGTCTGTTGTTTTACTCCTAACATGTATGATAAATGTATTCTTTAATGATCTGTCGCAGGTACTTTTCCAGAAATTTTGTCAAGAGATAACTGTTCTAATACAGTTTAACATGTCTCAGTTGATGAACTTACTTTAAATGAAAGAGTATCGAGGAAATTCATTTTTTACCAATTTATTTTCAGGGCCATTTACACACTAAGAAAATTAAAGAAGCTAATATGAGGGCAGCTGAAAAAATCTTAACTCATAGGTGAGTGATATTTTGCACTGGGCATTAGAATTGAATTCGTTAGAAATGCAGCTTTATAAGCTCATTGTAACAAATGTCTTGAGAGCAGTTGGCATATCCCTGGCGTTGTCGTTGTTGTCGTCATCGTATGTAGACAAAAACTTTAACCTGGATCATAACTTTAGTACCGTTAGAAACAGGGCTTTAGTATATCACATGTGCATTCCTTGTGTCAAGACCTTTCATTGGGTACCAAAATATTTGAACTTGTGACCTTGATTTTGAAGTTTGACTTACTTTTGAAAAGCTTTAACCTTGCTCATACCTTATGTACAGTAAGAGATAGGACTTAAATATTTCATGTGTGTATACCTTGTGACAAAATCTTTCTTTACGTCTCAGAATTTTTTTATGTTCTTACCTTGACCTTGAAGTTTGACCTACTGACAGAAAGCTTTCGATTTTTAAATTTGTTTGCCACCAGTGAGTTCTGTTGTCTTCAGACACCCCTTTTTTTACACTCCTTATTTATATATGCAAAGTACTAAATTAAGGGGGAAAATATTTTTGCATGGACTTAGTTAAAGACATTAAATCAGGGCCACATGATCCCTAACATATGAAATATACTGGTCCAGATTTAATAACATATTTCATATACCATGATAGTATTTAATTTAATACACTGTATCAATATCTTAAAATTATTTCTTCATATATTTTGCAGTACTCATTTATTCATTTTAAATGCCTTGAAATGAATGGGTCCAGCTCAATGTCTTCGCACTGCAGAGTGCTAATTTATTTCCCTATTTTGTTTTCTGGGAGTTAAAGGTTAAAAATGGTAAACAATATAGAATTCTGATGTTGTTAATTATTGAGTATATCTGTCTATATAAAATTTGTTCTCCATTAATATGCTTACTTGATTATAATTGTAAGATCATTGTATCTGTTTTTCAGGAACAAGTTTCTAGAAAACAACAGCACAATAGACTTACATGGTCTGTATGTAGATGAAGCACAGACAATCTTGAAAAAAGTTCTCTCGCAGAGAGAACAAGGTGGGTATAGTGCAAAAACTTACGGAAGTATGGATTTCTGTTTTGGACTTTCTGAGCTGAAATTTCGGTTTTAGCTCTGATATAAAGACACCATTCTTAAGAAAAAGGGGGTTTGTGGGTTTTCATACTTTGATATGTGGTATATTTGAAACTGTTATTCTGGAGAAGATGTAGTGTATTATGTTTTAGTGATTGATTGCTGATTGCTTTACGTCACTATACGATTATTTCTTATATCTGGTGACAGCATCTGCATGATGCGTTGCTTAGAAATTTATGCTTTTGCAACAGACTCATCTGAAGCAGTTAGGGATAATTTGTATAAATTGAGACAGGAATACATGTATGTGATGTATACTTTTATGATGTAGGTTTGTTTTCTTTTATTATTTCATCATGCCAAATTGTTTTGCTTGTATTATGAAGCCTTGCATAATGCATTGTTCAGAAAAGTCTGTCTGTGCAGGAAGGAAATTTTACATGCTATTATTCTAACATCAGCCACTGCACAGGACCTCAGGTTTCTACCATCTTGTAGTAAGGGCACCACCAAATTGTCAGTTGGGTTCAAACCTGGAACCTCTGATCCCCAAACAAATCATACACCCAGCTGAGCAATAGCAGCTCCAAATAATGAAGAATAGTGCATACTAGTTTACGTCCATACATGTGCTTGGATTTCCCATCTTCACGAGTCAAGGGGATGCTCTACGTAAACTTCTCTCTCCCTTTGACTGATTACATTCATGCTCTGCGCATGATCAAATCAGAAGCATTGAAACAAATCATATGACGAAACAAAAATATTGGATCCAGTGCATATGATTGATGGAATCTTTGAAGCTGTCTATAGAAAACATTTCAGAAATTTTATGATACACAGAGCAGACGAGTGTTGCCATTATTGTTTTTCTTCGTAACCAAGATCTCAAAGTCAGGCATAATCTCATTGGTCATTTGGTTGTTAATATATGGAATACTTTTCGCTAGGTGGCGCCATCAAAACCTGCGACCTTTGAATGCAATCTTTCAAGGGGAGATAGAGAAGTTAACGAAGCGCATCCCCTTGACTCATGAAGATGGGATTTCCAGACGTATTTTATTGTCTACTTTTGAACCAAATAGGGGATGCTTACTACTCTTCTGAACATGTGATCGCACTTTTGATTTTAATTGGTCCAATATCATCCATCATGTTGCTTTGTTGTGAGTGTCACAGTGACAAAAAATATTACTTTCGAATTTTTGTGTTGCTTCTGAATTTTGTTGGAAACATAATTTGCAAAAATAGATGTTGGACAACAATATGGATGCAATGTCCATCAGTTTTTTTCTTTGATTTTGGATTTTAGTCCAGATTCAGTTATTTTAGTTTGTTTCGTTAATTGTTCAAGACATAAGTATCAGGATTTTTCAAAGAAAACATAATTGGAAACTCCTGAATTTGCTTTGCCATGAATAGTAGAGAAGAATTTGTCAGGAACTTCTTATATAGTATATACTTTTCTTACATGTAAAACTAACATTAACACTGTTTTACAGATCATGTCTGTAAGTGGTGCTTCTTTCTTTACCTCCACTTCCTTCATTGTAGAACTACGACTAAATCCTGACAAAAGGAAAAGGCAGCTATTCATCATAACAGGCCGAGGAAACCACAGTCGAGGTGGAATAGCACGACTCAAACCGGCTGTTATCAACTTCCTTAAACAGAGCCAGTATAGGTAAGTGGGGGGAGGAATATTATCAGCTATCAGTGTCGGATTTAGAGGGGGGCCCAGGCCCCCCTTTCGGCCACATATTTACTTGTAAAAATCCAGATTCAGCGCCAAAAATTTCTAAGTCTTTTGGCTAATACACGTGTGGGGCCCCCCTTTTCGGGTTTTCAGTTGACGGTCTTTGTTTTTCCATTCCAAAATAAGTATTGTTTAATTACTATTACATCAACGCATCTATCATACCATACAGGTTGGGAAGGTCACAAGGTAAATCCAGACAATTTGTGAAAATCATATTAATTGAGCATATTTTAAAATGTACATTGGCATACAGTTTAAAAAGATGTTGTTCTTTCAAGCTGTGCAGTTAAATTTACTCCAAATGGTCATTAAGTAATAAAAATAGTGGCTGTCGGGATATATCACACATCCAGATTTACTGTAAAGACTGGCAGCCCAATCGGTAGCTTTCCTGACTTATGAAGTCCCAGTATCACATCTGACTAGCATCCTGTGATGATCTTTTGGCTGAGATGATAAAAACTTGGATCAGGGTAAAGGTTGACACTTAAAGTTCACTCACCTCTGAGGAGGGGTCAGTCGTAATTCAAAATGTCACTGCAGTGCATCAGGCAGGTTCCCTCACCATATAAATTAAGTAATCGTACATGTGATAGATGTAAGAAATTTTAAGATTTAAACTACTAGGGCCTGAAATTAGAATGTATAGCACAGCAAACGGACACCGCCATGGCAATGGTATAAAATTATTACCCTAGAGAGAACAAAATGTATCAAGTAATGATAGATGATGTTCCAGTCTTCATATGTTAAGTTAGTATAGCATTACTGAAATCCTCCCTCAATATTTCTCTCTCATTGGGCTGTCATGTTTGGTCACTACTTAAACAGGACTCTAACACCAAATTTTAAAATTCAGGCTGGGTCTTCAGAAATTAAAAAAAATACATGTATGCAGTGTTATTGTTAAAATTCTGTTTTTATGCCCCCAGATCGATAGATCGGGGGCATATTGTTTTTGTCCTGTCTGTTTGTTGTCAATTTTAACCTTGATCATAACTTTTGAACCGTGAGGGATAGAGACTTAATATTTCACATGCGCACTCAACTAATGAAGCCCTTTCAAATGACATCAAGGTTGATGACTTTTGACCTAGACATTGACCTTCATGTTAAAAATATCTTTTTGGACTTTGTAGGAAATATACCATATTGAAAGTTTTTTTTTATTATTTTGTAGATTTACTCAGGTCCATCAGGGAATGCTCAAAGTACAGCTTTAAATGGAACATCAAGATATTTTCCTACATCCTGGCAAAACGTGTATCTCACATATATGTTTAGTACTATATATGTAAGATTGTTACATTGAATTACTTTGATATATATATATATATATAATGCCAATTAGTTGATATTCAATAATCTACCACCATAATGAATGACAGAGTCCCTTTTTAATTGTTCACAAAATTTGCTACTGATCTCAGTGTAAATGTTTATACTTTGTATAGATAGTTAGGGTAGTTTTGTATAGAATGTTAAAAAATTCACATTTATCTTCATTATTCATCCAAATGTACAAATAGTTATTAATACAGGAAATAGCCACTTACGGCTGTACAGGTACGTTCATTGCTTTTGCAATTAATTGTTAAACATTTTGATGTCCTTTTCGACATCTTGTTGGCTGACCTAATGATAATTGATCACATTTAACTATATGTGGTACATGTACCCATCTTACATTTGTTTATTTTCATTTCTGCAAAGTTAGGTTTATTTTATACCTGTTATGTTGTTGTTAAATTTTATAAAAAGAACAATTTATATCCTTCTCAAAGCTTTGACGGCATATAAAATTGGGCTATATGTTGTTTCTGTGGTGCAAAGTGGATGTGATTCGGATGTGCCCTGTATGGGACTCCTGTTCTTTGCAAATTCACATCCTTGGTGATGCCAGAAATGTTCTATCCTTGTTTAATTTATGAATTTGTTTTAATTAAGTCAATAACAGAAAGTTTCATTGTTACTTACATCTTCAGTATAATTTGTTTGTTTCATTGTATATTGACCCACATTATGAAATTATTTCATTTTCGTATGTGTATATGTAAGAAGGAATATTGTATAGAGAATATTGTTTCTCTCCATTTTGGATAGAGAAATATATGTGAAATAGTAATATGCTACTTATTTAGAATATGTTATCTATTGCTTTGTGAAACTTTGATTTATGAATTGTACATTTGTTAAATTTTGTTGTTATATGTAAATTATGTAAATTAACTGCAGATTATTTTCTCATTTAAACATTGTATATTTCAACATAGAATCATGCAAGCTTAATGTAATGCAAGTTTTCTTGTTTTCGTAAAATTCTATTATATGCTTCTCCTTAACCCTCATTTTATGTTGTATTTATTGATTTTACTGTCATGAGTTCTTATTTCTCAAAGAACTATTGTGTATTATGATATTATTTCTTTGTCATATTTATAAGGAATTGTAATAATTCTTTCCTCACGTGATCAACATCTTGTCATATTTATAATGAAGTTCCTTTTTTTTTTTTTTCTTTTTTCTTCTTATTTGTAAAAAATAATTTTTTTTCAATTGCTTGTCACATTTTATGGAATATTTCATGTCGTCATATGTTGTAATTGTTTCCTTGTCCTTATCTGTGTATACAAAACTATCTCCAAATATAGATCAGCAGTTTTACAATGATAGGTATGGAGATAAGTAAATCCCAAATACACGTTCCTTATTATAAAAGAAACTAATTCTATATCTTAAATAAATCTGATTGTATATACATGTACATTTATATTTAATAGTTTTGATACTTTCTTACATTTTCAGTATTCAAATTGATTTGTAAGGTACTGCATCTACATGTGAATTATATACATGTATAGCATGTATAATTTTATGTTTTGCAATTTAATGTGTTTACATGTAATAACGTGTGTGTTTAGAAATTCCTTTTGATTAATAGATATTTTTAATAACATTTACCATAGGAAGACAACTATATTTCAAATCTGTTGTCAGCTGAAAATATGTTTATGTCATTTAATATTTTTATTGATCCAGGGCATACTGTTTTTGTATTGTGGGCCTGTCTTTGTGTTTGTCTGTTTGTTGTCAACTATAAACTTTACCTTAACTTTTAAACCGTGAGAGATACAAATTTCATATTTGGCATGCATATTACACCAAGGTTATTGACCTTGTGACTTTTGTGCTAAATTCATGTTGCCAAAGGGGCATGGTGGTTCAGAAACGTATCTTGTTTAGAAAGTGGATAAGAATCCTTCATAAAAAGAGGTCTGTAATATGAATAACCAGAAACACTCATATTCCACAAATTTTCTGCCACCTGGCATTTTTCGAGTTTTCCATTAAACCACTAGAAAAAGGCCAGGTGGCCGAAAATTTGTCAAACATGAGTGTTTGTGGTTATTTACATCTTGTTTAGTTTCTTCAAAGGATTGACAATGAGGATTTGTCATTACAGAACACAGTTGACTCTAGATCACTCAAACTCCAAAGGTTAATGTAAAACAGTTTGAGTTAAGCAGAGTTTGGGTTAAGGATATATATTCAGACACCAGTTTGGCTGTACGATGAATGAATGTTCAGAACTTCTACTAAGATTAGAATAATGAAAAATATTTATGAAATATATAGGCACCTGCATTAGCAGCAAGATGTATTAAAAGCCCTATTGATTACTTATATATTGTAAATCTTGTATATACAGTTTAAACTCGTTAACTCGAAGTCGTTGGGACCGTCAGAGATACTTCAAGTTATCCGAAGTTCGAGTTAACCAAAGTGTGAGTTTTCAAGGCCCTTTGCCCATCTTTCTTATAATACCATTCACTTAGCGGAACAGACACGTTGGTACACTCAATATTGGCTAGTACACATGTTACAATGATAAAGCACACCTGAATAACAATTCCATAATTTATTAAGATTGCATAATGAAATAACAATACGACAAAACTTACTAATATTTATAAAAATAAATTTAATTTAATTTTAATTTTAATAAATCATTGCAAAACAGGATATTTAAGGAAAAGAGGAACGGATGTTTGTCTCTCTAAAGAAATTTGATTGGATATTGATTTATGGGCGGATCGATAACGATAATTGTATAAAATTAATAGTGACATGTGCATGTACTTTGCACTGCAAATAACGAACAAACTGTTTCGACTGTAGTAATATATTACTCCACTAAAGATTTGAACCCATACCTATCATGATTTCAGCTAGAGAACAGTACCAGATCCCAGCTTAATAAATCCAGGAATGATCATTATTATGTTACTAAAATGAGTTGAAACAGTATTTTTATTACTCTGGATCGATAGGTCAGGGGTATATTGTTTTGTCCTGTCTGTCTGTTGTCAACTTTAACCTTGGTTATAACTTTTGAACCGTGAGGGATAGAGACTTAAATTTGACATGCGTACCCAACTAATGAAGCCCTTTCAAGTGACGCCAAGGTTGATTGGGCTTGGGGCTATAACTTTTGAACCGCGAGTGATAGATACTTCATATTTGACATGCATACTCAAATGATGAAGCCCTTTCAAATGACACCAAGGTTGACGACCTTTTGACCTTGACAATGACCTTCATGCTTAAAAATAACTTTTTGGACTTTGGTGCTGCTGGGGGCATTAGTGTTTCACAAACACATCTTGTTTCCTGATATGTTTATGTTCATATTAAATGTACAGGATGCTGATTATGGAACAATATAGCATTGCATCTGAAGACCAAATTACGTGTAATAATTTTTATAAGCAGTTGTTATAGACAAGGTAAAAGCGTATTTTGTGGATGGCTCATATAATGTTTTCCGTTCTTTTTTTTTTTTTTTTATTTGTTCTAATTCTGTATCTGAAAGCGAAACGTCAGTACAATTCATTATTGTCTCTATAGTATTGTTAATCAGGTTATCCTATGTGTATTATTGATAAGACCAAAGCTGAATACTGCCAATGGACAAGGTTGTTACTCATCAGTCTGTATAGCATATACAAAGCTTACATATACTGCTTGCATAACGTGCCTTACTACATTGTATTCAGTGATGACAGGCTGTAGTTCTGTCCAGGTATAATGCTTTAGGTAGGATGTTTATAAAATACATTAATACATGGATGTTTAAATATAAAATACACTTCTACATGTATTTTATGAAAATTATAATTCACTTGTACACGTATGATATTACACATTTGTGGAGTATTGTTAAAAGAGAGAAATGATAATAGACTGTTATTGTTTCATTTCATCATTAATGCAATTAATACATGTAAATATTATTTCAGTTATTAGAATTGTAAAATAAACTATCATGATATCATTTATATACACTATATTGCTTAGATGTGATTATTCATTTCTTCATGAAGTGCTTTATAATAATTATACAGTAACTTATTTTAATCGCATATTGTTTCTATGCAACCAATAGTTACAGTTTAGTGTATTGTTAGAAGGTTTTTAAGAGCATGTGTTAATTTTCCTGAAAATATTCATTATCTATTACCCTGTATGTTGGCTATTTCTTCATTCTTTGCTTAATCACAAGAGTCTAGCATCAAGAGTATGAATTCCTGTAACGATCATTTTCTTTGTTTGTCCATTATTATTCTTTAATGTTTATAGTGCAACTCAATTGAAATTTTTGATTGATTTGATTTCGCATTTTGAAGAATGCACTTATCGATTCTGTGGCATGATCAGTAGTCTTTCAAATGCAAAATATGAGTAAAAATTTCAGTGGTTTTGCGTTCAGTAAATTTTAAAAGTCATTACTATAAAAGGTTTTGATGTGTTCCTTTAAACACTGTATCACAATTTGATGTATTTTATATAAATACACAGGATGATATTTGTGACCTATGATCATTTGAAAAATTTTCTCAAACTCAAACGTCAAAAACTGGAGGGAAAAACAAACAAAACAAGTAAAAACCCCCAAACTGAATGTAACTATGTAGTTCTGACAACCTTTTTATTCAATTTATAAAGGGAAGCGAAACCTCAAAAATTATAACTTCCAAAACTCAAAATAATTTCGCTGGTCCATACATCAAAGTCGTCGATGTAAGACTGGATTGTTTTTGGACAAGTGTGTTGACATGTTACATAAATATGATGTGGAAGCTAAGAAGGAAATCAATCGATAGATCTTTTCTTGATGTCTTTTTAGTATTGAACTCAGAATTTAAAGATGTTTTTGGAATAAATCAAATTCGATACACAAGACAAACTTTCTGTTTGCCCAATGATGACGAAAGTCCAACATGGATAAAGACTTGACATTTGCAAAGTCAGTTAATTGCGTTTTAATGAAATAATCAATCCATATGATTTTGATACTAAATTTGTACGGATTTTTTACATATCATAGTTTGCCGTAACGCATGTAACTTACAAGTTTGGACTGTTTGTGCAAGTTTTTCTCCATCAACATCTGCCATGTAATCTTACATTTTTCACTTCATATTTCTTTTCATATTTAGTAATTTTTTCCTTGTAAAAATTGTATGTTTTATGAAATATAATATGCATGTATCTACGCAATATACATGTAATGAGTTATTTGACATTACTCCATTGATTTCGATTTCTCAAGTCATTTTCATTATTGGTTGCAGTTCATCTTAATTTTTTTAAGTTTGCCCCACTTCTTCATTGTGAGTGATATTCCTTAATTTTTTTAATAGATCATTAAATCTAAACGAGAGTTAAGTAAGACAATTTATGTTCTTTTTATTACATTAAATTGCTGTTAACAAAGATTTTGACTGAATAAAAAGCTGAAAGCTTGAAAATTAATGTTGGAAGGCTTATTAATTTCATGTATATTTATAAACTCGATATTTGTTAAATTGCTTAGGGAATAAGATTAGCATATATACACTGCAGTTTTGTAGAATTTGTAATACTGATATACATGTGTATATATTTTTTTGTAATTTGTACACTCTTGATAGAAATCATAATATTGAATTAATGGTTTCTTTGGATAAAATTCCATAAAAGTCTAATAAATCGACAAATATCACATCTGTTCTATTATTTCATTAATTTAGAATATCCAGATCACTGAAATATAGTTTTCTTATGTTTAAGATTTAATTGGAGTTACATCATTTGTCTTGGAGATGAAACTATGGCCTGATATTCTTAACGATTTCATCGAGTTCTCTATATTTAAACGTCTTTCAAAATAAAATTACTCATTATACAATGTATCAAATATTGCATAAGAATTTCAAATCTTCAGGAAGCATCCTTACTTTGGAAAATACCTGTCACATATTTGATTGATCTATATACATGTACATATAACTCCAAGATAGTGAGGGTTAAGCATTTGGCTAGCAGCTCTAATGATAATGGTTCGATTCCTGAATTGCAGTACGTTTAAAAAGTTTGTTACCTCCTGCTTCCATGTCGCGATATAACTGAAAAATTGTTGAAAGCGACATGAAACACCAATCATCCAACCAACCAAGATGGTTTAAAAAAAAGTACTGGGTAACTTCAATTCATTTTGTATGAAAACTTCACGACAAGTGCAGATTACTAGATTTTCCCTCCTTAATAATCTCAAAATAGTGCATTTATCAAATAAACCTAGGATTCAATCCATGAAATTTCATGATAGGATAAGATACTTTTATTTTCAAATTGGCCTTATAATGATGCTTTCATTGCCAGAATAGAAAACTTAAGTTTGGAAAATAGTAAGATTCTTTATAGAAGTGAAAAATAGCCTCTTTACAACTATTTTTGGTGTTTCAGCACAGTTAACAGTGTAGTACATCACGAAGCATTTTTCATACTTCAAAGTTTTTGACCAATAAAATCTTGCTACGGGAAGTATGTGTAAATCCAATAAATAAATAAAGTTAACTTTTATTCTCAAAGGAACCAATAGAAGTGTAAAAATATGCAACTCTCCAGACCTCTGTAATGCGTTAAAAGCAGATGCCGTGCAATAATGTGGGAATTTGACGCCACCATTGACGAAGTCATTGATTTGGAGAGATAGACTGAGAACTTAATTCATCGTCAGAATGCAACTCTTTCAGCAACAATTTATAAGAAATATAATATAGTTTTTAGATTTAAGTGATAATATATTTCAAGTAAAGAATATTTACATGTTTCAATATATAACAACAAGAGTATATAAAACAAAACAAAGGAAAATTCATATATGAAAATTATTCTTTAAAGAATATCATTTCATATACATATAATCTTTAAAGCAAATATATACTAGGTGTATGTGTGTTTTCTTTTTCTGAAAATCTATTTCGTGTAACGAAGAAAATGTTTCTCAGTAACTTTTATTGTCGTGCAATTTTTGTTCATTAATTAAGACCTGTGCAATAACTATTTTTATAAACTTAAAATTGGAAAAGTAATTGATCAATAGTTGATTAATTACTCTGTTGCTGTTTTAAGTTCATTTTGAACTTGGAGTGTTACTGCATTCATCCCATTCATTAATAATGACAAACTGATGGGGTTTTTTTTAATTTTTATGGTGACATAACACCACCCAATGCATGTCTGACCTCATTTTCCTTGAGAAAGGTAAAATGTTTTTCATCCATTAAATTTATTCAAGAAATGTAATTATAATACATGTGGTAAATTTCAATATACCACTAACTATGTCCAAATTCTGAAATGAAAACTGTATGACATGTATGGCTATGATTTGGACATACTTGAGTATCAATGTTTTAATTAAATAAGTTATCAAGAATACTATAGACACTTTTGGGTTGGGCGTTTTTTTTATGCCCCCATATCGATAGATCAGTGTTTTGGACCTGTTTGACTGCTGTTTCTCTTTTGTCAACATTAACCCTCACCATATTTTTGAACCGTGAGAGATAGAGACTGCATATTTGACATGTATGCTCCACTAATAAAACCCTTTCAAATTACACCAAGGTCATTGACCTTGTTACTTTGACCATGACCTTTGACATACATTTCAAAATTTGCCTTATTTTGACTTTGTCACTGGTGGCATTTGTTTCACAAAGGCATCTTGCTTTGGGTCTTTTATTTCTCTTTTACACCACTTCAAGACTTGGTGGCAGCACCTGCATGGTGTATTTTCTTCATATTTTGGTTTTCTTTTATGTTATGGACCCATCTGAAGCAGTAAAGGTTCTTTTACATGCCAATACCCTGAATTGGCACTTTCTTTTATTATAGCGTCTCTTCTGTAGGATAGTGAGGAAGGCAGAAGAGGATAATTAAATCATCCTTGATTAAAAACATTCAAGCAGACAATAGGAATTGAACCCAGATCCTCAGAGTTTAAGTCTTGTGTGACAGCACTGAGCCAATATGCCCCTTCTATGAACGTGCAATAAGGTTTATACTGCACTTATGCTCGGGCATTACGCTTGCAGACAATGTGATAACCCTTAACTAAGTTATGTTAAAAATAAACAAAATCCTCAGAAATTTTAAACACTTTGGGAAGCATAGTGATATAAATGCATATACTTTGGTTAAACAATATTATTTATGATTATATTTTCCATGAAATGAAAACAACATATTACAACAAGAGTTAATTGTTAGAAGACAACAGAGCAACAACCAAATCTCTTACTATTCATAATTCATAACCAAGGTTAAAGTTTTTTAAAAGTAGGTCAAACATCAATGTCAAAGTGACAAGGCCAAAAATTTTGGTACCCAAAGAAATTTTTAAGGTCTTGGCACCAGGAATACACTTGTAAAATATTAAAGCCCTGTCTCTATTAGTTCTAAATTTAGGATCCAGGTTAAAATTTTTGTCTACGAACGCCGCTGATGAACAATGATGCCACGACAACAACATCGGGGATATAACAATAGCACTCCAGACATTCATTCTGGCCAGCTAAAAATCAAAGTGCATGAGAGTTATAGATGCATACAGCAGGGACATGTAATGGGTTTTAAACGGGTTTTCAAGGCAATGTTGTGTAGAATATGTTCAGATATACAGGTCTTGGAAATACAAGTCCTATGCCTCACTCACCTTTGGTTAAATTCTCACATCATTATGGTGTATTCCCCTGGCTGAGTTCAGCAGGTCTAAAGTTAAGGTTATTCTGTCTAAGACTAGGTAAATGTTTTATCACACAAGTCACAGCATATAACAAACAAAACTTTACCCAGTAAACACATTTTCATTCAAATTTTGTACACTTACACACTGTATCAAACAATATGAGATTTATACACAAAATACTGTATGTGTCGTTTTACTGGATGTTCATCCACCAGGAATTTTTTTTTCCAAAAACGTACTGCTTCGTTGATGGAACTGATGTCAATCTTTCAAAATATGTCACTTCTACAAACAAACTTATTTTTTTACAGTACACTTATATACGTATCAACTGATGAGAGACTGAGTGAGTAGTGATATTGTAACATATTAGACCAAAAGAAAAAATATGTATGTTTCCTATAACCCTACCGATCCTAATTTTTGGCTCCGACTCTAAACATTTTTATTGCACTTTCAGTAGAAAATTATTCCAATATTGAATATTTGCCTCTTAAAATGTAGTTTTTGATATCCAGGGGATAATTATTTCAGCAATAAATAAGTAACTGTCACTTCTGTATGGTCCAAAGGCATTCTAGTTGCCACCAAACACTGAGTCAGTAATAATCAAAACATCAGAAAAAAATATTTTCAGCAATTACAGGAAATATATATATTTTTTTGTTTGGCCTTAGTCACTTAGAAAATTCAACACTACAGACACCTTCTCGCCAGATGAGTTATCAACCCCCTCTGCTTGCATTTCCGTGTCTCCGAACAAAAGAGACACTGTAACTATGCGATTCACTCCCTGCTCAGTGTTCGGCATATCCACTAACATGTGCCCTATCTGTTTACAACTACTATCCTTGTATTGTGGATCACTGGATGTCTGATAGAAAGATACAGGCATCTGGGTCATGTCAGCTGTCAGGGGATATATTTCTGTCTCTACTTTTTGTCCAATTCTGAAAGTTTCTCCAGCACTTGCAAGTTTGTTGAAGACATCTTTGCAATAAAACTGTCCATCAAATTTTCTTTTATTGCTGATGGGATCTCCTTCCATGAACAGACGGTATTGTAATGTTCCATATGTGTATGGAGAGATTCTTTCTGATACAACATCTGGCTGAAGGCCAAACAAGATAGCCCCTCGTAAAACTGCCAAACCTGCCTCCGGCGGAATAATCAGTTGAAAGTCACTAAGATGTTTTCTAAGGGTCACACTGATTATCTTTGACTCGGCAAATCCCCCTACGAGCAAGATATCTGTTAAACCTGTGCAGACTGGTTTGCTGAGAATATCTTGAACATGAGTAGCAATACTCTGAATAGAGGGAGCAAATAGTTTAGCAAACATGATATAGTCAATCCGTAACTTTTCCTTGTGAAGATCCATAGAATTTCTCCATTCCGATTTTTTGATGTGTTCTGATAGCGTTATGCCATGCTTTTCTTTAAATTTCTCCAATATCACTGCTGGTAACTTTATCACAAATTTTTTCTGGTTATCACATTCTAGACAACGTTTTTTCTGCTCAATTTCCTTATCTAGATCTAGGAACTGACTGAGGTGGTTTCCTCTTAAATCCTGCATCAACTCCTTGCCAATGATGTCATCAATAAGTTTGTTCAGTTCTATGTTAACTTTTGCCCCGCCCCAGGCACCACCACTAGCTATTGTTAATTCTCGTAAAGACCGGTCAGGCATGACTTCTCGCACAGTGACATCTACAGTACCGCCTAGAATTGAAAGGTACCAAATTAATTCTTTGAAGCACTAAAGAGAACATTCTTCCGTATGAATTTATTGTAATATAGCGTATCCTATTTTAAACAATTCTATTTAAGAAACTGATCATCATATGTTACCTTTGCAGCAAACCTGTGGAAACCTTATGAAAATAAACTTTAAAAGTTTTTGAATGGAGAGGATGTTACTATTGTGTCTTTCTTAATAAAGAGTTGTCCACCCTTTGGGTAGGATCTGGATGTATTAAATCAGTTCTATGAAAACGTCATGTAAAACTGCAGGGAATGAAAGCGCAAAAATGTCACATCAGAATTATTTGACATCACAATGGGTGTGATATCAGACATGCACTTGATTACCCTAAGAGAAATACTCTTTATTATCAAAATAATGAATACCAGGCAACATAAAAAGGAAAGAACTCTTAAATGTGTGTTTTATGATACAATACATATAGAATATTCATCATAAATATATCATCTAATTTCTTTTTAAAATTTTTGGCATAAATGCAGTAATTTTTTTCAAAGAATGATTTACTACTTGAAAATTAATTCAATTTATTAACAATTTATTGTATGCAAACCATATTCCTTATATGGTTTCCTGTTTTCAGTAGACTTACCACCGAGATCTATCACCATGTATTTAGTACCAGAACGGAAAGGCTCCAACATTATGGTCTTTTTCTCAGTCACTCTCCGCTGCAAACTGATTTCTTTGACATGAACTGATGCAGCTTCTGGTTCCAATGCTAGTCTCAAGCATGAATCAGAGATCCCTGCCTAACAGTAGAGTTAAATTTTAACATTATTAAACTTTGTTTTTTTTCCAATAGTCAATAACTCGTTAATTAAACTGAGACAGATTGTGAAAATAAAAACATTTACATCTACAGTTAGTATTATAGTACCAACATAAAAATTATGTTAGGCTGAAAACTTAACATCAATCACACATAAACAATAACAAAATTATGTACAACTCAGTCTATCAAACATAAAGATATAATGCAAAAGTCTATATGGACAAATCAAATTAATATTATGAACTAGGAATATGTGATCTACAGTTTCAATGTAAAATGGTTCTGATAATTCCCGTTTAAAATTCGACCAAAATGAAGTGGACGAGCACATAATTACATTACATGCAGTTGCGAATTTAATCTTCCTCTACAATTTGTAAATTAATATGGTATTAATTGCTACCTCTTTGGCTGCCTCCCTCATAAACTGTTTGGCCGCCTCATCCCAGATGGCAGGTACAGTTATAATCCATAAAATATCACCCTCCTTTACCCTTGTTTCCCTCTTCTGAAGCATTGTGACTAGGTCTTCCTTCATATAGCGTATGCAGTGTGCAAACACCGTCTTGGCATTGAGTTTCCTGCCTTGATGATCCTCCAGGGATGTGTTGTGGGTCACTTTCTGGAGAAAAGTTTTATCACATATTCTACATATCAAGTTTAAATATTATCAGTATACTTATAATTATGACGGACCAGTGCTTACTAAAGATAATATAATATTTTCACTGAATTACTGGTAATTGTTTAGTCAGTAATTAACTTACCAGCTGATATTTATAAATCAGCAATTTTAAATTACTCAGTTTTAACATAAATTTGGACCATGTCTTTAATGATGCAAATATTAATAAGAAATTGCTACAGATGGAATGGCTGGATTGCAAAGCAAATTTGAACCAAGATCAAGGTCACAAGATCAAAAGTCATGGAATCAACTAAAAGCACTCGTCATAACAAAGCTAGCTCACACTGGAAGGGGAGGAATGCTGCGGACTCAAAAAATAAGCTCAGACAGCTTAGCTGGTTGACTTGATCTGCACGGTAGGCAGAAGTAAGGATCTGGGTTCAAATCCAGTCTGGCCATAAATTTTTCAATCAGGTCACCGGTTACACAGTAGTATAACAGTATACTTTTCTTACATGTACACTATAAACACAGCATATTGCTTGTTTAGACTGAACAAATTTTCAGTTATCCAATTTGGATCGAGAGAGTTTATTTCTCTAAACCTATAAATTCAACAAGTCTTCATACCACTTAATTCTCATAAACAAATTCATAACTTACTGCATTATGCAACATCATTTTGAAGTGTTTAAAAAATCTCCACCCATGATGTTCATCATTATCGGCAAGTTCGGCATACATTTTCTCAGCCCTGTATCCAAATGCTTTGAAATCACCCTCTGGTGTCAGCAGCAGTGACGTCGGTGCTTTATAAGAGGCCAGGCAGTCCACTCCCATGCCATTTTCATGCCAGTTCTTCACTACTATATGGCCATCCTTGAATCCATAGCCAAAACCAGAGTATGTTGTACCGAAATCTATCCCAGCAACAACCAATCCAACCAAACCATCAACGGTTTTACTTGCCATATTTTGTGTCAAGCTCAAGTGTTAGACATGCTACCTATGTAAAAGAAATGAATACTTTGAATACTTACATTATGCATTATTAGAGCAATAGGACTTTGGAGTGGTTGGGGGGGGATGACCTGATCTTTCTCATTTACAATTATTAAACATGTGTGACGGATGGGTAATATCCTCCTGGAAATATAGCTCAATGGTGAGGGTGTCCATCTTAATAGTGAAAGGTTCTGGGTTTGATTCCCAGGTCCCGCCACACCTTTTCCTCCTGCCTGTTACATTTGGTGCGGTGGCCAGCCCTCATGAGTTGCATGTGCACTGTGAAGGTTATGATCTTTGAGTTATTGTGTATTAATTTCAGTTTCCTGGGTTGGAAACCTCTGGTAGAGAATCAGGAGTGAGACCGAAGTGTGACAGTAATGGCCTGGAAATATAGCTCAATGGTGAGAGAATCCCCCTGATGGCAGAAGGTTCTGCATGTGAACTCGATTCTCGGGTCCAGACACATCAATCATTTTCTCCTGCCTAGATGTTACACATGCGCACTTTAAATTTTATATATAGGATATAGGTTGATCTGAAATTTCAAATAGATCTGAAATAAGTGATATCATTAGTAGGTGTATTGATTATCACAGACTGCTGATATGTATTTATATATGTATGTCATCAGTAATATTACCAGCTTATCTCATTGTTAGCAAATATATAATGAGAGCACATATATTACTGATGTAAATACATATTCATGTGTAAATACATGATATCAGCGGCTAACTGTGATGTAATATATGTGCATTACCAGAAGGATATATGATATATCTATAATGGGTAAATTATATGTCAAACAAATATCAAAATTTTCAATTACATTAGTATGAATAAGAATGCCATTATAATCTTATTAAGGTAGACCTATATGTTGTCTGTTGTCTAAATGTCAAAATAAAGTAAACAGCACCCTTCTAAATGCTTTGATGTCCTAACAAGACAACAAAACAACACAGGAGTGATATATTTGGTGTATGACGTCACAAACGCACCCCTTCTCAGACACACAGTCTATTTGTTTCAGTGTGTCTGAAGAGGGGGATGGGAGTGTTTACAATGTCACATGCAGTGCAATTTAGGCACCAAATGATTCGATGCGAGACCTAGCTGTGAAAGCATTAAGGGTTTTATCTATAATCAAACAGCTGCATGCACTCATCCCTGTGATAGCTGTACATATATATATAGCACAGTCAAATTTCCCTTTTATGTTACAAAACAATTTACAGATAGAACTATAGACCATTTCGACGTTATTTTTGGTTGGCAAAATGATTATCGATAACTGTTCCAACAATATGACGTCATGCAGCTAGATCTCGAGACAATTTTTTAATTATGGCATCAATTAAAATTTTTATGGCAAACGTTATCATTTGCCAACCAAAATGTTAGTCTCACAGTAACAGTGAAAGTGTCTATAAAAAAGTAGAATTTACACTTATAGAAAAAAGTGAAAAGTGCTAATCTAAGACATTCTTGAAAGTCAACTTTCAGAACAAACTATACATAGCTTATGTCAAGACATCGGAACCACGGAATTGGAGTCCGTTTTCTATCACTTCCGGACTCAAAATCGGGGCTTGCCACAATGGTGTCAAGTTCTTGACTCAAGTCAGTCAATCTTGAACGTCTATTAATAGCATATAAAGATAATTTTTTAAACTGCAAGTAAATAATATCATAGACTCTGATAATATTTTAAAGATTATTTAGTCATATATTATTACAAATCCATGTCTAATTCTTTTACCTGAAGTTTTTGAAATGCGTGTTAGCACCACAAAGCCGTCACTACCTTTGCAGATAATCGTTCTTGTAGCATGTAAATCTATGTTGTAACCCAGAAATCGACAGGAAATTCCAATCTATATATAGACCTACATGTTCACATACTTTCGTAAACAAGCCATAAATGCACAAATTATCTCTTTATCACGCTCTGGTTTTATTCTTTTAACTACAATACTTTGAACAAGACAAAAAAACAAGGAATTTGATTTCGTTTACTTTTTAATAAATTTTCTTTCGTAATCTAAAAATAGAATTTGGTCTGTCCCATTTCTATAAATAGAATTTTGCTCTAGACTACTTTGTAGTTTATATGTCTCTGATTTCAAGATGATCTTTTTTTTCGAAATGTCTAAACTATATAAAATCCATGTTATCGTCATATTTTCTCTTATGATTTGTAGCGATAGCATGGATTTACATCTGTTGCATGTCTCTGGATTTTACATAGACAGAGACATATATGTCTCTGACATAGATCTCTACTTTAAATAGATTTTTTAATGCTACCGTACATGGCGCCTAGCTGTGTAAATATTATATTAAATTAATACATTGTTTTTATCAAATTGTGAGCACTTGTAACGTTGATGCACTTTTAAGTATTTTTGGCGTTATTATTGGATAATCATATAGTGGTCCGTTCTCGCAGCGCCCACGTATAGTAATCTAACTTCATAGGACGTCGTACGATGTATCTATAGATGTTACAAGTGTTTTGACTTTTGTGAGACCATTCTGATACTTTCTATATATGAACTTCCCATCATGTGCTCACGGTACATGGTACTCAGGTGAACGATAACGGCCCACTTGGGCCTCTTGTCTTGTCGATAATATAGTCTACCAGAGACATATATATGTCTCTGAGTCAACAGTAGATTTGAATTTCATATTTACTAGGAATCATTTCATATGTCCTATGACATATTTTTAATTTGGGAAATATTTGGGAATTAATATATAATAAT
Source organism: Pteria penguin (assembly GCA_035048485.1). Classification (NCBI taxonomy): domain Eukaryota; kingdom Metazoa; phylum Mollusca; class Bivalvia; order Pterioida; family Pteriidae; genus Pteria; species Pteria penguin. Next base: position 40,272,660 of record CM068585.1, on the reverse strand, counting down.
AGTCATCCATTCATGCTTTAATTTTCCAACTTACAAATATGTCATATATAGGACACACAGCTCATCATTCAAAAGATGTGAACACTCAAGTTAAAATCTATATTTTATTGATTTGAATAAATATTAACCAAAGTATGACATGCGCGGATACAGAGGGGAGTACCGGGGGTCTGGACTGGACCCCCCCCCCCCGGCATCCGAAAATTTTACCAAAAAAGGGTAATATTTGGGGCATTTTTGGGGTTGGAAACACACCCCCCTCGTCTAACAGAAAAATTTACCTTTTTTGGTTGGACCCCCTCTGACAAAAATTTCTGGATCCGTGCATGTATGAGTTGGTCAGTTGTAAATAATAATGCTATTTTTTCACGAATTATTACTAAAACATTTTTTCTTAAATTATTACTAAAGTGAAGATAGAGAATACATATCTTTTAACAGTGCAACTGTGGTACAAAACTTCAAACTGGCCAGTATTTCCTTTGGGTATTTCAGAACTGAGATAAGGGTCCAGCACCATAAACTGAGAAAATGCTTGTTATAATTTCAAATTCTTCTGTTCAACAATAAATTAATAACTGGGGGTTGGATTTTATTGAGTATTATTCTATTCATTAATGGAATTAAACTTTTGATAATTGAATACATTAAAATGAAATAATTGACTTAAATATTTTCTAAAATGGTGCAGAACCAAGGTGTCGTGGAGTAAACTTCTTCTATTTGGAGAGTGAAATTGTAATAAAAAGGTGTATTCGTAGCTTATTCAAAAGAATAGTTCACATTGTATTCAACATAATTTGTAATGATTTACTCAACATCTATCGATACGGATAATTGCACCGGTACCTCAGTTCACACTTGCGACTGTAAAAGGCAAGTTTTATATCTTAAATTGACGGTTCTTTATTATAAAAAGTATACAAATCCAGTTTTCACTTACATGACATTCACTCGTTCCTGTTGGCTTATATAAATTCTCCATATCCATAATCTGCTTTATCACGCAAACGTTTTACTGTTTTCAAATTGCGTGTATGAGTTGGAGATTTATGGAAAACAATCATTTGAACTGAAAATTGTTAAAAAGATAATATTTTCTAAATTCAGTGCGATAAAATAGTCCTATGATATATGACCTCGGTCTTCTTTATATTTGGTTGATAGGCCTATCAACCAAATATAAAGAAGGTCGAGGTCATATATTATAGGACTAGAACTGACTCATTTTCGTTTTTTGCCGATAAACGATGTTTAAACGTTTTGCCAAATTTGTTTTGCAACTGCCTGTACACTGCGTTTACAGCTATACTATCCCAAAAATCATCATCATCATCATCATCATCATCATCACCCCGGGAATCGAACCCGGATTGTCGGGGCCGCAGGACAACAAAGAAAAAATATGTAAAGCACCTTGATGATACAAATACAACAAAATTGAAAATTGATCGGTAACTGTGTATACAATCTGATTAAAACCATATCTTTGTTCCGCTTCGATCTCTATTTGTCCCATCCGCAATGGGACAAATACAGAAGCGGAATTAAGATACACATGATATGACCAAGTGCTACCTGAACTGACAATTAGGAAAAAAAGGCCGGATAGTAAACCTCCTGATAAATGATTGATGATATATGGAATAAAGCTCTTTCAACCATGTATTGATAGATTGATTATCGTCTAACGTCACTCCACAATTATTTCACGTATATAGTGACGGCGTCTACCTGATGCATTTCATAGTTTATACCCTTCCAATCGACCCCCTCGAAGTAGTGGAAAGTGGGGGGTTATTACGTGCGGCGCATACCGTAACATAGGACATTAGTTTTTACTGTCTCGTCGGAAAGACGAGACACCGATGTGACTTGGGCATGAATCGAACCTGGGATCTCTACAAGATGAAAGCCTTAACTGCTTTTTAAATACAGTCTATATATTAGTCATAACAACATGTAATCATGATTGTTCAATTCGACTCTCTAATAGACTATCACGAGATTTGAATTACACATTCACTACTATGAATCATTTCATAGCTCATCATTCAAAAGATGTGAACACTCAAGTTACGCAAATAAGTAATTACTAAGCTATCTTATATTTCTGATTCAATCTCGACATCCGGCTCCATTCTAACATTATGACAGGTAAAGAAATTCTTGGAAACTAAAGTCACTTAAGTCTTTCTTAGTATCATTTTTTTCATCGTTATTGGTAGTCTGTACCGTTAATGTCATGATGATATTTTGTTAGTGGTAAAATAGTTTCATCCATAAATCAAAACAGGCTATTTATGACGCATATCCTACAAAACACATGTAGTCCAATATGTTACCCAAATGAGTAAGTTACAAAAGGTGGGTTCATGAGTGTGTATATATGTTTTTTCCACAGGTATTCGTAAAAAATCTTGCGATTACTTTGAAACGGCCCATTCGACTTCGTAGACCTACTTTTTATAATAATAATTATTACTGTTGTTATTGTGTTGTTGTTGTTGTTGTATATTAATCATCCAAAGGTCACACTATTTTTTGTAGTGTTTTTCATTCATTATACCATTGGAAATGTGAATCAACTTTTCAACTTTTCCCAAGGAAAGTGAATCGAAGCTCTAGAAATATGCCATGTGTTGTTCGCTTTTCATTTCAAAAAGGAATTTACGTTGTCGCATATTGATGCCATTTTGATTAGTTCTCTTGTAGACAAATATTATAACACTAATAATAATGAATGATTTTTTCGGATTCTAACAATACTTCAGAACAGCATGTCATGATATACGTCTTATAAAACCACATCATAAACTTGAGATTCATTTCTTGAGTATACCTGAAACAGACAGTATCAATACGCTGTACCATCAGCTCATTTAAACTAATAGGTCAAAGCATAGTAATTCCATTTCCCAAAGGGTGCCATGTTAAATGACCAAACTTTCGGCAAGATTTACACAACTGTCTACATCTTAGCTTTACATAACTCATATATCAAAATGTTCGTCAAATCCTCCTCTAACAGAATTTTTTCAGTTTATCATAGGTTATCGATCTTAATTTCGAAAAAAGTCCTACTGGAAGAGGGTCATCCCCAAAAATTAACCAGCAGAATCAATTTTTATTTATAGATTGATCAAATAATTTTATCGAATCAGAACCCCTGATACACTGAAATAGTAGCCCCTCTCTCCCTACAGAAGATCAGCCAACCACGACTCTCGTTAATTACTACGCTAGTGTGTCGTGGTCATCACATTGTTTTCGTCGTGAATTTCCCGCTATATTATCGATCAACACCCACCAACACTGAGGATGACCATTTGTAGATTATTGTGCATTTCGGTGATACTTTATGCCGAAGTCCCCAAAGCCAAGGACTTACAAACTTGTTTGTAAGTCCTTGCCAAAACTTGTATACTGTAAACTTACTGGCAATTTGACTCAATAGGAAGTAAGCAAACCTATGTGTATGGGACATGATGTTTAGCACATAACTCCAAAACAGTGGATTATTGTTATCCTAGTGTGGGTTAAAATCGGGGATATCTGATCATCTCCCTTAGTTTGGAGAATGTTGGCAGGCATATAACAGTGACGGATTTAGAGGGGATGGGCCTCCTTTTCACCACAAACTTACAAGGCATAAATAGATGATAAGGTAGAAAACACTGAAATAATATGAGTAAAACTCCAGATTTGCCACCCAAAATGGCTGAGTATTTTTGGCTACGCATATGAATGGCTAAGTATTTGACATAAAAATTAGCATCGCTTATTTCTGGACCAAAGGTGCCCATGCCTGTATGATACTTTAATATCACGGGCGGGATTCCTTGCCCAGCCGTTATTGTGAATCTCTTTACTATCCACAGCCTCTGAAAAAAAAAAATAAAACCTCTACATTATTGAGGCTACAGTACCGAAGACCAAGAACACTAAACATGGACTTAAGATCATACAAGCCCTGGCTTCCTAAAAAAACGACATTCTTTTTTATTATCCTGACTGTGTTTATCCTCGCAATTACTCACAATGTATACATGTAGCTTACATGTCTATATGATTAATAAAATGCACTTTATTTTCTTCTTATCGTCATCGTCAAATATCTGTAAGAGGAAACTGTATGAAGAACACAAATTATCTATCTCTTTCCAAATTATATTCAGTTCCGTTATTTCTTCACTTTTGACGATGACCATCACATACCCTTATATTCTCTATTAAGATAAAACGAGTAATACTACACGTAAATCTATACGATCACCTTATGATCAACTCATCTAGGCGATATAATTAATATAATACTTTAAAATGCCATACAAAAATAACTGAAAACAGTACCCTTTTTGGGGAGGGGGCGTTTTTGGTTTTGGGTATTGTTTTGTTTTTTGTTTGTTTGTTTTTTAATATGTATCAATTTCATAGAAGTAAAAGCATTGACATGTGCTATTGCTGATGATGGAATAAAGCAATTCATGAATCTCATTGAACTACCCGGTACGAATAGAGACATGCAGTCGATCCATCCGAAACAGTGAGGATCTTTATCCGTTCCTTGAATCCATAACACAGTATCTCAGTTTTAGCCATTTCATCCTAAAGACAGGACACCGACATGCCACTGGAGGAACTCGAACCTCAGACCTTTCGGTCACAAGCAAAACCTTACCGAGTGAGCTACGGTGGCGCTGTTCATCACCCTCAGTATTGTACTATTTCAAAAATCATTTTATTGTTTGCCGTCTTGCGTGATGTGACGACGTTTCCATCCAGTGACAGTCATGAACGGATCCAAGGGGTGGACCGGGAGTCTGTACCCATCCTGAGATTAGGCGAAAATTACTTCTCCCGTAATATAAAAACTTTACACACCAAAACATGGGAGGACCCTTTCTCAGAAAATGCATTGGGATGGACCCCCTTTCCACAAAATTTCTGATTCCACGTTGGACGGTGCCTGCCACATGCAGCACACAGAAATGTCGATGTATATATGTGCAATGGACTTACTCAATGCATTGAGGGATCTTCTACATGCAGTGCGACACACGACACAGGATTTCACCTATTTACTCGAAGACGGGACGTCGACGAGTAATCAGTGGGACTCGAACCAGTGACGTGTTGTCCACAAGCCCAGTGCGCCACACCGACTTCTCATTCACAACGTGCGAGTGTAATACACGTACATTATTATCCCCCTGAACTGTACTACATTTTTATGAATGCATTCTTTCCTTAACAAAGACTAGTGGCGTGTGTATGAAAAATCGGAGATGCACAACTTGCAACTCTGCACCAACCGTTTAGAAGGGGAGATTCATGCCCTTTTTCTTACGCACAGGATACCCATACACCCTACCTTTACCTTTTGAACACAGTTAATTACATACATATATATATATCATATGTAAAATACGAAAGTATATAGTGTCATGTGATTTGGACATAGACAACAAGGTACCACATTGTATCTACCTGTTCTATACCAACGCATATGTATTCAGAAAATGAGAATTAAGACTTGAACGATTTTTAATTCTCTTTATTATTACTAGGGGAGACATAAACGGACAGCATGTCTGCACATCTTTTCCACCACTCACACACTTGAAATGTATTTAAATTCAATGGACATTATCATACTAGACTAGATCAAACATGGAATACGGTACTCCCAATTAAGATCATATGTAAAACTGTGTTATAGTTTCTGGCACGGAACAGAAACATTTGATTGGAAAACTCCTGGGAGTATTATTATTTTTCTTTGTTTTTCTTTCTTTTGAAAATAGAAGAAAGGGGGGGTTGTCTTAAAGTGACATCTATCACCCAACCTTGAATCTATTGGTAAATACTCTATAGTATTAAGTATGATTTTATCTACTTATTGTTAAAAAGGCAACAATATTGAATTTTCTAAATAATATATATATATATATATATATATATATATACTTTACTATGCAATTTGTCTGATGAGCTCTGGAGGGCTGAAAATATTAAGATATATATATATATATTCTTTATCATTTTTATTAGGGGTATCATGTGCAATAATCCCTGCCGTTCCCTGATTCAATGTACATCAACCAAAGGTTATTATAAAAAGAAATAAGAATTTAACACACTTACTTCATGTGTAGTCAAATAGTAATGAATGAAATAAAGTAATATGAGCAATGGATGTAAATGTTCAACAAATATAAGTTCATCTAGTATAGTGCATATATTATATATTTCATCATATATGTATTACTGTATCTGTGTTACATATATCTATACATGAATTAATGTATAATTATAGATGGTGATTAACACTACTATCATAGATTCATAAAGTAAAACATAGTAACTGTGCCAGATTCGTTCACATCCACTCAGTTCTTGATAATAAACACTGATGTTATATGGGCAATCAGAGAAGAGATCAGAGATAATAGAGAATAGTAAAAGCTATCCTTCTGCTTTCTTCTCTTATTCCACTTTCTTTCTTCTCACCCTTTCATTTTCATCCCTAGCTTCCCCTTCACTCATCTCCCTTCTCCTCTTATTTTCATCGATTTTAACCGGCTGCCCCTTTTTAATTTAAAATCTGGCAAAATCGATTATGTACAGAGTCTGTATATTTATACATTCTGTAAATGACATGTTATTATTTCTAAGAAAAAAGATGGCTGTTGAACAATGGTTACGACTTGGTCTACAATGTTTTCTTGGAACAATTATATGATATTATATTACACGTATAATATTAAATCAACTTGAAGTAGGTACTTCATATTAATCCGAAGTCCCATCTACTTAAAAAAAAAATTGTGCTACCTTCAATCTACATAACTCTGTGTTAATGAATATACTTGAATATAATTCAATAGGAAAGAGTCTAATTCCTTAATATTAAAAGAAACTCAATCTCTTAAAAATCAAGTACTCCATTTAAAGCATGAGGTAGGATAATTTGTCATAAATATATGAATAATAGACTTATTGAAAATATATAAAATCAATGAATGAAACACATTTAATGTAGATATAATAAACTTTACATGTGTTTCTGGTCTTCAACCTTTACTAGCAGTGCTGATAACTGAATACGAAATTTATTGTGAGGGAATTACTAAAAGTTGTTACCCTTTGATACAAATTATAATATCCTATGTATTGCAAAGAAAAGTACCCTATACACAAGGTTTTGGAAAAAGTGATTTTTAAATACATGTACATGTATATAATGTATTACATTTGTGAAAGACAAGGCTTGTTTACCATGAATTACAAAGGAAAATATCAAGAGGATATTAATTTCAATTTGGTGTAATACACGTACATAGCTTCAATACACACAAAAATATACATGAATATATGTAAAACTTCAATGCTTTCAAACAATTGTTTTAAAATGATAGTAAATTTCACGATCCTAAAATAGTGTTGCAAAATTGCGATAATATGAACTGATGAAAGGGCAAGAGTTTAGATTCTTATAAGATGAAAAATAAGTAACAACAGGGAAAGTCGTCATTAAAAACTGATTATTCAAATCTGAAATGATTTGTGAATACATACATGTATAAAAATTGCTTTCAAAACAAAATACTTTTAAATTGTTTTTGTTAAGCAGTATAGTTTGAGGACAAGTTTATACAATCATTTGTCAAACACTGATGTCTCAAGATAACACTGCAAAATCGTAATTTAATCCAGAAATATTCTAAAAAGTCAAAATCTCAAGATGTATTACCTATGTAAAGTTAAATTTTTACAAGAATTACGTAGGTAAAATAGTAAATTTCTATTTTTTTACCAATTTTAAAAGGTTGTGGCAAATGTAAAATGTGATAGATACAAAAGTACAATCATAATAAGTATAGGGAGGCTTTAAACATATAAATGAATATGATTTTATCGTGCACACAAATGTATCTTAACAAAAACCTAACAAGCTCTTGTATCACCAGTTACCTTAACTGGTAGAGCAGAAGGAAGAATTTAATATACGTTCCGTAAGAAAATTCATTCCAGAAGATCTAAACACACATTTCCAGCGATGAGTTCCTTAGTATCTGCATCCCTTCCCTCTACCATTAACTCACTGGTTCCAAATCGCATCCAGATCTGAGCTTTTTGTTTGGCAGATTCCATCTTTACAGTAATCTTTCCAACATAATCACAGTCTTCTTCTATTACATAACGGGGCTCGGGAAGTTTGGACTTAAAGATTTTCAGAGTCATAGACTTTGCATCTTTGTGTAGCGTCTCCAGGTCCTCTGATGTCATAGCAGTATTTATGCTCACTTCCTGTCCGATTTCTGCTAGTTTCAGAAAGACATGGTTACAGAATTTCTGGTTGAAATCCTCGAATAGAAGTTCCTTGGGATCACTCTTCATGTATGGGCGCTTCACTTCAATACCATAGGTATAGTTACACACCCTGGAGGATACAACACCAGGATTATGTCCGTATAATACAGCTCCCTTTAGAACAGCCAGTGAGGCTTCCTGTGGTTCAATTACTCTATGTCCCTTAAATCTGTCTTTGACCCCGTCACGAATGATGCTAGAATCAGAAAATCCACCGACCATTATGATATCTATACATCCTGGAAACAGTTCTTCCAATATTGATTGGGTTTTATCGAGCAACGCATTCAGAGAAGGCATAAATAGATTTTTCACAGTATTTGGATAAAGAACCAATTTTGAGCTGCCTTTTAATGACACAAAATCATGCCACCTTTCTTGTATTAATTGCTTAAGCTGTTTTCCATTCCAATCTTCAACTATTTCTAGTAAATTACGGTCTAAATTTATTGTCATCTCTAAAATGTCTTTTCTTTTCTTGGTTTCAAATTCAAGTTCCATACTTCGATAGTCACATAAGTAATTCTTTTTAAAGTATTCTACAACACCAGAACCAAATATTTTCTCCAGAAGTGACCAATATTCCCTATTGACAGATTCTCCACCCCAGTCCCCTCCACATGATGATTTCAGTTGCTTCAGTGTTTTTATTTCTGTAACTTCCATCACAGTTAAATCAGCAGTGCCACCTATAAATCAAATTCAAAATCAAATTATTGAAGCATTCTAAAACACTTCATAATGTTATCAATTGCCACTCAAATCCTCTACAAAATATCTTGAATATACAGTGTAATAGGCAGGGTGAAAATTTGTGGCTGGACCCGGGAATCAAACCCTCTGCTTGCATGGCAGATGCTCTCACTACTGAACTATCTGGGCTGATACTGGCATTTGTTACACTCCCCCTCTGCCAGATGTTTCCAAACCTGGAAACCTAAGAGAGAAATTAAGCCTGATTCTCCTTAACATGAAGGTCATTCTCACAGCACCATATCTGTACCAGGCAGGGAGAAAAATTGTGGTTAGACCCGGGAATCGAACCCAGAACCATTCACCTTAAGGACAGGCATATTTACCATTTACCTATCAGGGCTGATACAAGTATCTGTCACAGTACAAGAATCTGATTGTGAGTTGGACACTATAGTACAAATTTTCTATTAGAAGTTGTGTCCATGGTCATATACGCCTCCATTATATCTAATATTCTTAGGGCATTATCATATCATCAAGCAATAAAACGGTACTGAGTTATCTTGGAATTAGGCAACCCTAAGTTCTTAATTCATGCCAAGTTCATTAAAAATCTTGCCATTACTTCTGAAGAAGTCTATCAAAACATTATGACATAAGTTATTTATACATTGCATACAAATAGTATATCCCCCCTTTTTTATTATGTGTTTTCAAAATGCTATATAATAACACATGAATGTTGCATGCTTGACAAATGATGGATGCACTGCTATGCCTAAAGTTCAAGTGAGCTAAAAAGCCCAAGATCAAAGAAATTGAGAACATCGAACACAGTCACCATAAATCAATAAACTTTGAAGTATTATTCCAAAATACAAAAGGTTTATCAATATCCTACCTCACAACAAATTTTCGTGTTATTTTTTAATAAAACAAGCTGCATTTAAAAAACACTAATGCCCCCGGCAGCACCAAAGTCCTAAAAGTTATTTATAGTGTGAAGGTCATTGTCAAGGTCAAAAGGTCATCGAACTTGGTGTCATTTGAAAGGGCTTCATTAGTCGAGTACACATGTCAATATGAAGTCTCTATCCCTCACGGTTCAAAAGTTGTAGCCAACACAAACAGACATGACAAAAACAATATTCTCACGATCTATCGATCCGGTGACATAAAAGTATCTCAGTTAAATTAATTTCAATATGACAAAATACTTTACTATGCACACTGAGAATCCCTCTGACATACATGTAAGATCAGTCCTTGTCAGAGTTGAGGTTACTTGAATTTCGACTATGGTTGAATTTGAGGCTTGTTGTCATATTAATCATATATATCTAACCCAAGAAAACTGCAGAAGATTGATTGATTGATTTTTGTTTAATGTCACACCACGAATATTTCACGTATTTGGTGACGGCATCTGCCTGATGCGGGGCATACAAATTTTGACCTTTGCAACGGACCCACCCGAAGCAGTGAGGGATCTTTAATGTGCCATGCATACCACGACACAGGGCCTCGGTTTTTACTGTCCCGTCCGAAAGACAGGACACCGACATGGCCAGAGCGGGACTCAAACCCCTGTCTGCAGATCAGGAGTCCAGCGCGATACCACTAAGCCATGCTGGCTTAAACCGTAAAACTCTGATATTGTATGCAATAGACTTATTACCTCTAGATGCCAGATTCAGTTTTGGGCACTGTACTTTAACTGCTCAAATATGAAAACCAAAAGAGTTAGATTCACAATAAAAGGAATTGCTTTCTAACCTTGGTATCATAATTGATATCAATGTAAAGGGCATTACTAATGTAGTGCATTCATGCAATCTCATGCCTTTACATCCAAGTGTTAGAATCTGATATTATGAAACTGAATTATACACATGGGCAAAGTATATGATTTTTTGACATCCTTATATACACCATTCATTCTGGTGTCTTTCACTTAATCTATTCTTTAATATATATCCTGTCCTTCATTTCACCCCAGTATTTTCACATTCTTTGCTAGATAACTAATTTCCACATAATTTACCTATACATAAAACAGGTGACATAAAATCTACTTATAAACAACTTACTTCTATGAATAATATAAAAACTCTTACCTCCTAAATCCATGACTAAAAACTTTGCTCCTGGTTCGTAAGATTTCAATGAATCATCCTTCTTATGTATCTGGCACTCTTTGACATATAAAGCTGCGACCTCTGGCTCCAATGCTAATGTGATGTTCTTGGTCGGTATTCCAGCCTATATTCAATAAAATCAATAATAACTTGAGTTTATATAACCCAGTATGGAACAATCCTAGATTGGTATCTAGTGTGCTTGGCTCATGGCTTGGAGGTCCTGGGTTCAATTCCAGTAAATGTCTCTATGGAGTTCAGTCTTTCACACAAGACAGTCACTGGGACTGCAAAACGCAGCTAGTTTAATTTACATTTTAATGTTTCTCATGATATTTTCACATACAATTTGACTGACTACATTTAAACTCTCAGAGAGTCTGTTTTCCTCTCTCAAACTCTTTCATTTCTGTAATGTAGGACAGGGAAGTCCGAACAACGATATAAATGCATGGCAAACTGGATTAACGGGACTATGGCCCCTCTTATATCTTTGTCACAAGTATTATACCAAACTACAAGCAAGTTTAGAACATTATAAAAACGGGGTGAAACTTTTGCTCTACCATAAAATGGTAGAGAAGAATTTAAGACAAGTTTGAACATTTTTTCAGTTATTTTGGTACATGTTTGTGGTGTCATACAGATGCTAGGTAATGTCACTTTATGAGAAAAGATTAAAGTGTCATTTGGCATATATTCGTAAAAACAAATATACAAATAAATCTATATTTTAACAGCTAGATTTCTTTTTTTCTGAAAATCACTGTACTGGAAGTAGGGGGTTACAGACCCTAGTCCACTGACAGTAGTTGGAATGAAAATTAGTTAATTCTCAAGTACTCTATTAATGAACTAATTGACCACCATTTTTGTGAATGTTTAATATCCATGGTACATGCAACTGCCTCAAATAGAATTATCTTTGCTTTGAGCCATCACAATGGTAAAAGTTTGAATTACATAATGTTTTTCACATAATTAAGTTAAGAAAATGAAAGTTTCATCAATATCACAACAATCACAAACAAGTATAAGCAAATACAATATTATATAAATTTACATGCTATTAGGAAAAGTGACCACACCCCTTTTATGAGCCTTAAGGTCACAGACCAGAAAAAGCATCACACAAGTGCAACCATGACTCAGTGAGACGATATATATATATATATATATATATATATATATATATATATATATATATATATATATATATTATCTGCCGAGGCTGAAGCCCGAAGAGGACAAGATATTTCTGGGTTAGAGAAAACTTCAAAGCTCCTTCAAAAGAGGTCAATAAATTGTTTAATATACCAAGAGCTGATATTGACCAAAAGTGATGAATTCAACCATGAGACGTTAAGCTGTGACATGAAAAATTGTCTACCACACACATGATTTATTTGACTGCGGTTAATTTGACTGTGAGACGTTAAAAGCGTTGTAAGACATTAAGATGTGATTTGAAAAATTGTCTACAGCTCATGTGATCTTTCTAGACCAATCATATTCCTTTATATGTCAAATTAATCATATGAGATATAATATTGTTGATATTCTATAATTATGGTATACATGGAGAGATAGGGACACAAACCATAACTGCTTATTGCTATTTACATAATTATTACAAAATAATCTTTGATCTTATATTTATGGCATGAATAGGACTGATGATATTTCTTGCACAGACAGGAAACAATTATTGCATAAGCAGTCAATATTGATTAGAGTTATTATATCGATAAGATACTCATCTGACCTTTTCTGCTGCTTCTCTCATGAACTGTTTAGCTTCATCAGTCCAGATGGCTGGAATGGTAATGACCCAATAAATCTCATGTACAACGACAGCTCTACCATACTTCTCAATATCTGCAGTCAGCATGGTAATCAGTTCTTGTATGAAGAGCTTGAATATGTCCATGGCATGTCTCTTTTTACCATTAATGTCAACAATAATTGTGTTCCTATTCAGTTTCTGAAAAAAAATTCTTTACCAACACCATCAAAATTAAAGCATAGTTTCAGGTATTAACAAGAATTCCACAAAATATGGTTGAAAAACAAAATAGATAGAAATTCTTTAATTTTTTTTTGGTTAAGATATATAAATTCATATCAAGAATTTATAAACTGAGACAGGGGCATGTCAGGACCCAAGGAAGATCCCTGTCAATTTTAATGAAATTTCATTTCACTGTGGCAGAATAATGGTATTTTATATACTAAATAAAGCTTTTATTCAGGCAGTCTAATTAAAGTTCTAGTTTGCAATGATTGCTACAAAAATGACCATCATGAGCGGATCCAGACTCTAACTTTAATAAGAATTTAATTAGTGTGTTATTCAGGTATATATTTCTATATCTCGTAAGAAAATGTCCTTATCAAGAATCTTGTTGCCGCAGGGGAACAGTGTTTCACAAGCACAACTTATCTTTTATTTCTGAATCGGACCACAGTTTATACAATACCTGTGATTTGTGAAGCTCCATTTTAAATCTGCGAAAGAAGTAATGATCTCTGTGGCAATTTCCTTCTGTGAGTTCCTGATAAAGCTCCTCTGCCTTACTACCTATGGCTACAACCCTTTTATCACGGTCTAGTAATATGGAAGTTGGCATTTTCTGAGACAAGAGCTGCGTTTGTGCCCCTTTTTCTTTACCAATTTTAATGTCTGATGGATTCTCTTTCAAAGAAAATGCATAACCAGAGTATGTGGTACCAAAATCAATTGCTGCAACAACTGTCTTTTTATGAGCATAGTCCATATCTGGAAAAATAGGAAGGTCAATATAGATAAAGATATTCTGTATCACAAAAAAACTCATGTATGTAAGAAAATAAACGAAGTTTGAAAAAAAGATTAAATGGTCGTATGAAATTAAAATTGTACTGATTGAGAACCTATCACTGGACAAAATTTGCACATTTTCTTTGATTTCTATTGAGCTTGAAAGCTTTATTTCTTTTTTTTTTAAACAAACTTGATCTACATGTCTTATTGATACTGTGTTCCAAATATGAATACTTCGTGTGATTTTTTTGTATGTTCAAAGACCTATGCAATGGACCCTCTCATAGTAGTGAAAGATCATTTATGTGCAAGGTCCACAGTTTTATGGGACCTCACTTTTTACTGTCTCATCACTGATGAGTCACCAACTTGACTTTAAATATTGTAAGACATTCCCTGTACAGACAATTAAAACTTGTATACCTTTGGGACGGTGTCAAATATAACTGCAGGGCCTTCCATTGAATATAGTTATAAAGTTATTGTGGCTTGTGGTTCTGGAATTGTTCTGTCATTGTGGTGAGTGGGAAGGTGGGCCCGTAAACCAGTTAACCACACCAAATGAATAACTAACATTACCTCAATTGACCGTCCTAAATTGGTGCCTCAACTGCATTACAATTGAAATTTCTGTTATGTCCTTTTTTATCTTATTTCTTTTTTTTTTTGGTTTTATGGCTGAGTCAGATGTCTTTATGCTTTCTTTTGAAAAAAAATTCTGATGATATCTCCTATGAAAGATTACGTAAAAGCTGTGAAACCCTTGGACAAGTAAAAAAATTGCAACATGTACAAACTATAAAATATATAAAAATACATACCGAAGTTGTGCGATTTGACAAAAGATTCTTGTTTTGGTTTCTCCAATAGATATCCTCTTGGTGCTGGTACAGAACTGTCAAGTCCGAGTTTTCCAAATTCTCTCGTTAAACTCCTCTCTGGGTCATCTGCTTTGTAGATATTACACATTACATATTTACTTGTGTATAATGTGTACTTGTGTATAGTGCACATCCCCAAAACAGGGAGAAAGTGAAGAGAAAGCTTTACATCCAATGTATAATATGTAAGATAGAAATCAATAAAAATAATGCGATTACCCAGTATTACATCATGGATCTATGAATTAATGAACAAGCTAGCTTTCTGGGATCTATATATTAAAGTGCTATTAGAATGATCACAATTTTTCTATATTATGCGCCTATGTACATAAAAGAGTCGCTCACAAAATATTATGCTCATGCATGGCGCCGATCTCAAGATATATACAATAAGCAGTAAAAAGTTCCATAGCTTTTTTCAGCAGTTAATCGCCATAATATGTGACGTCAGAAGTTGTACAGGTGCTACTTTTCCCTGATTTTTCATTATTTCATTAAACTTTGAATTGTGACGTCATACTAAATGATGTTAAAAGTTGTACAAAGGTTATGTAACAAGTTAAACCGAAGTCTTTCATTTTGTTCGAGATACTAGGCAAATCGGCATTTTAAAACATCTCCCAGATAAATACTAAAGCAGGAAAAGTTGTAATTTCTGTCAATGGAGGAATAATTCAATTAGTATTGCATGAAAACGCAAAATTCTCCAGCATTCTAATAGCACTTTAAATGAAAATAAAGGATTTACAATATCAATGCAGTGTCATTTTCAGTTAAAAAATAATACTTTTTCATCAGTGCTGAATAAAAAAAAGTCATGATAATGCATGTTTTTCTTGGATAAATAATTAAAAAACATTCAATTCATCAAAAATCAATAACAGAAATAAAGTACAATACATATAGGTTATTGGTTTATAGGCTTGTGTTTGTGTGGTATTTGATACTGGTTCAGGACAACATATAATGGAATTTTAACTGGTTCGATATGGAAAGCAATAGTACAGTATATAATAATAAGCAATCTTTTTATCATATTTTTCTGTACCAAGAGGTTGTACTGATTTATTTTGATAGAATTAAAGTACTGAATACATTTTTACTGCAAAAATTTAGGAGAAGATCGAATTTTGTTATTTTCAAGAAGGCTTCCGAGGCTGAACAGGTCTAATGATAAAATACTATTGCATCTAGAGTACTAACATTGATTTTATATACGTACCATATTCAATAGAAAAGGTAAAACTGCCTTTGAAAATGACCTCTTGAGGCTGTAACACTCGAGCAGCTGAGGAGGCTGGAACAGAGTATAAAACATAGAAGTACCTTCATCTCAACCTGGTCCCAATTTTTCCTTAAGAAGATAAATGTAAGGAAAGTCCATATGGGAAGTATCTACATGATATGCAGATTTATAGTATATATAAAATAAAAATAAATATTTATTTAATATATAAATATTTATTTTATAATTATGTACATGTCTGTAAATTTTCCAATTTTATTCTTTTATACATATAATATGCTTGTAAAGCACCTTAGAACTTAGTTATAAGGCGCTCTATAAATATATAATAATAATAATAATAATAATAATAATAATAGTGACAACATTACTTGAATGAAATGATTAAGTAAACATATGGCAACATCTCTCATTTAAAACATTTTTGCATTAGATATGGATGTTTGAATGTTTCATAGTAAATGGGAAAAGAAAGATCCACTATGAAGAAGGGAGGTTAAGATCTCTTTCCTTGGCAAGTTTTCTCATGGATAAACAAAAGTTGTGTGTGTGCTTGGGAAGAGATTTCATCTTCCTCCCTAAGAATTGTGTTAGAATATATTAATTCATGTGTTCCTGAACAGGGACAACTTTGTGTTGTATGCTTCAAACCCCTTGGTGCCGTTGCAATGCATAAACAATGACATTGCAATGTAGAAACGGAACTGTATATCACATTTCATAACTGCTATTTTTTCATAAGTATATCAATTTATCAGGTTAGAACAAATGGGTGTCTCGAGAAAACAACAATCAGTCATCAGTTTATATAAGGACAAGAAACTCATATCTGTGTGCAAAAGGTAACATCCAAGGCATGGTAAGCCATGATGGAAACTGAAAATCTTTGACTCTCTGTCAGGGCTTCCTGGTTGCTGTACAAGTCTTGATATTTAATGTCTATTCATCTTAATTTGGAGATGATATTATTAAAGGCACAATTTTTATCCATCCTCTTAAAGATGTCTTGGAATAAAAAATCGTTCCATAAAACTTGATATATGAAATGTTTCAATTTGTTTTATTTGTTGTCTTTTATGCCAGTACAAGATCATAGCACCTGGATGGTGCATTGTCTCATAATTTTGTCTAGTCCAAAATGTCAGACCCAAGCATGAGGCAAGTCTCATGTTTGGGTTGGTTGGTTGGTTGATTGGTGTTTTACGTCGCTTTCAACAATATTTCAGTTATATCCCGACATGGAAGCAGGAGGTTACCAACCTCTTAAACATAGTGGCGCAACCCGGGAATCGAACCCGGATCGTCGGCGCCGCAAGCCAAGCGCTTAACCACTACACCAAGCCTGCCCCTCTCATGTTTGGGTCTTACATTTTGGACTAAATTTTGTCCTATGCTACGGACCCAGCAGATGCTGTAAGAGATATTTTGCATGTCACTGTACACTATGACAAGCACTGGAGCATACTACCTACTAAGCTATGCCGACTACAAAAATAATAGAATAACAAGAGCAATACCAAGCATAGTATTCCCTTGTACGACAGCAAACTGTATGGTACTTGACTGACTTTGACTTTTTGACCCAAAAATCTGTAGGGATCTTCCTCTCATTATGCTAAAGCTATATGTGAAGTGTGAACCCAATAAGGCTAAAATTTTGGCTGCTATAGTGTCTAAAAGGCTTTCCTATGATGATCTCCAGTGACCTTAATCTCCGACCTTTTGATCCCAAAAGTAATAGGGATTTTCCACTCCTTATAAAACTATATGTGAGGTATGAAGCCAATTGGGCCAAAATTATGACTTCTAGGGTGTTTATAAGGGTGGGTTTTTTTTACAGATATATGTACTCATGCACCCACACACTAACTGTATTGTTACTATATCACACCTGCAATGCTGTTGCGAGGGCATAATAATGAGGTATGTGAATGATAATTACCTTGATCGTGGCTAACATCAACAGATTTCATCATCTCATCTAGGCCATGGTCCTTTATCACTTTCTCAAACTCCAATAAATATCGATCATTGTTCAACATCATCTTGAGGAAATTTTGTACCCGCTCTTTACGGCTTTTTCCTCCAGCAGGTAAAAGTGATTCCTTTATGCCGTCAGTAACGTTGCTACATTTATTTAGAGTTTGGACTATCATCGGACTTTCTATTTCATCCATGAGTATGGAAAAATTTTGGATTAACTTCTTCCTAATTTCCTCTGTCAAATTAAAACTCCACGATTCAGTATAGCATAATAAATTATCTGTACTTTAAAATATGTCAGGTATTCTTGAATAAAAATACCATATTGAGTCAAATTTTATAAATTATCATACAAAGTGAAGTAAAGATTTGAAAAAAATACATTTTCATTAGAGTTCAAATCATGAGCCTGGATCAATTACTTGTATGTATTTAATGACAAAATTGGAAAATAACAATTATTCTTGTACTTCATGACTCACTTTCTTGAACAATTGAATTGATACAGAATTGTAATTGTGCTGCATGTTTATTGTTACTAACTAGAAAACTGAAAAAGTCAGAAGAGCCCCACAGGATGCCTGTCACCATGACCTTGACCTTAATTTGGTATCAGCAGAAAGGTGTTGTCATAAGGAACGCAGATGCAAAACATGAAAGCCATACTTCTAACAGTTCAATAGTTATGGTCAATGTCACTGTCAAGGCCACATGATAAAAAATTTTGGTACCAACTGAGAGGTCTTGTCATAAGGAACACACATAGGAAATAGCCAAATAGGAAAGCTATACCTTTGACACTGTATTAGATATGACCAATGTTAAAGTTTTTTGCTGACAGATAGACGGACAAACAGACAGAGTGATTACTATAGGGCACCCGCATATGAAGCGGGGCCCTAATAATATATGTACATGTATAATTGTATATATGATATAGATTTGTATATGCTGATGAGTCTTATGACTCAAGGCAAAATAAACTAAAGTAAGCTAAACTTGAGGGCATGATTTTTGTAATCAGCTTCCCTATACTTTCACTTCAAACGTATGTGTCAAATTATATTACTATAACTTTGATTTTATGCAATCTTAATTCATAATTTATATATTGCTTCGAAAATGAGGCTTAATATTTAAATAGCAGTAAGGCTTTTTATCTCACAGATGTGATGCAAGTTATATATGACATAGGATGCTATGAATTGTAATTTTACTAAGAAGACATTTAAACTTTGAGATAATTTAAAGCATTTTGTACATCATTCTTAATATGAAAATTTTCATCCCACAGGATTAAGTCTGCGACCACATTGGGCAGCAAAATGATAAACATCCCTTCCAAATTGATTGGAATAATGTCACATTGCATTATGACGGAATTTATTTGGAGGGAACATTATAATCCATTCACCACTCAATGCTACAGCTTCACAGTTAATGTGAAAGTGTCTATTATGGGATGCTTTATTAATCCTGAAAGATCTAAGTTTACACTAGTCATAAAAATCACATGGATAATGCATCCTAAACATGCTGAAATTTTATCACATCCATAAAAACATTTTATCACAAATCTAACTGTTATTTTCATTGGTTAATCAACCAACATTCCAAGTCAAACAAGGTCTGTTTGTGAAACACTGATGCCCCAAAATGGCAGGCAAGGTTAAAGTTTTTAAGGTCAAGTTTAAAAAAAACTGGTGTTAACAAAAGGTCACAGAACACATTGGAAATATTTAACCTATATTTTTACAGACCAAATGGTAAAGTTTTGAAAAACAGCAAAATTTATGGTAGTCATTATGGCAAGGACAGAAAAAAAAAGAAAGAAAAAAAAAAAAAAAGAAAAAACGTCAACTTTTATGTCTCTGATAAGGTCATCATGAAAGGATTATTCTAAGAGTAAAGCTTAAAATTGTAGTGATATTTTGACTTTATTGCAATGAATCAATGACATTACTATGTTACTATTCTTACCAGCCTTTTTATGTGTATCTTCAGGTTCTAAGTGCAGATGTTTTACAATATGCTGTAAACCATGCTCTTTAAACAGTTTGATGAGAAAATCTAGTGCCTGTGTGTTTTCTATACACAACACTTGTTGAAGGAAAAGACCGACCCTGTCTTTCCGCGGCATTTCACCATTTAGAAGCTCTGTACTGTCCTTCTTGGTGAACAACTTCTTGTTTATGAAATGCTGGGTTAAATCACGAGGCTCCAATTCGTCTAACAGAAAGTCCCAGTGCTCATGTATTCTTTGTTTTATAACGTCATGGGTAACATGCTTGTGCTTCTCATCTGGAACTAAATTTAATTAGCAATGTAATTTAACATGGGTACTAGTTTATCACTCTGTATTATTGAAAATTAACTTGCAATTATCTTAAATCAATACACCACAAAAAGGTGTTTTTTTAGCTGGTTGATAAAGGGTTGGGTTGTTGCTTTAACATTTTTCAGTCATATTGAGACCTAGAAATAGGTGGCTACCAACATATTAAACACATTCTAGCATCCAAACCAAAAATCAAACTGGAAATGTAAGTCAAAGGATGTTCATTGATTACCGACTTTATCTAAAGACAAAGGGCTTTTTATTTATTTATTATTTTTAAAATGATTTGCATTTTACCAAAAAATTGTCTAACCATATCGTGACATGGAAGCAAGGGGTAATCAGTCTCTTAAATATGGTGACGCGATACAGGAATCAAACCTGGATCTTCTGCACTCCAAGCCAAGCACTTAATCACTATGCCAAGACTGCCATTATTATTTATGACTGTGATACAAAACATACTAGGAGCCTGTATGCAAAACAACACGTAAAAATTTTGTCAAATTCTTCAGTACTCTTTATATAATGCATATTAAAAGCTTAGAACTGAATGTTTACCTTCTTAGATTACCTGAATGTTTCTTTTCCATTTACAACACTTACCAATCTCTCTTTGTTTTCCAGCCGAAGATTCCCTTGAACGAACATGTACTTCAAATTTGATCTTTTCATCCTTAAGAAATGACAGGTTGGACTTTTCCAAAAGGGTTTGTATGAAACAAACCATTTTATCATTCCTTTTTGCATCGATAAGCTGCTGTATGGCATCATCTGTCACTGGATGGACATGGACTATAACAGACCCGTGGGTGATGGTCTCCACTTCCATAGAGGTCACCTCCATAATACTTCTTTCAAAATCCATCTTGTTTTCATTTAGGCTGTATAGTATTGCATCATTTACAGCATCACTCAATTCTCCTTTAGCACTGACAGAAATTTCCAAATTTCTCTGTGGTATGTTATCTAGTTAAGTAAATCTTCTAATTTAAAATCAATTACCGGGTATGATTTTTTCCCAATTTTCAAAATAAATTAAAAAAATATACACAGTGTTTCTTTAGATAACAAGAGCAACGCCTAGCGTGGCATAATACACCCATCGCTTAGCCTGAAGGGGATCAATTTGAATGAATGGCCAAGTTTCAACCCAATACCTTGAAACACTGGTACTGAACCTTGTTGATATAAAGTAATATACCAAGTTTTAATCTAATACTTTTAAAGACTGCCGAAAAAAGTCTGGAAAACTGAAAAATCCTGGCAAAACCAAAGCAATCATACCCAAATGCAAACTGGTACTGACCCTTGTTGATATAAAGTTATATGCTAAGTTTCAATCCAATACCTTGAAAGACTGTAGAAAAAAGTCTGGAAAACATGACCTCGGACGGATGGACAACGCTATAACATAATACGCCTAATCTTAAGACGGGCGTATAAAAACCATACTAGTCTTGGTAATAACATGTGTGAAATCTATACAGTCATAATTAAAATGATAATCTTTAATCAATGAAATTGTTATAGAATATTTTACTGTTAAGTCTTTTAAACAAAAGAAAATGAAAACACAATTACATGTATTGTTAATTTAATTGATTAGTTTAACCATTAAGTAATGTTCTATTTATTTGATGTGGGGGGCAACAAAATTTTTGATGAGGACATTTTCTAAAAGCAGGTAAAAGTTTACAATCCAGGTCACAAGGTAATAAATTATGGTATCCACAGGAAAGCCTCACCCCAAGACATACAAATGAGAAAATTTAATACGAAAGTCCTGTCTCCTATGATTCAAGCTTAAATGTACAAATAGTGCAATCTTCTTTCTTCTTTACCTTACAAAATTGAAAAACAAGTCTAAAAATAATTACTGTATCAAAATTCGTTTCGATAACTTTTATTTCCCTTATTAAATAAGATTAAATACATACATTTAATGCATAATAATAAAAACTTGGAGAAACACTCAAATCTTTTAATGTGTATGAAAAATATGGTTGGATGATTTTGGGTTACGTTGCTTTCAACAATTTCTTAGTCATATTGTGACATGAAAGCAGGAAGTATACCAACATCTTAAACATAGTGGAAGTGAAGCTGAGAACATACATACGTTCATACATAAATACGAATGATTGAATAATGCATGCATGAGTAGTACATATACATGTACAAATTAGAATTCATTTGCCTGCAGAAATGTCACAAAATCAAAGAGCAAACAATAGAAGAGTGAAATTGATGGCTACTTCCAAATAATTGGTTCCAATACAAATGACTTTTTAGTGTAACACTGATCATTGAAGATTTTGTTCAAAAGGCAGCATCAGTGTGGCCTTCACCTTACATGAATGATTGTAATAGAAACTAAGATTGTGTTACATGCTTTCTTCATGTAAGTATTTGGTACGAAGGAAATTGTTTTCACTCCGACAAATTAATGATAGCTTCTGAGTCTCCTTCACATTTGAAACATGATCCAATTCTATGATTTGGATAAAAATACATGAACATTGGACAGATAGGATGATATGCTTTTGGGGAGTACAATATGAGGCCTTGGGGCCTTCTACCTGCTAAAAGCTTTTACAGTAACCTACTCTGCAGTATGGGATATGTAATATTATATCACATGCTCCAGAGTAAGTTACTGTAACTGTTCAAGCACTTAAAATAAAGGCCCTTTGAGATCTCTTAATACATGTTGGATTTTGTATGATGGTAAAGACCAGTTACCGACTAAGACTAGTTACTACTTTATTTCTGCTTTAGAAACGTAAATTTAGGAGATATATTCACGTAACTGCTTCCAATACACAGGGCACTTGCAATTACAAATGAAAATTTTGTACACTGATATTTTGAATATGTCTAATAATGTAGTAGCTGGAAACTGGTCTCAGCCGGCAATTGATCCTTGACCAGTAGACAATTGACCCTTCCATACACGCTCGAAATTTTATTACATTAGATGACGTCACAATGCTTTAAACCTCAGTCATACCTCGGACAAACATTGAAAATGTATTGTGACGTCACGAAATTTAACAAATAATCCGCGAAATGGAAGGGTCAATTAGCAGTAAGATACAGAAATAAGTCTGTGGTTGTTTCAGACAGGTGCTTGTTTAATACAGATGGTCTTTAAAGCAGGTTTGACTACGCGGTATTCAAGGACTTCTTGCTGATGCTATGATATGAATCTATGACTAAGTAAGCTAAAGTGCAATCTAGGACAATGTTCAATTATCACTACATTACCAGGGTTTTCAATAAGACTGGCACCAAGCAAAATACTGCCACTTCAAATGGTATTTCAGGGTATATGCCCAATTTGTATTTCCTTAGGCCATAATAAAAAATTCCTAGATTCTCATCCTCGCCTACCCCATTTTTTCACGCCGACCCCGATTTTTTTTTTTCAAATTACATTTTGAAAATTATATGGCTGACCAGAAATATCCCGTGTCTTGTCCGCTTCCATTACAGATACATGAAATTTTGTTTATCATTGTTGAATTTGTGATTTTTGGGTATCATTATTTTGACAAGAAGTCAAATAAAACTATGAAAGCTTAAAATTGTTATTACTTAGTGTTTGCCAGGTCAATTTAGTCATATTCAATGCCCAATTCCATTGCAGAGAAAAGTAAAAAATAAAATTCCCCCTCTCAATTTTTTGAAGAAAATCTAGAATGTTTTTTCATATGGCCTTAGACCTAAAGTACTACTATAAAATGTTGTGCTTCAATCTGACAATTCATCTGCTCAAATCAATTTTATTGAAAACCCTGGATTACATTCTACCATTCATGTTCAACTTGATGCTTACCTTCAAATGGAATGGAGGTACGCTTCTCCAATAAAGAGGCTTTCAACTTGGATTCTTGAATATAGAAAAGATTAATCATACATTAGAATGTTACATTAAGTATATTACTCAAAACAAATAATTATTAACAGTGTACATTTAGTTATGAATTTAAAACCTTTAAGAACACATTGTGATTTGAAATTCTTGACAAAAAATATTAAGGTTCAACCTTTTTTTTTTTCTTTTTGGTTTCCAAGGCATCTCTCAGTCTTATAAAAATCTAAATTCCAAGAAATTGATAATTAGTGGAAAAGTTAATCAAATTAATTTGACTGAGTTTCCTTTATTAGTTGTAATAAATGTCTTTATAACACATTGTGTATACATGAGATGGTGGGGCTGTCACCAACCTGGCTTCATGGGTTTTCTATGGGTACTCCGGTTTCCTCCTACACAAACAACACCCTTACGCCAAGATCCGTGCCAACGAACAAGATTTATATGAGTTGTTAACTTGTTTCTTGATCGTTGTAAAATAAATAAAGTTGAAATTTTAAACAAACAAATTCAGAGAATTGTGGTCCTTTGCTTTTGGGGTTCTATCAGTAAGGGTGCAGTGACCTGTGACATACAGTCATGGTTGTGCATGTCTACAGACACACATGCCAAATATGAAGGCCCTACGTCCTATGGTTAAAAAGTTACATTCGAGTAGGTCAAAGGTCACGGTCAAAGTCACATGATAAAAATTTTGGAACCAACGGAAAGGTATTGCAACTAGGGACACACATGCCAAAATTAAGGCCCTATGTCTTACAGTTAAAAAGTTATGACCAAGGTTAAAGTTTTTGTGACAGACAGATGGACGGACAGACAGACAAATAAAATTTAATGTCCCTAGGCTTTCGTGAAAAGCAGGGGACAACAACACATTTGAATAATTTGATTAATATGACGATGACCCATATCATTAGTATTAAAAACAAGGGCCATAACTCTTCTAAAATTATGTCACTTATGACCAAACTTGAACTTGATCTGTAACACATGGATATAAAGCTAAATACCAAATTTCAAGTTAATTATTTTGATAGTTTCCAAAAAAAAAAAAAAAATTCCTAAAAACCAAAGTGTCTCAGACAGACAGATGGAAAGATGGAGTTCAAACCTTTAGTCCCCTCTGATTTTAATACAGGTTCATTTTGTATAAACAGTTAATAGAACAGAAAAAGGTGGTTGTTTAAGATAGGTGACTGCTTCATCCAAGTGGTCTTTAAAGCATGTTTGACTAAATTATATTTTTACATGTACATGACTGTGTACACGCCACCTTGACAATAACATTACGATTAGACTTTATACCTGAATGAATGTGAGGATACAGTACTGAGAATATAGTAAACATATTGTAAAAATAAAGAATGCCTACTTGTTCTTAAATGAGGAAACTTATTTTTCTCCTGATCTTCTAATAACAACAAAATCTGGCTTTCGTTTTTCTTATGCTCAAAAATTAGGCAAAATACCACTTTAACTTACCTTTTCCTCTTGAATTCTCCAGCGGTGTTTCTAGTATTTTTAATACTGAATATTGTTCTGCGTCTTCTAGAGACCAAATGGCAGCATTAAATTGTTCTGCAGTAAGCTTGGAGAGCATGGGAACAAGTTGCCGTACTTGTCTTCTCCTTCTCTTTTCTTCCTCTATGTCATCATGTTCGGTAATATTTAGTACTTGCTCCTCAAATAATACGTCTATGAAGGGATAAATTTCTAGCTCCTCCATCAACATTTCTTTATGTGTTTGAAAGCAATTGATGTAAAGTTTTCTTTGTGGAATTCGTTTAGCTGTAGATTAAATACATAATATTATATCTATTTTCTGACAAAAACGACTTTTATAATGTTCAAAATTTTTCTATGTAATGTGTGTATGTACATACACCATTCCTCAACACAAAATTACGCTTCAGCATTACTCCAATCACAAAATATATACAATAATCCATCAACAGTTCAATGGTTTTTTCAGCCATTAATCTCTGTAATATGTGACATCAGAAGTTGTGAGAATGCTTCTTTTCACTGGGTTTTTCATTATGATATTAATATTCGCACTGTGACATCACAGTAAAATAAAGTCAAAAGTTATGCAACAAGTTGAAACAGAAACATTCATTATACTCAGATTTCCCTGTAAAATCGGGCATTGTGTACTATCATACATCTTTTATGGAAATGCCATAGCAGAAGGAGTGGCTATTGGTATGAAATTCACTAAGTATTATATAAATATGCAAATTCCACAAGCATTCTAATAGTACATTAAGATTACACTTACCAGGGCGAGAATTCTGCCTCTGTTTGATCGTATCCACAACATCCCTCTGATCAAAACTATTGAGCAGACAGTGACACGCTTCCTCTCCCTTCTTGATGGATTTCTTTACCACCGTTGTACCCTTTTTTCTGCTCTTCAATGTCGTAATACACTCACATTCCTCATCATCCAGTTGATTATTTTTACACAGATGAAGAATTAGAATTTCACAATGGATATTCTCAACAACATATCTGTAGTTCTGTTGCACTAGTAAAGTAGTATTCTTTACTGAAAAAAAAAATATACATGTCCCCTGCTGGTTTCCATACATTAACTTAGTCTAAGGGCTGTAACTCTTCCAAAATTATGTCAATCATCACCAAACTCCAACTTCATCTGTAACTCATTGATACACAGCTGCATACCTATGAAGGGTATTTGTTGTCAAAATTCCAGACATGTAGAGATGTAAATTTACGTTGAAGATGTATCGTTTACACATGCACTTTGTAGAAATGTATTATTTACACTTGTACTAATCGCAGTTGTATGTTTTACATATGCACTTTCGTGGGCAATTTTAACTGTGCAAAACCACTCGGGTGAAACATTAAGTTTGTATTTATGCATATTTGAATGTAGTTTGTACATTTTACTAAAACACAAGCGTAGTTTGCAGTTCTAGATACTTCCATTTAACGCTTTGCAGAATAGACACGTTACAATTCTACATCTGTAAAGTGTACATGTTTTAAGCATTGCACTGCCCATATTTGGAAAATCACCAGAAACACGCAACATGACCCGATTAGTGATGAAGTCTCCATACTTTCAATTTTAACGACAACACCATAAATTTAATATTTCGGGGGTAAATTCCTTCCATACCAGTCATGCTTACACTGATAAACATTCGAGTCAACACATACCCCACCGAGGACTTCCACAGCTTTTGACAAACACACGAGTACATAAGGAACCATCTGTTTGATATTCGTGGAAGGGGGGCGGGTTTCTTGAAACAATTCTTACCCTGATTTTGACTAAAATAACTTGCCAACTCAATCTTAACCCATACTTTTGAATAAATTATAGGTATTAAAACTCTTTTTTCTGGTGAGCAATCATGAACAAACCTGATATTTATTATTTGGGTACAGTTTATACGGGATATATGCCAGGAACAGTTCATGAAAGTTCATTTGCCAGGCCCCATTCAAAATTCTGCAATATATATACACAATAATATTAATTCCCAAGGCATTCATTTTGCAAATGCGAAAGTAGGGAAACTTCATTACCCCGGTATACGTCGTTAGATACTAATCTTCCAAATATGGGCAATGAAATGCTTCAAACATGTACACTTTCGGATGTAGAATTGTAACGTGTATATTCTGCGAAGCGTTAAGTGGAAGTATCTAGAACGGCAAGCTATGCTTGTGTCATAGTAAAATGTACATTCATTTGCATAAATACAAACTTAATGTTTCACCGGAGTGGTTTTGCACAGTTAAAATTGCCAATGAAATTGCATATGCAAAACATACAACTGCGATCAATACAAGTGTAAATAATACATTGGTATAAAATACATGTGTAAACAATATATCTTCAACGTAAATTTACAAGTCTGGATTTTTGACAATGAATACCCTCCATACATACCAAATTCCAAGTCAATTACTCAATGGTTGTAAAACAAAGTCCAGAAAAGCTAGAAAACTCACAAAGTCAGAAGAGCCCCACAGGAAGCCTTCACCATACCTTGACGTTAATTTAGTACCAGCAAAAAGGTCTTGTCATAAGGAATGCAGATGCCAAATTTGAAAGCCCTACTTCTAACGGTTAAATAGTTATGGTCAATGTTAACCTTTTTCAAATGCAGGTCAAAGGTCACGTTCAAGATCACATGATCAAAATTTTGGTACCAACATAAAGGTCTTGTCATAAGGAACACACATGTCAAATGTGAAAGCACTACCTGTGACAATGTATTAGATATGGCCAATGTTAAAGTTTTTTTGCTGACGGACAGATGGATGGACAAACAGTGATTACTATAGGGCATCCGATTATGAAGCGGGGGATTATGAAGCGGGGCCCTGTCAAAGTGTTTAGAAACTCACAACCCAGGGCAGGCTTTATGATCATAATGATTTATCAGAAAAGACCAACTGGATTTTTTTGAAAATGAAAACCATGAAGTGTAAGAGGCCCTCAAATTAACTTCCATTTTCAGTATATTCAATTTTTCTAAGTTTCCGTGTTGTTATGAAGATAAATAGAAATGCTGTCAGTATTGCATAAATACTTTGAATTTCTGGAGAGGGAGGGGGTTTGGGTAATGGAAGTTTGACTGTATTTTTCAGACACTTTGAAAAACTGAAAATAAAACTGGAAAATCTGTATACCCCAGTAGAGAAAATTGACATGGGTGGGGGAGGTTAACACTAAACTTCTGCTATTTTTTACTTCTTTTACAAAATCCAACATATTTTGAAATAAATTCTCTAAATCAAAAAAAAAAACCTGAAATCCATTTTAAAACTGAAGATAATCATTTCAGATTTTTATCTCTTATTCCTACCATTTCCAGTGAGAACTTTCGGCTGTTTGTCCTCGCGTAAGACCCTGAGAATTTCTATGCTTTTCTTCATTTCAAGAGCATGAAGGAAAGAATCCAAAAATCTCTCTTCCTTATTCTCCAGCATTGATAATAATTGCTTTCCTTTCTTAATGCGACTTTCTTCCATTATTATTTCATCGTGATCATCCACTGACAACACCTCTGCCTCAAAAAGTAGGTCAGCAATGTCCTTTGGTTCAATATCTTTTAATATGTTTTCTCTGTGTTTAAGAAGACATTCTTTGGTGATTTTAAAGGTAGACAACTGTCGCTCTGAAAATGTAATGTTTCCATAAAACAATTTCATAGTTAATCAATAGTCTGTAAGTTAAGTTTTTTCTTTGAGCATGACAAAACTGGGACTTCTTGTGACAAAAAAAGCACTTGAAAGCCCATATTTCTAAGTAGAGGCCCGTTTGACTACATTATTTCTGACAAATTGTAGATTATGACACAAATTATTCAGAGACTCTAAAATACATGAATTTAAAAAAAAAAAAAAAAAAAAACTAAATGAAAATGAACAAATCTCTGGTAGAAAAATGGTCATTTCTAAAATATTTATCGTGATAATATATATATTATTTAAAGGTCATGGGAAACATAAATCTTTATTATAAAAAATACTGATACTTGGAAAAATTAACCTTCTTGTTTGAAAAACAGATTTTTCTACTGTATCATATAGGCATAATTGCATTTATAAGTCAGTAATTAAGAGTAAAAACAGAGTTAAATGCCCCTACAGAAATAAAAAGTTGTGACGTCACATTAGGTCACGCACGACTTTTCTCCGTGTAACATACAGGTTGTGAATACAGCTCATATAGTAATTGACCTAATATAACGTCACAGCAATCACAGTTACAAAAATCCGCTAGACTTGCCGACGCAACACACATTTACATTTATATTCAAATATCAAATTAATATCTCCAGAACAAGCAATTATTTTCAAAAACCAAAAATATGAGGATGTTATTTAAAGCATATATATTTGATTTAAGCAAAAACATAAATTTGTATAATAATGACCTTTATAATGTTTCTGTTAAGTTCTTTAAAAAAGAGGCCCCAGAGTCAGAGTATTGAAAATTTTCTGCACTTTATCTCTCTATCAGAAAAGCCACCTATATAATTAGTAAATATTTCTCTCATTATTACTTTCTCTCCTTGAAAAATCTAAGATATGAGTGCCTTAAGTAAAATATGTACCATATGCAAAGCCATTTGGTATCTCATGAAAAAAAGATTTTTTTAAATCAATGAGTCTGATATGACTCAAATGAGCACATCTTGCTCATTCTCAAACAAATGACTATTCCTAAAAATTTAGAGATACTATTCTTTTGTTTACTTCATCTCGATTTCTGAAAAATGGCTATAAAATTTGTATCATTAACCTTGAGCATATCAGTACAAAGTTAAGTAAAGGCACAAGAGGCCCAAATGGGCCTATATTGGTCACCTGAGCACAATCTGCTCAATCACAAACCAATGACTGCATGAAGAAAATTGTAGATAAATATATTCTTTTATTTACTGTGACAGTCAACCTGCTTCTCTGCCTTGAATCTTGTTTTGGTGTAAAATGAACAAAACAAAATCCTGCCTATTTGCCAGAACTAGACTGTATCAAAATTAGAAAAAAATCATGAAAAGAAAAAAAAAAACCAAGCTGTGATTTTGAAACACTAATGCCCTTTGCGGCACCAAAGTCCAAAAAGTTATTTTTAGCGTAAAGGTCATTGTCAAAGTCAAAAGGTCACCAACCTTGGTGCCATTTGAAAGGGCTTCATTAGTTGAGTACTCATGTCCAATATGAAGTCTCTATCCCTCACAGTTCAAAAGTTATAGCCAAGGTTAAAGCTGACAACAGACAGACAAACAAACAGACAGGACAAAACTAATATGTCCCTGATCTATTGATCCGGGGGTATAAAAACCCCACTGTTATGATACTTTAAGATGAACCTTCAAAGAGATATTTTCTAACTAAAATTGGCAAAGAAATGCTTTATGATTTCTCTATATACATTGAAAAAATCAAGACAACTTAATCTAAAATTGTGAAAAATCTTTAAAATGATTTTTGTATCCCATTTCATTCTATAAACGCTTATTACAAGAAAATCAGG
This sequence comes from Pteria penguin, assembly GCA_035048485.1. Classification (NCBI taxonomy): domain Eukaryota; kingdom Metazoa; phylum Mollusca; class Bivalvia; order Pterioida; family Pteriidae; genus Pteria; species Pteria penguin. The sequence goes on along the minus strand of CM068585.1, from coordinate 40,241,286 downwards.
TAAAATACACAAAATCAATGTATTATAAGCAACCTAATTGGAGAAAATCTGAAAAAATCACCCCAAAAAATGAGAAAATGGCTAATACAAAATTATCGAAAACAAGAGGCCCAAGTGGGCCTATATCGCTCACCTGAGTACCTAGATGATCAGTCATGCATGAAGGAAGAATTCATTTATTTTTGCATTAATGTGACTAAGTCAACACAGATGTTGAAAATATGTCAAATTTTATTTCAGGCTAGAATAAAAAAAACCCACTTTTTTGCACATCCATTCAGGTGATTTTGATATTAAGCATTTCCTTTGTCTCTGCAAGAAGTCTTTCAGGGCAACAAGTTAGTCATTTTCTTTAGGTGGGGCCTTTTGTTGACTGATTTCAAGTCTGGGTCATGAACAACAATTGTTTCAAATATTGTCCAGATCTAACTTAAAATTGCCTAATTTCATATGTTGAGTGTTGAGAAACATCTAAAAACTTATTTAGATGTGTAAAGAAATGAAAAAAAAATTTTTGACCACAGCTGGATTTGAACCTCTACTCTCCATATTTCAATTACCAGGTGGTATATGTACCATTGTGAGAACTGCTTTTTAGACATGGTGGCATTATCTGTTAACCAATTTGGATGAAATTTACCAAGTTGATAGAGGACCTTTAGTACTTCATGTATTCCATGTTTCATTAAAATCTTTGATGTGGTTTTGTAGAAAAAGTTGAAAATGTGAAAAATGGCCAATCCCCCCCCCCCCCCCCCACACCTTTTTTTTGAAAGTCTTAAAAAATTCATAAAAAATCCAAAAATTGAGATAATTACAAAATTCTTTCACAATAATATTCCTTACCACAATTATGATCAAAATAGTCATTAAGAAATCATCAATATCAATTAACTGAAAAACATGACACTTTTCTTCATTGAAATGACTAAGTCCAGAAACACGTCAAAAAAGCGTAAATTTCTATTTGACGGATCTTAACCCCGAACACAATTTTCAATAACCCATCTTTATAGATTGTTGAAATGCAATTAGTTTCCCCATTTATGTACTGGTTCTGGAGAAGAAGATGTTTGAAGAGGGGTACCCTTTTGGGCACTTTTGGTCCCGCCCTGGATCCACCCCTGAGGGAATCTGGATCCCGAACACAATTTTAGTAGGGGACCTTGAGTACATCATTTACACAAAGTTTGATCCAAATCTGCAATGTAGTTCCAGAGAAGAAGTCGAAAATGTGAAAAAGTTAACGACGGACGACGACGACGACGGATGGCGCACTATGATTATAGCTCACTTGAGCCTTTGGCTCAGGTGAGCTAAAAACCCCATCAAAACTTTGATTTTAGAATGGAATTGAAACAACCAAGTTTCTAAAGACACCATTCTAGATCACTAAGAAATTACCCATAAATGATAACAAGAGGCCCAAATGGGCCTATATCGCTCACCTGAACAGCTAGATGATCAAGTTGAAGATATGAAAAATTGTCCCCCCCCCCTTTTTCTTGGAAGTCTTAAAAAATTCATAAAAAATTCAAAAATCGAGATATTGAAAAAATTCCTTCGCACCAGCATTCCTTACCATAGAAATGATTAAATGAAACCAAATGAATGCATCAATGTTTACTAAAAGAAAATAATAACTCTTTAATGCATTAAAATAACAAAGTCCAAAATAAAAATGAAAAAACGTCAAAAATTTGATTTCGGAATGGAACCAAAAATATCAACACTTCTTCCCATATGCCTCTAAATCATTCCTATGCAGTCGGTTTGTCGCTGTATGCACCCGATCTGAATAAGAAGTTTGTCAAAGGAGGGTACCCTCTGTGACCTACTTTTGTCTGTGGTGGTGCCACCTGTTCATGGATCCTGACAAAGATGACCACATTTGTCGGGGACCTTGAGTATTTGATGCATGCCAAGTTTCATTGAATTCCAGCAAGTGGTTCCGAAGAAAAAGTTCAAACTGTGAAATGTTTACACCAATTATCCCACCCCCCTTTTTCTTGAAAGTCTTAAAAAATTCATAAAAAATCCAAAACATAAAATATTGAAAAATTTTCTTCGCAGTAGTATTTCTTACCATCAAAATGATCAAATTAAACCAAATTAATGCATCAATGTTTATTAAAAGAAAAAAATACCTCTTTTCTGCATTAAAACTACCAAGTACAAAATGAAAGGACTTGAAAGTCCTCAAGGTCGGAATTGGATGGTCAAGTACATCAAAGGTAATAAAGTTGTGATCCACCAAGAGATCACACACCAAGCGTGTAGTGTTTAGGATCAGTATTGACAAAAACACGGTCTGTGCACAGGTGCTCGTTTTCATATAAACAACGGCTCCGCCCCTGAACACCCCTGTACGTCTCCATCTCGTACTATACAGTTATCTCATTCTCTCATCACTTTTGATATTGACAGTAGTGTGAAATTAACAATCTGGACAGTCTCCCGCTGTACATGTACATTTGGGGAAAACCATGATTACACGTGGAGATCTATAAATAACTGGCTATTTTTAGTAGCATTACATATCAACAACTACCGAGACGTTTGATTATCGTTGTGACGAGAAGATTGTAGAGTACTTCGAATTCCACTGCTATAAAAAGAAGCGATAATTTTATTAATTATAATACAACGGATACTAGTAAGGACTAGTAGTGTACTTCTTAAATTACGGCACAGCTACACAATAATGTCAATCGTACTTTTTCGGGACTTTCCGTCGAGTATTCAGAAAGACTGCATGTCCTCCGGCGCATGAATATAACTCGTCTAAATCGATGGGATAACGGCACATCTATTTTCTCATCTGATCACACTTATCTTGTATTGACTCGTACAATATGAATTATAAGTACTGAAAGTAAATCTAATCACGCTTTTTCTAAATATCGACGCACTATTTATATACGAGGAGGTATTTTCTGCGTTCCACGCCTTCTCCACAGCCTATTCCGACCAAAAACGTCAAAAATTTGATTTCGGAACGGAACCTAAAATAACAACACTTCTTCACACATCCCTCTAGATCATTTCTATGCATTCGGTTTGTCTCTGTATGCCCCCGGTCTGAAGAAGAAGTTTGTCAAAGGAGGGTACCCTCTTTGACCTACTTTTGCCTGTGGTGGCGCCACCTGTTGATGAATCCGGACGAAAAACAACAACACTTGTAGGGAACCATGAGTACTACATGCTTATCAAGTTTCATCAAATTCTGTTCAGTGGTTCTGGAGAAGAAGTCGAAAATGTGAAAAGTTAACGACGGATGGACGACAGACGACAGACGGTGATTGATCACAATAGCTCACTTGAGCCTTCGGCTCAGGTGAGCTAAAAAAAACCTTGAAGACAGTAAATAATAATGAAGTCCAAAAAACCACAGACAAATAAATAAATAAATTAAAAAAAAAAAACATAAAAAAGGAACTACAAACAACATCACTTCTTAAACACCCTTATAAATTACTCTGATACATTCAGTTTAATGATCTATGCAGCCAGAAGAACAATAATTTTTATTTCCCTAAATTCGAAAAACAAAAGCAGTATCAGCAGTTTTCACACAGAAAATGAAGGAAATGACATGGAAAAGAAGATCTGATATGATGACTCAGGTGAGATAAAAGCATACTCACTAAAGGAAGGTTTGGAGCCATCGCATCTTTTCTTAAGTTCTTCATAGATATGACACAGTCCAACATCGTCTTTCTTTATACAACTCAAAAACTGCAGACATATATACTTTCCTTTTCGTATCATACATTTCAAAAGTTCTTCATTTCTCATGAAAGAATTGGAAACATTTTCAATTTGGCTTTGGTCATACTGATCAAGGGTTGCAGTTTGTATTAACCAATCCTTGATGACTTCTACATTAATATTTTCCCGCAGGTATCTAAAATTTCTACGTATGACGACATCTGGATTTTCTGAAGAATAAAGCAAAGATTTCAGTGATTTTTAAAGAATTTGTCCTAGCATCTATTTCTATTTCTACCGATAGAGAGGTTCTGAACGAACAACATGGTTGGAAATTAAATGGTTGTCCACTTGCCAGAGACACTAAAATTTTATGTCTAAAGACTTGACATCTTGTAAAAGTCAGCTGATTGAGGATTTTGAAATTTGCCTTGTTAAAATCACTATGATGTAATGATCTTGAAAAAATGTGAAAACAAGTTTCAGTCATTGGTGATTTTTTCCCTTCAAATTAGGTCCATTATAAAGACACTTCCCAATGGAAATTTCCATAAGTTTTCCCAAAATTTGTCTAAATATATCCCAAACATTGATCTCTAAGCATTATGCAAATGGGACAAAAATTCTCAAATGAAAAGGTAAAGACACCTTTGAAAAAAAAAACCAAAAAAAAAAAATACTAATTCACTCAATACAAATCACTGTTTGTCTTAATTGACCATGTCACATCTACCTCTTTTGGAGTTTTGTTTGAAGTCACACATTCAGTCACACTTTCACTCCTTCAGGTGTCAACCATAAATGTAATCACAGTATTGAACAGACAACCTTAAATTTCTGGGAATTTCTAACACTGAAACAAAATAAAATTTGTCAGCTATCCCCTTTTGTATTTACATGTACCGGTACGGTGCATATTATTTGTCAACTATCCCCTTTTATATTTACATGTACAATGCATATTATTTACATGTACAGTGTGCATTATTTACATGTACAGTGCATAATATTATTTACATGTACAGTGCATATTATTTACATGTGCAGTGTATATTATTTACATGTACAGTGCATATTATTTACATGTGCAGTGTGTATTATTTACATGTACAATGCATATTATTTACATGTACAGTGCATATTATTTACATGTACAGTGCATATTATTTACATGTACAGTGTGTAGTATTTACATGTACAGTGCATATTATTTACATGTACAGTGCATATTATTTACATGTGCAGTGTGTATTATTTATATGTACAATGCATATTATTTACATGTACAGTGCATATTATTTACATGTACAGTGCATATTATTTACATGTACAGTGTGTAGTATTTTCATGTACAGTGTGTATTATTGCACAAGATATGTATCAAACCTCAAAACAATGAATGAACTGAAAACTGTTAAAAAATGTAATGTGAATCTTCATGATAAAAACACAGAATTACCAAACAGTTAATCAAGCAAGCTTTATTATTATGCAAAAATCTAAATACACAATATCTAAATGAAATAACAGAAGATTTCTCTATGTTCCCACCTCTTTTTTTGCAATTTCTGAATATCAGACACCTGAGCAAAGTGGACAAAACAACATGACTGTAATCACAGTGTTGAAATGACTACCTTAAAGTTCATATTATTGCACAAGACATTTGCATGACTATAAAATTCAAAAGGCAACAACTCTAATTACACAGTATCTGAATGAAATAACAGATTTCTCAACGTTTGTCCTTTTTAAAAATTCTTGAATACTGGATGATAATGTGGCCAAACATCTGTTCCAGTGACTGTCTGGTTTTTACAGTTTTCACTATATTAAGATATATGAATCGTATTTCAAAACAACGAAGTATTATCACAGAATTTTGGGGTGTGAAGATATCAAGACATAACACTCATTCAAATACATAAACTTTTTTTTAAAACAATAGCGAGCATTAAGTAAAAAAATCTATTTGCACAGAGGGCATGGCTTTAGGAAATATAATACATTTACATACCTTTAAGGCTATTAGGATTTAGAGATTCATAACCAGAATCTGAAAAGGAAAACAAATATTCACAAGTGTATATCTTTAGTAACTCTGTGCTTAACTTACTTCTTATCACAGAAAATTGGGAACGTTTCATCAGTTAATGAAAGATACCTTAATCAGATTACACATAAATTATTTAATTTTTATCCATGTTATTATTCTACACCGATTCTGATTGGTGGAAAAATTAAGGAGGTGCACAGGTCATCTAAATAAGTGAAACAGAACTATTCTTCCATGGAATGAAAAAAAATCTGAGGTCATGTGTAAAGAGATAATAAATAATAATAGTTCTTTTGAATCACTCTAATGTATCTATGGTGATCTATGTAACTAGTCGGAGAAGAAATTTGTCAAATGAGGGTACCCTCTAGGGACTATGTCATCCTATCCTGGATCCATCCCTAAACAGGTCTGATCAATAATATGTGTAGCTGCAACATCAAACAGACCATGAATACTTCATTCCTTTCACAAAGTTTCAACAAAATCCTTCCATTCTCAAGCAGATGTCCATCAAACCTTATTATATACTAATAGTACACATGTATATACCCCTGCTTCTTTTTTATTTCAAAAAATAATATGAAAATTAGCAAAAATGACAAATTAAAAAAAAAAAAAAATCACAACCCCCCTCCTCCCTCCCTCCCAAAAATCAAGAGACAAATAAAAAAAAAAGCCAAAAAATGGTTGAACAGAGTGGAACTGAAACCACCAAGCTTCTAAAGGCACCCTTCTACATCACTCTAATGTATAACGGCCTCACCTACAAGATAAAGGTCATTGTTTAGTGATGAATCGACAAAACTAGAGTAAGCTGGTATATGGCTGACATTTAGGCCAGGATTTGAACACATGTTTTCAAAGCTACCTGGTACCTTTCCATTTGGAAAAAAATAGCAAAAAAAATGAAGAAATTGAGAATTTCTTATTTCTGCAAAATTATCATAATACTGTACATTTATTGCTCATACTTAAATTTAAAACTGAAGTTAACACTTTCCCTGTCTTTTATAAATGTCAAGAATCTTTATCAAGTCCACTTAAGAAATGTTTTTGTTACAGTAGAAAATACACATAACATGGTCCAAAGTGGATTGGGACATTCCATTACTCTCGGTAACCTCAAGCAAGCGTATAGTAAGGAGGTGAGGGTGGGATGGTTACTCCTAACACATAAAACATTTTATGGGTTAGGGGTCACCTGCATCCCTCCCCACCTCCTTACTATACAACTGCCTATGTCGGTAATGCCGGTCCTGGTATGTGTAGTACGTTTTGATTGATTGATTGATTTTTGTTTTACGTCACACCACGAATATTTCACGTATATGGTGACGGCATCTGCCTGATGCGGAGCATACAAATTTTGACCTTTGCAATGGACCCACCCGAATCAGTGAGGGATCTTTAACGTGCCATGCATACCACGACACGGGGCCTCGGTTTTTACTGTCTCATCCGAAAGACATGACACCGGCATGACCAGAGCGGGACTCGAACCCCGGCCTCCCAATCAGGAGTCCGACGCGATACCACTAGGCCACGCCGGCTTATGTGTAGTACGACTCTCAATTCTACGACTTCGACGTTCTGGTTAAATGTTTATACAGAGAGACGCTTCTGCAGCAGGTTCAGTCAAATCTTTATTTGCAACTAATTTTTTTGAAAGCATCTGTTATTTTAATGAGGTGTTTTGCATCCTTCGCATGCAGTTTTTTTTATTACAGTATTTTTCTTCTGAGACGTCTTGTTTCCGATATCCTCTTCTTTCCCTCATGTTATTTATGCCGTATTAACACTTAAATACATTTGATTCGTTCATTGTTTCAAACCTTTTCACCATTAAGATTTAGTTACCCAGATATAATGAAGATTACTATTATAATGTAGCATTCTCAACTAAAATTTGAAATAGCAATTATTTTGCTCAAACCGTGCTTTTCCTACTCCGAAGTGCATCCGAAACTCGTATTCAAAGATAGCCATCATTAGATTGCGATATTTTTTATAAAATAAAAGAATATAAAACATTACCAATTTAAAAATTTGTGATAAAAGGGGATTAACTCAATAATCAAATACGAGAGGCATTTTGAAATCATCCTGACTCCCACCAGTACAAAGACTGTATAGTCTTCATTTTAGTTACACTTTAGAAATAATTACTCCGCATACTTCGTTAAGAAGCGATGTATCGAAACCTTATACCGTTGCATGAATATTATATGACTATATATAACGTACTTTACTGAGATGAATTACCTGTTGTAAAAGTTGAAGCAACTAAAAACAATTATTTTTGAAACGAACTATAAACAAAGAACGATAATTTTGCAAGCATTCTGATCGATTTTCTTGCTTCCGCTTTTTTATCGTCGTGTGCTTCCTGTGCATACTTCAAATTTACAACATATAAGCTTACATCCCTTACATCCCAGTATTTCTTATTTGAGTGATATTTACACGTAAACATGATTGGGGTGTTATGTTCAAATGTGTCTTCTGCATGACTTTTATTCTATTGTCAAATATCACAAGTCCAGTGAATGGAGTTATCGGTCTTTGACATTGCCTAGCGGCTATTGTGAATGCTATTTAATGGTTTCTCAACGGGCTAGATTTTTAGGTTTCTGGGAGATAAGCGCAACAAAATATCACAATCTGACAATAAATTGGGAATTTTTGGTCAAATTTTTGGGGATTCCTGCACAATTTGGCAAAGGGAAAGTACAGAATTTTGGTGGTAAATTTTAGGTATGAAAATCACAGGAACATAAACACAATGATGATGATCAAGATAGTTGTGGCTTTTACCCCAATACATCAATAAAGTCAACAGGAGAGCAAATTATACACAATTTATATTTTCGAGCCATCACTGTACCTGAAGAAACATTTGAGTATCTGCTGTCTTGTCTATCAAAGTCTCTGCTAGCCATCGTGTTCACCTTAACCCCTTGATGAAGACCAACACTTATGTTGGAACTTCTATGGGGATAAGGAATATTTAAAGTTCCCGTCTTGCTGCTGTAATTTGCCTCCTCACAGCAATCTGCTTTATGGCGCCTTCATTTATGCTAAAGCTATTCATGATATTTTCTGTAATAGAAAGACTTTGAGTATGAGCAGTCCATCATAAATATCTAAAGTATTTCTAATTTTGCTTAATAAGCCAAAGACCAGATAGATACAGCTAACATTACTTTTCTGCAAAAATTCTGTTTTAATCATTGGCTGCATTTGACTACATAAACATACGACTTTCCATACATTGTCTACTTATTTCTTATTAGTAAATTTGTTTTCTTATTTTATTTTTGTACTTCATTTATTTGTGATTAGTGTATTTGTCAGTGTCTTATTCACCACCAATCATGCTTTATGTGATGCCCAAAGAGAATTTACAATAGACATAAAGTACATCTTACTTTTAAACTGAAAAATAATTAAGTGAGAGAGCATAAAATTTTGACAAAAATTTTGAAAAATTCATCCAAATTGAAAAAAGATACAGAGTTATAATTTCTACCTGACTAAAATGTTTGAAAATACAGCATAAACAACGAGATTCCTTTTAGACTACCAGATAGAATGCATGAAGTACCATAGATATACTAATGTTAAAAGATTGTATATATACACTGCTACATGCAGACAATGGCTATTGTTCTGTTATCATCACAAATGAACTATTCAATGACAGGTGTGATATCAATGTTACAGTACATACCCCAAACATTGATATCACACCTGTCATTGAATAACTTGCCTGTAGTTGTCAAATCATCATTACATCACAATATAATTGATATAAAAAAAGCCAAGCTAGAAGGTCCGATTGGGCAATTTCCTATTCCAATTTTCATAAATTGTATATTTCGAGAAAACCTCAATGATGTACATATTTTTGAAAAGGTCTTTTTGATACCGTCATTTTAGAATTTGTTTAAAATAAATCGGACATGTAGCTAGAAAGTAATTAAGAAAAAGAACTTTGACGACCAAAAATTTATAATTTTGTATGATTTAATTATCTTAGCTTTTAGATTTGAATACTGTAGTTGTGTTTGATATCAAATGACCCAGAATGAGGCTCTGAAAATGAAAATGGAAAGGAAATGCCGAAATATGTCGAAAAATAGAAACTGAAGACTTCAGATAAGTTTGTCGGCACATCAATCAATGATCAACTTTATGAAGAGTGCCAAATATATGTACCATTAGCATATTATTATCATCCCAACAAAATCCATAATTTTGAGCAGAAGTACGGAGTTAGAGTGTGTCTTCCTCAAGGAGGAACAAAAAAAGAAACCAGAAATTCAAGGGACAAAACTGAATAAAGTGAATTATATAATATACGTAAATTTCAACCCGTACACGATAAGACGATATTGTAGTATCATACTTAAAAGTATTATGTCTTGGGTTTAATAACAAAAGTATTTACTTGTGTCATTAAATACAACGATATAGATAATACCAATTTCTCTATTACTAGTCTACTTGAGATCTCCTTAACAAAACGAAAGTAGAACAGCCAGAGAAATGATTAATTTCATAAATTAGTGAAATACTAAATGATATTTACCTTTCTTCCTGTGTGCTGTCAATGATTAGGTGTATATATAAGTTAATCACCGAATGTTATTGATTCCTTATCATTGTTTATATTCCTCACGTTCAAGACGAAGACATAAACTTGTCAGTTTTGTTGCACAGTTGAAATCTTCAGGTAAGTAACGACAACTCTGTGGTACAGTATGCAACTTTACGATATCCGGTGTAGCGTGAAATCCGCCAGCCCCGTGAAATTTGCCAGTGCGCATGCGCAAGCATCATATCAACAACCCCCGTGAAATTTGCCAGTCAGGCAAATTTAAAGTTTATATATTCCTTTAAATTACGTTAATTGTGAATCATTTACTGCTTATAGTATAAAGCATTCTAATACTGATTCAATCTGAGCACTGTCAAAAAATGATTGATTATTAAATATACTTTTTCTTAATGAAATGCTCATGGATATCCTACTTTCACTTTGAACGACGAGTCAGCTTAGATGATACAAACGCATACAAAACGTTAATTATCTACCGCTCGAGGTTTCATTCAAACTATTCATACTCTCAAAATTGTTTAGGTTCCTTTTTTTTTCGTCTCCTTCATGTACTGTGTTATTTATTACTCTCTATAGCAAAGATGACACTGATAATGTCTAAGTATTGCATGTACTATTACTAATAAAGTTCTATCTCTAGTATTAGGCTAAATACAGTAAATCTAGACGCTGGACTTCAATACCTGAGCAAATCTACTAATTTTCTGATAAATACACAGCACTGCATGAATCAGCTCATACAATGTATTTGTTCAGTTATCTATTTTTATAAATGCAGTTTGAATTTTTAATGTAGATCTATCTGGTATGTACATCCAATTGTTTAGAGAAAGGAGTATGATTACAAATTATTTGTTAATTAATCGTCAGGAGTCTTGAAATAGTTACGCACACTAACGATTATACAAAAAGAGAAAAGTCCAGATGAAGATGGAGCATTAAAGGAACTTAACTCTACACTGGCAGTGATAAGATAAAATAAAATTTAATGTGACAGATGGAGATGTCTTGGTTACAATTTCTTTGGCAATGAAAGAAAAAACCACAATATATATATATATATATAAAAGACTATTCCTGATTGTTTTAGTAGTTAACCTGACCTGAAAGCTTAAGTGAGCTCTTTTGATCACAATAGCATGGTTTTCCTCAATATTTTTCCATAATGTATTACTTTTAATGCACCGAAATGCTTATTTTAGCCAGAATATAGTAAAGGAATGCTTTTCTGAAAGAATTATGACAAAAGTTTAATTTTTTGATTTTCCATGAATTTTTTAAGACTGCAAAAATGTATAAGGGGGCAGGGTATTTTCTTCACATTTTCAAAATTTCAAGATTACAGAAAAGGTAGAGTGGGGGTTTTTATGTTCCATGTTATCAATTTAAACCCACTTTAGCCTCTTTTCTTTAAAAAGTAGCCAATTATCTTAATTAGAAACAATTACTGAAGTCTCCACCCTCAAACCATGCAGGTAATTTTGTGTCAAGAAAAGTTCATTGATGCATGTAGAGAACCATGGGGTCATGTCTGATCCCATGCTTATATAAATGGTCTAATATCTTTAAAGGTATTGAGATCCCCACCCCACAGTAATTCCAAACATCAAACTTACACATTCTTTTCATGAATATGTATGCATATTGAAAGATCAAAGAAGTCTATAGATACCTTCCTGCTTTTATTTTTAAGCAGTTAGAAGCTCAGGTGAGCTAAGTGACCCATCGACCTCTTATTGGTGGCAGTGTATACAGATGCATGTATACAAAGTGGGTGTGCTGGCAAATTTCACGACTAAAATCTTGTAAAATAAGCTGTTAAGACTGCATTTCACATACAACAAATGCAATATTCATTAGAATTTACTTATTTCATTGTTCTGATATTGGGGATAGTCCTAATAAGATATTGAGTACTATGTGTGACCTTTTTCCTCTTTAAGGTGGGTGTGCTGGCAAATCTCATGGCTAAATCCTTTCAAAATCGCATATTTTGGCTTCTTTTCTGATATTGCAATGAAACAATACATCTGAATGTGCCTATGTTCTGGTTGACACTATGAGAATAATCCATACAACACATTGAAATCTATATATGAGTTTATTTCTCTTTAAGGTGGGTGTGCTGGCAAATTTCACGACTAAAATCTTGTAAAATAAGCTGTTAAGACTGCTTTTCACATACAACAAATGCAATATTCATCAGAATTTACTTATTTCATAGTTCTGATATTGGGTATAGTCTTAATAAGATATTCGAGTACTACGTGTGACCTTATTCCTCTTTAAGGTGGGTGTACTGGCAAATTTCATGACTAAATCCTTGCAACTTTGCATATTTTGCCTCTCATTCTGGTATTGCAATGGAACAATACATCTGAATGTGCCTATGTTCTGGTTCACACTTTGAGAATAATCCATAAAACACATTGAAGTCTATATATGGGTTTATTTCTTTTTAAGGTGGGTGTGCTGGCAAATTTCATGGCTAAAATCTTGTAAAATAAGCTGTTAAGACTGCTTTTCACATACAACAAATGCAATATTCATCAGAATTTACTTATTTCATAGTTCTGATATTGGATATAGTCCTAATAAGATATTAAGTACTATGCATGACCTTTTTCCTCTTTAAGGTGGGTGTACTAGGAAACTTCATGGCTAAATCCTTGCAAAAAAATTATGGCCCTTTTTCTCATCTTAAAAAATTTGCAACATTCATCCAATTTACTTGTTTCATTGCTCAGGTATTTGGAATAGTCCATATAACAGATTTAAGGCTATGTATGGACTTATTTCATTTTAAAATGGTTGTGCTTGCAAATTTCACAGCTAAATTCTCGTAAAATCACATATTTTGGCCCCTTTTTAGCTCACCAGAGCCGAAGGCTGAAGTGAGGTATTGTGATCAATCATTGTCTGTTGTCTGTCATCCGTCCGTCCGTCCGTCCGTTAACTTTTCACAATTTCGACTTCTTCTTCTGAACAGCTGAACAGAATTTGATGAAACTTGGTATGCATGAAGTACTCATGGTCCCCTACAAGTGTTGTTGTTTTTCGTCCAGATCCGTCAATAGGTGGCACCACCACAGGCAAAAGTAGATTAGAGAGGGTACCCTCCTTTAACAAACTTCTTCTTCAGACCGGGGGCATACAGAGATAAACAGAATGCATAGGAATGATCCAGAGGGATGTTAGAAGAAATGTTGTTATTTTTGGTTCTGTTCCAAAATCAAATTTTTGACGATTTTTTTTGACATTTTTTTGGACTTAGTAATTTCAATGAAAAAAAAGTGTCATGTTTTTCACTTAATTGCTAATGATGATTTCTTATGGACTATTTTGATCATAATTATGTTAAGGAATATTACTGTGAAAGAATTTTGTCAATATCTCAATTTTTGGATTTTCTATGAATTTTTTAAGACTTCACATTTTCAACTTCTGCTGTTATACCACATGAAAGATTTTAATGAAACATGGTATACATGAAGTACTATAGGTCCTCTATCAATTTTGTACATTTCATCCAAATTGGTCAACAGATGGTGCCACCATATCTAAAAACTAGGTTTCACAATGGTACATTCTATACCACTTGGTAATTAAAATATGGAGTGTAGTGGTTCAAATCCAGCTGTGGTCAAAATTTTTTTTTTTTTTTTATTTCTTTACACATCTAAATAAGTTTTTAGAGGTTTCTCAACACTCAACATATGAAATTAGGCCTATTAAGTTGGATCTGGACAATACTTGAAACAATTGTTGTTCATGACCCAGACTTGAAATCGGTCAACAAAAGGCCCCACCTAAAGAAAATGACTAACTAACGTTGCCCTGAATCACATCTTGGATATCAGGAATATTTCAAATAATATAATGAATACCCTATGTCTTTATTTTTATGCTCCCAGCAAAATTTCGGGATGGGTGGAGGGGAGCATAGAGTCGTTGTTGTGTTCATCTGTCTCACATTTACACAAATATGTTCTTATGTACAATTTGCTTACAAGAAATTGTTTTAATAAAAATACATGTTGATTTTAAGATTCCCGAAGACGATTCGGGAAAAACTATTTTAAAACGAAAATGGTATGAATTTAATTGATTAAAATTCTTTTTTTATTTAAGAAATGATACAACAGTTAAATGATAAAAATTGCGCTAAAAACCTATATTGAACACATCAAATTCACGAAAAATCTTTAGTTTGAATAATGTAGATCTACATACTGGGAAGTTCTACTGCAGTACTTTCGATTTGTCTTTTCCGCTTGCTTGGTTACAATTACACTGCCCAGACAGGGGCTACAGGTATTTGATGTTAGTATGCTTGTTGCTGGTTTAAAGTAATTGGTTAGTAATTCAAAAGAGATATTCACTCTGCCTTTACAGTACAATAGTTATACAATACAATTTATTGCCAAAACATTGGGCCCTAAAGCCGTGAAGGGCATACATGACATACACTGATAGTGATACAGACTCGAAGCATAAGAAACATTCAACAAGTTAATGCAGTTATGTACAATGATAATCATATATAGAGAATATGAACATAGGTGAATTTTATGTATATAAAATTGAATCTACTACAATAGCAATAACTTACTACTACTTAAATGTATTTATATAATAATATGTAAGTATCCAATATTTGTTTGTGATCAGTCAGCAAAAGAGGGCACCAAGGGATGGTCCTCAGGGAACTTCACAGTATTTTTTTTTTAATAATTACATTCAGTGTTGTAAATGTAAACATTCTTTTTTTTTCATAATTCCGTGAGAGATAGTTCCCCCTTAATTGTGCCCAATGTTGATGACCGATCTATGGCCAGCGTACCTAAGACCATGATGACTTCGTTCTGCAAAAAAGAATTGTTCTAATAAATAACTTAATATGATAATAACATATATATGCCTAACGTGCATGTTACAAAGTATACATATTGGCTTTTTATTTTTTTGGGATATATGAGCGTCTGAAATTGAGAGAATTCCCCCACCACTGAAACAATTATTGAGTGTCGAAAGGGAGGTCAATCCCGCGCCGACTGCTTGTCCTTAATAAGTAATTACACAGGACATGTCATAAGTTTTCACGACTGAACCACACAATGCTGTGTATATATAAATGTTTATATATATGTCACCGGGTAAACATATAAGTAATGCCGGAGTTCGATATAAGTCTGAAAACTATAGTTGGTTTTAAATTTATTGAAGTCGTCATATACTCTGCAAAAAGTGTCCTGCAACATTAATAACAATGTATCACCAATATTTTCTAATAAGAAAGTTAATATGATATGTACAATGGAAATGACCTAATACAAATATTTGAAATAAATGTACGGACAGGCAAATACGTAACCAAGTGATAAATAGATAAATATGTATATTTATATATAAATTAAATAAATGATTATACATATAAAAGTTATTTATACAAATGTATAACATAACATACCTGTTTGATATTTAAGAATAAACCTAGAAATATGAATCTTTGACGGATTACATGTGTGGTTTCAATGTCTAATTCAACTATTGTGTTTATTCTGCGGAAAGCGCGCCAGGTACAAACGGGTATAATTACTATCGCATGCGCATACAAATTTAACTGTCCATTGGTCAATGTCAAGACATTCGCTCACTCATTCATTCATGTAGTTACTCATGCATACATTCATTCATAAGGAGAAATTATTATTATGAAGAAAATATTAGTAATACATTTATCATCAATATATAAAAATAATTCACATCCGCGACATTCTCCCCTGCTTTGGAAAATGGCTCCTGACATTTCAAAGCTAAAATATCAAATTCAGAAAATAATAGGTCATAATTTTGTAATTTCAATATGCTGAAATATAAGAAGAAAATGTATTTAGTGAATTCGCAAAGACTTCGTACTTCTCAATCCTGAAAAGCAATACATTAAAGTAAATTCCAGCAATTGATACAACACATATTATGTCTGAAAATAATATAAAAATATATGTATTGAAAATAGCTGAAAATATACAAATACATGACATTCTCCCCTAAACATACCATATTTGCATATTATTTTCTACAACCCAATCGCCGTAACGCGTCGGTGGTTTCCGAATTCTACCGGACCTGCGCGGAAGTTCCGATTCCGGTTCTGTTTCGATTTTTTCAACTGTGTTATTTCTATAAGACGATGAGTAATTTGCGTTATGTTCTGAAAAAGTAGAAGGATTATGCATTTCAGGTGTGTCATTCATAGTTGAAACATATGTATCAGAAATAACATCCTTAGGAACAATACTATGAGGTACCTGAAATTTAATAATATCTGAATCACAGTCTGACTCAGAATCAGAACCAGAATCAGAAGTATTTTGAGGTTTTGACCTCGTTCGCCGTTTCTCTGGAGAATTTTGACGTGGGTTGTTTACTTCTAGGAAATCTGATGAAATAGGAATCGCTGAAAATGGTAAAAGCATGTTCCTATGAAGAGTTCTGACTTGTCCAGTACTTTCGTTCTGCACTTTATATACAGGAATATCCTGGTTTGGTTGAGAAATAACTATATACACATCCCTAGACCATTTATCTGCCAATTTATGCTTACCTTTCAGACCGACATTACGAACGAGAACTCTGTCATTCATGTCAATAGTTGATTCTCTGACCTTTAAATCGTAATGCGTTTTATGTCTTGAAGCGTTCTTCTCAGCCTCACGAGAAGCAACTTTATAAGCATAATCTAAACGTTTACCCAGCTTAGTAGCATAATGACCTGCACTATCATACTGAGTATCATGTGGCGATAACAAGCCTAAATATGCATCTATAGCCAGTCTCGGATGTCTACCAAACATAAGAAAATAGGGACTGTATTTAGTACTGTCATGTCTGGTAGCGTTGTATGCATGGACCAGTGGAGCGACAAATGATTTCCAGTCAGATTTCTCTTTATCTTGTAATGTTCCGAGCATTCCCAAAAGAGTTTGGTTAAAACGTTCAACCATTCCGTTACCCATGGGGTGGTAAGGTGTAGTACGGGTTTTCATAATCCCTGCCAATTTGCATAGTTCTTTAATAACTTTACCTTCAAAATTTCTCCCCTGATCACTGTGTAATTTAGCCGGAAATCCATAGTGTACAATAAAATTTTCAAACAGAGCTTTGGCTGTAACTTTAGCTGATTGATTACGGGTAGGTATAGCTTGGGCGTAGCGGGTAAAGTGGTCAGTTATCACCAAGATATCTTCATACCCGCCTTTCGACCGCTCTAATGACAGAAAATCTATACAAACCAACTCCATTGGTTGAGTACTTACAATACTGACCAGTTCAGCACTACGCCGATGAGTTGATTTCTGTCTAATACATCGTCCACAAGAACCGACATATTTCTCGACATCAGATTCCTGACCAGGCCAATAAAATCGTGAACGCACCAAGAATACTGTCCTGTCTCTACCTTGATGACCAAGGTCGTCATGCAAACGTTGTAAAACAAACAGTTTGTAGTTGTTTGGGAGAACCAGCTGAGTACAATTCTCGCCGTTTAAGGTAGTTGACCTAAACAGTACACCATCTTTTAAGAATAATTTCTTCCACTCTTTAAAGTACTTACAAACTTCAGGGGTTTCATTCTTGAAGGTATCCCCACGGGGATAAAAACCACACTGAATAAGATCATACACTCTACTCAACGTAACATCTGAACGTTGCTCTTTAGACCAATCTACATGCGTCATACTGGATCCCATGACGTCATTCTGAAAATCACCATATACAGTATTGAACTGTGATGGGTTAGTCACTAAGTTCTCAACATACGCAAACTCTTGTCTATTTACTATACCTGATTGACATACTGCTTTCACAACATCAGGAAATACTTCTGTATTTGGTCGGCGACTTAAACCGTCGGCATCTCCGTTTGATGCACCACTTCTGTAAAATATCTCAAAGTTGTAATTGCTCAGGGATGCTAACCATCTATGGCCTGTAGCGTCCAATTTTGCAGTGGTAAGGACATAGGTAAGGGGGTTATTATCGGTAACTACCTTAAATGTATTACCGTACAAGTAATCATGGAACTTTTCAGTTACCGCCCATTTGAGACATAAAAACTCTAACTTGTGAGCTGGGTAGTTACGTTCACTGTTATGTAAACCCCTACTTGCATATGAGATAACTCGCTCCTTGCCGTTTTGTTCCTGGTAAAGGACAGCACCAAGACCATCGCCTGAAGCATCGGTATGGAGAATAAATGGTTTCGAATAATCTGCATATGCCAGAATTGGTGGAGAACTCAACAATTTCTTGATGTTATCAAACGCTGACTGCTCTGTCTCACCCCAACACCAGGGCTTTACTTTTGGTTTCTTCTTACCTTTCGGAGTTTTCCGTAATGAACCTTGACCAACAAGTAAATCATTAAGAGGTTTTACCACCTTAGAATAACCTTTAACAAATCGCCTGTAATATCCGGCAAAACCTAGGAATGTGCGCAATGATTTGATGTCATGGGGAGCTGGCCAATCAGACAATGCCTTAAGTTTTTCTGGATCGGTTTCGATACCTTTAGAACTGACAACATGACCTAAATATGTGACACTGGGTTTGAAGAATTCACATTTAGAAGCTTTTAACTTTAATCCATGTTTGTAAAGCCTACTAAACACAGCTTCTAGTTTAGTCAAATGGTCGTCAAACGTTCTTGAAAAAATCAAAACATCGTCAAGAAAAATTAAACAATCTCTCAAATTCATCTCACCCATGCATCGTTCCATTAGACGCTGAAATGTAGCTGGGGCATTAGTTAACCCGAATGCCATACGATTACACTCGTAAAACCCCAATCCACTGACTGTAAATGCCGTTTTAGCCTTATCCTCTTCTCTTATAGGAACCTGCCAATACCCCGAGCGCAAATCTAATTTCGAGAAATATTGAGATCCAATCAATCTATCAAAGGTATCATCTATACGAGGAAGACTGTAGGCATCTTTGATGGTACGAGCATTGAGTTTTCTAAAGTCTATACAGAACCGTAAAGCGCCATCTTTCTTTCTGACAAGCACAACATTAGAAGAGTAGGGACTTTGAGATGGTCTGATAGCGCCTACACTGAGCATTTCATTCAAATTTTGTCTTACTTCCTCAAAAATACCTGGTGGAATTCTACGACATGGTTCTTTGAATGGAGTATTGTCAGCCAATTGAATCTCATGCTCTACCAGATCTGTATTACCTATATCAGTTGGGCCAGTGGAAAATATATGAGACCACTTTGTCAAAAGGTTTTTACCCTGATCGCATTCCTCGTGCGTCAAATTACCACTATCAATCTTAACACCTAGATTTTCCAGTAAGTCAGTAGATTTTAAACATTCAGATTCGGGGACACGTGAAGGGTCAGGAATCCAAGAATCTACCACTTGTACACTATTAAGCTTACATAGCATAGATTTTGGTGGAATATGTACAACACGGGTGGATAAATTGCAGATACGTACTGGTATTCTTGACACTGGACTGCTTGATTTTAATGTAACAAGTCTAGGACAAATAACTATACCTCCAGACAATGATGTGTCAGTATGCTCGGTGACCGCAGTTTTCACATTGCTGACTTTTCGAACAATGCCATGGACGGTTTTCGTCTCGTTTGGTCCTATACGAATAGCGTGTTGTTTGGTTGTTCTGACAGGAATGCCGTCATCATCACACAGACTGTCGAACGCCACTTTCCAGGCGTCTGGAACTCCATCATTGGTTTTTTATCACCTTTAAAAGTCGAATGATATTAGTACCGACAATAATGGGTATATTGACGTTATATTCAGTGTCCGGTACAACAAGTAAGGGTATACAACATTCAAACTTACTCAAAAATGGGACGGTGATATCAGCCTCTATGTAACCCATAAATGGTAACTCATTATCAGTTGCACTCTTTACAGTTAATCCGAACTCGGATAACTGATGTAACTCTGGTACGGGGTCTAGTGATTTGTAAAATGATTCGGAAATTGATGTAACCATAGAACCAGAATCTATTAAACCTTTGGTTTCTTTTCCGCATACTCTAACTACACTTTCATTAGCTGATCCAACTAATCGGTCAAACAAATTTACTTTCTGAGGTGGGCTCTGAAAATGTTTACCACCACCCTCTGTTTGCCCAGTAACAGAGGGGGTAGCTAGTT
Organism: Pteria penguin; assembly: GCA_035048485.1. Classification (NCBI taxonomy): domain Eukaryota; kingdom Metazoa; phylum Mollusca; class Bivalvia; order Pterioida; family Pteriidae; genus Pteria; species Pteria penguin. Next base: position 40,220,693 of record CM068585.1, on the reverse strand, counting down.
TGACGGACCCTCAGGTTGCTTGGTAGTCTTGTCGGCAGAAACAGACTCGGAACCCCGGCCGCTGGTTCCTCGACGATTACCACCCTTGTGACCTCTATAACCACCTCGATTTCTACCACGAAAACCTGACTGATGACCACTTGACCACTGTGAGGAAGATTCTGAATTCTGTGGAGTTTGAACAGGTTTGTTTACCTTGTCTTCAAGCGATTTTAACCTAGACATAAGTAAAGACAACTGTTCAAGAATTTCCTTGGAAGTATCTTTCTCAATCTGGGTACTGTGTTGTCGTGCGGACTTTTGCACTTGTTTACTCACCTGACTCACCTTAGCTTTCTCTTCCTGCTCCACCTTTCGGATCTCTCGCAACAATGTCTGAAAGCTTGTACCACTATCATAGTGATGACGAGTACTATTTTTAAGTTCTTGGCTTCTGATACCTGTCCAGAATTTACTTCTTAGCATGGAATCTTTAGCAGTGATATCAATTTTCATCTTACCAGTATTAATAGCTTTGATAAGTGTTTCTTCAATGCGAGAACCATATGCAACTATAGACTCATCTTCCTTCTGATAGTCACTATAGAAAGACTGCATCAAAATTTCACTAGTACTCACGTTTCCATAGAAACCGTCAAGCTTTTCCAGAACATCATTTACCGTAGCATTTTCACCAAGTGTAACCAACATCGATCTTGCGGTACCTTTTAATGAATTTCTAACACTATGCAAAAGCATATGTTCTGGATAGTGACCACTACTTTCCAAGCATTTCACTTCAAATTTCCATACATCATATGTTACCTCCCCCTTTTGTAAACCTTCATTACCACTGAACATTGGCAGTTTTGGGTTATTCATAGAATGTAACACAGGGCTGATACTATTTGATTGCGGAGAACCGTGTACCACATCTGCCATTAACTTCAACCTTGGAGTTTGCCCAATACCTAGTGGTTTAAAGTCAAATTTAGTGTTACTCAACTTCGGAGTACTCGTTTCAAAACGCGGATGTTTTGTTTGCAAAATGTCATACTCTTCATTGGTCAAAATTTTGTATTTTGAGGGATTTTGAGCAACTTCATGTAGCAATTTTGCTAACTCGTCCTCATCAGGACCACCACTTGCCATGGTTTCACACCAAACTACCACAGCTAATAGCCCAATATGTACAACTAAAAATGCAAAGAATCTAAAGTACAACATTCAAATAAACTAGATTCAGCAAAATACCTACCTCTAAACTGTAATGGCACTTTGGTTGTTGGTTTTATTTCCACATTTCTCCAAACAAACCGATCGCGAGAACAGGTATACTAAGAATCAATGATACAAATGAAGTAAATGTAAACAAAATAAGCAATTTAATTCAACAATGCAATATAATCTAATACTGTCTGAAAAGAAAATTGTTAACTATGTAACGGTCCTGATGCTCCGTTCATAATGGTGCTGAAAATAAATTTTGAAATTGTAAACTGCACTGCTATCGATACTGTAACTATTTCTGAAATAAATTCACACAATCGATATCTCTAAGTGTATTGTTAGTACAGATTATCAAGGATAACAACACTTTCAAACATACTATAGCAGTCGCCAAGGTAGATAACTCCCCAAAATTGCAATCACCTATGCGCTATACGCTGGGAATGAAGGAACAATTTAGTTAAGTTCAGACTAGTTTTTATCAAAAATCTTTTTTAAAAAAATGCAAGATTCCAAAACAATTTATAGTAAGTAATATATAAATCTTATTGAAAATATATACAATACAATACAAAACAAAATATTATTCAGCTGAATAGCAGGCCTAAAATCTAACACTCGTCACAACCACTCTCATACGTCACCGGTGCTCACATACAATGATACAAAATGAAAAGAATTTGATAATTAAATATATACAACAAATAATGTCAAAGTCAATTACAATGTAGTTTTGTTCTATCGGATGTGCACCGTGTTTCTTGATGAAAACGATGATCCAGAAATCAATACACACTTATAATTCGGTTGAAAATCGGTTACTATACAAATGCAGACGCTCTGTATATGGTCAGTGAACCGGTCAACGGGTCAACGCATCGATGCTCACAACTGTACGTAAAGATATCTAAACGGCCTAGGCAGCGCACTATGAACTGTACTCAACAGCGGAATTCTCATGATTCTACATTCCCGAGTTGAACTTAGTGCCGCTCAATATTTCTGATATAAACTTGACGATTTATATCTATTTCAACAGGACACTTATCATATATACAAAATCACTGGGGGCTCCATTTTGTCACCGGGTAAACATATAAGTAATGCCGGAGTTCGATATAAGTCTGAAAACTATAGTTGGTTTTAAATTTATTGAAGTCGTCATATACTCTGCAAAAAGTGTCCTGCAACATTAATAACAATGTATCACCAATATTTTCTAATAAGAAAGTTAATATGATATGTACAATGGAAATGACCTAATACAAATATTTGAAATAAATGTACGGACAGGCAAATACGTAACCAAGTGATAAATAGATAAATATGTATATTTATATATAAATTAAATAAATGATTATACATATAAAAGTTATTTATACAAATGTATAACATAACATACCTGTTTGATATTTAAGAATAAACCTAGAAATATGAATCTTTGACGGATTACATGTGTGGTTTCAATGTCTAATTCAACTATTGTGTTTATTCTGCGGAAAGCGCGCCAGGTACAAACGGGTATAATTACTATCGCATGCGCATACAAATTTAACTGTCCATTGGTCAATGTCAAGACATTCGCTCACTCATTCATTCATGTAGTTACTCATGCATACATTCATTCATAAGGAGAAATTATTATTATGAAGAAAATATTAGTAATACATTTATCATCAATATATAAAAATAATTCACATCCGCGACATATATATAGACTCATTTTTTTTTATAGACCCAATTATTCTAGTTGTTAGAATATAATAAATAAGATGTATATGTATCAACAAACAACAGAAGGCACCAAGGTACATTGCTCAGGGAACTATAGTATATAACAATCTATTAACATTATGTATTCGTCAAATATTATAAATATACATGTATGTAGTATCTTTGCAATATATTATGTTTGATTATTGCATAATTAGTTCCCCCTCGTGCGTAATGTTGAAAGCCAAGTTTATAGTACAAGATATATCAACATATTTTAGACTAGCAATGCAAACAATCAATATCAATAAGAAGTTGTGGCCTTCCCAGACTACTGAGACCATTAAAATAAAAATAGCTTCAAATTGGATCTAGCAGTTCAACTAGTTGGTTGTTTGATTGGTATATGTATTACGTCACTTTCTACAATTTTTGACTTATATTGTCACATGGAGGCAGGAGGTAACCAGCTTCTTAAACATAGTAGTGCAATCCGGCGCAGAATTGAACCCAGATCATTGGCGCTGCAAGCCAAGCACTAAAGCATTACACTAAGCTTACTTTGATCTAGTTCGAAATTCTCTGCCCTTCTCCCACTTTTGATATCGACAGTTTGTAGGAGAGAGTCAGAGAGACTTTAATTTGTTCATCAAAAGTTGGAATTTCAGCGATATACCATCTGGTATCGGGATGTACAAGCCTCTTGCGACAAATAAACATTTGCACAGCAAACTGGCAACCTTACTCGATCATAGCAATATATTTTCCACATAAGATCTACAACTTCTACTATTAGCTGTTTTATCTGAAAACACAACAAGATTCTCCATTACGTCATTTTTTTTATATAATGTCAAATCTTGCTGAACATGATTTTGCATTTGTGGCAAAGAAGCCCAGTTCGAGGTTGCCTGGTATTTTTGGTTACAAAAATGTGTCAGCTGCTGAAGTCTGTCACGAATGCAAAATTGGACTAGCCTGCCCCTAGAATTAGATCTACAAACTATATATTTTATTTAGGAACTACTGTCCACTTCATTAAAACCCGGGTGCCGGAAAAATCTTGATAATTGGGATATTTGTGAAGACATAGTCATGGAAACATATGTATGTAAATAACAGTTTGATAATTGAAAATAACTTTACTTGACTCATAAATTTTGCCTAATTTCATTTTGAATAAGACTTCTCCATTATAGATCTAATATATATTGAAATCAAGCAGGGTAAATTAAATATTATAATAAATTGAATTGTAAAATCTATGATAGATTACTGGGAATAATATTACATAAAATCTAGTCATTGTTCAGTTTTAGAGAATATTTGGTAGTGAAAAAAATAATGTGTTTAAAAATACATATTTACTCATGCAGATTTAGCCTTGACAAAGTTTTTTTTTTCTATACCTTTACACAAGTTAACACATTTTGTATTATAAATTTTCGACAGTATTTTTCTGTTTGTGTTTCAGATAGAATTAAAAATTACCACTTCGAAAATTTACTACCTTTTTCATAATGGCAGTAAATCATAAATGGAAATTATAGATCAATCTGGTCATTGAATATTTTGTACAGATTGAGCATGGTGTAGAATTCATATCTAGACTTGTGATGACACTTTATAAATTACTGCTGACCTAAACGAAGGAATGCGTCCAGGGACAGTCGCTTCTGGTATGGGCGATCAGAAGGCAGAGTCCTCTGACAGACAGAGTGGTACTCCTCTGAAAGGTGCATCAGGGGCATCAAATATTTCAGGTATCTTTTATATATATAAGGGACATGTAGGTCAAGTGGTTTTGCACTGGACTTCAGATTTGAAGACCTGGGTTTGATTCCACTTTTTGGCTAAAATTCATCATTGTCTGCCTCCACACATGTCCTTTGAAGTAAACATAGAAACGGAAGCCTTGTTACATGGTATATGTAAGCACATAAAAGATCCCTGACACCTTGTAGTAGCATAGGTTAAGATTTATACTGAATTAATGAGCTAGTAATGTAACTGGGTAGTGTAGTGTTCTAGGAGTGGGATAAAACAATAATAAAGCAAATCTTATATACCCAGTATATATACACATGAATTTTAATATAATTAATTTTACATTTCTTAATTTTTGAAAAATTGAGGCTTTATAGTTATAATTTAGGTGAGATGAAATTCAATTCACCATTGTGCTGGAAACTCATCTATTGGAGTGACAGTATTTCATTAGGAGGCAAACTCAGTATCTATATATAATGTGTATATTTATGTCTTGAATATCCGAGTGTAAACTTGTTTATTTAAAAAATATACAGTTGAACTTCAATAACTCAAATATTGACAAATCACAGAAACTTTAAGTGATAAGGTATATTGTAGTTGAAGATTGATAACTTAAAGGTTGAAAATCCCTAGTAACACTACAGTTGAACTTTGATAACTTGAATGTTGAAAACCCCTGGTAACACTACAGTTGAACATTGATAACTGGAAGGTTGAAGTCCCCTAATAACACTACAGCTGAACATTGATAGCTTGAAGGTTGAAAATCCCAGGTAACTGGAAGTTAAATCTTGCAGTCCTGACAAAGTCTGTAGTCAGTTTGCTAACAACAAAGAAACTTTTAAAAACCAGAACCCACTGATACTCACGTCGTAAATACCCGGCATCATAGACGTATTTTAATGCATCCTCTTTGTAACATGCCGTCTCATTGGTTGACTGATTTAAAAACGGTAATGGAATTTCAGTTCTTAATTCTCCACATTTTGCATTTACATCAATTGATTATTCTCATCTGTTTTTAATTCCTTGTTTTGCCAGTTTAAAAGCTTTTATTATAGAGTACTTTTTGCTCATGATCACTGATCGGTAAAATGTGTGAATGCATAATAATATTTGAACACTTTCCATTAATTTTCCATGGTATATCATTGAATATTAGGGAAAAGGCAAACTTAATAAAACCTTGCAGAATAATATCCTTCACTTAGTAACAATAATTTGATGATGCATTATATTTATATGATTTGAAGGTATTAACGATATGACATATATAATGTTATGATTTTTGTAGATTCTGGTTACAAATCCGCTCCACAGACACCCATGTCATTATCAATATCAGGTAAAAGTATAACAAATGCATTCCAGAATAAAAAATGAAATTCCATGAGAATAACTTGTTTTCGGTATTGACATAGTTATAACTTGTGATCTTGACCTTGACCTTTATGCCAAAATTAGATTTCTGTCAGCACCTTCTATGTCTTGTGATATCTTAAGTTTGCTCAGAGAGATTTAAGTGATACAATAAAATGATCAATATCAAGACCTCTTTCATTTTTGATGGAGTTCTTTTCAAGCATTGTGGTTTAATGGTAGTTTGTATGCTAAAAAGAGTCTTTATTCAAGCATGTATTGTCTCTGTCTAACAATAATGCTAGATTGCCCCAAGAAATTTAATAATATTATAAATACATTTAGTATCGGGATCCAAGGAAGACCTTTTTTGTTTTTATGAAATTCCATCTTGTTATTGCAGAGTTATGGTACTTTATATAAAAAAGCCTTTATTTGGGTGTATATTGTCCGTGTCTTACAATAACTATTTAACATCAGGATCTAATGAAGACCTTTTTTTTTAAATTTCATCTTGTCCTTGCGGAATTATGGTACTTACATGTTAAAAAAAGCCTTTATTCAGGCGTATTTTATTTGTTTGCGGGGTGGGGTGGGGGGGGGGTATATAGGAATCACCCTGTGTGTCTGTCTATCTGTCCATCTGTCCACCAAGCCTTGTCTGGTCCATAACTTCTCACCCTGTGTACGGATTTCAATAATATTTCACAGAATTGTTGCTTTGGACCAAGGTCATGATAGACACAATAAGTAAAACTTTGTCCAGGCCATAACTTCTTTCTCTGTGCATGGATCTCAATAATATTTCAAAGAATGTTTGCTTAGGATCCAAGGGTGTGTCATGACCTTGAACCAAGGTCATAGGTTAAAAGTCAAGGTCAAAATATACACAATAACTAAAATCTTGTCAGGGCCATATCTTCTTCCCCTCTGCACGGATTTCAATAATATTTCACAGAATTGTTGCTTATGATCCAAGGGTCTGTCATGACCTTGAACCAAGGTCATGATAGACACAATAAGTAAAACTTTGTCCAGGCCATAACTTCTTCCTCTGTGCATGGATCTCAATAATATTTCAAAGAATGTTTGCTTACGATCCAAGGGTGTGTCATGACCTTGAACCAAGGTCATAGGTTAAAAGTCAAGGTCAAAATATACACAATAACTAAAATCTTGTCAGGGCCATATCTTCTTCCCCTCTGCACGGATTTCAATAATATTTCACAGAATTGTTGCTTATGATCCACGGGTGTGTCATGACTTGAATCCAAGGTCATAGGTCAGAGGTCAAGGTCAAAATAGATACAATAAGTAAAACTTTGTCCGGGTCATAACTTCTCATTCTGTGCATGGATTTCAATATTTCACAGAATTGTTAGTTAGGATCCAAAGGTGTGTCATAACCTTGAACCAAGGTCATAGGTCAAAGGTCAAGGTCACAATAGACACAATTAGTATAACCTTGTTATACCTGCTTTATGGATGCCTCATGGGTTGCCATAAAGGGATGAATTATTGCATGTTTACACTTTGTTGTGGCGGGTGGTATTTGTCCTGTTAGGACAGCTCTGGTTTTTTTAAATTGTATCTTGTCTGTGTCTTACAGTAACTGAAATTAGCTTCAAGAGATTGATATGGTATCACAAGTTCTTCAGTGTCAAGATCTAAAGAAGATCCCATCTAATTTTGATGAAATTCTTTCCCCATGTAGTTATGGTACTTTATATACATGTACTTGAAAAAGACTTTAATTATTTTTTGTTTGTTTTGTTTTCGCTTAAAGAATCTTGCTAAACATGCCTGAAGCGAATTCCTAATGATACAAGACTATATGGATTATAATGGGGCATATGACCTGTGGTTTATACCAAATGAAATTAAAATCATTTCAATCCCAAGTTGGAATCCCACTAATTGCACGCCGATGTGAGAATAAAATCCATGGTCCCTTGTCATAGTACTTGGCATGTAAATTATCCCTGACTACTTTAGGTGGGTCTTTTTCATAGGTATAAATTTCATAGATTACAGTGGGCAGATGCCATCACCATATAAGTGCAATAATCTTGGTGTGACATGAAACTAGATTGATTAGATGATTGATTATTGGATTACATCACTCTATGATAATTTCACTTTTATGATGATGGCATCTGCCTGATGCATTGCATAGAAATTTATACCTTTGCAATGGATCCTCCCAAAGTAGTGGGGAATTTATTATGTGCCAAGCCTACCGTGACACGGGACCTCCGTTTTTATTGTCTCATTCGAAAAAAGGAACACTGTTGTGCTCATGTAGGAAGTCAGACCTGGGACCTTAGATATGATCTGTAGTTTGCTGTAAACCAGAATGGCAGCCATATTGATCCTTTTTTTGTATGGTTGTATGGAACCTTGATTGGATAATATGGAATGACAGTTGGATGGCCCCAAATGAAATTCAGACCCTGTTAATCACACAGGTATTTGGAACTGAATCATGTAATTTTTTTAAAACGCCCCATTGATTTTGTCTAATCGAAAAGGCCATCTCAAAGTAATCACATAATTTATTTAGGAATACATATTCTAAATGATATAGCCTAATAATATAGGTCTTGAATGCATTATGGATTATGATCTATAGTTGTGCCAAAATGGTACTCAGATCTAACTGATTGTGAAGGTGGATGATGTGGTAGGCATCTTAATTATTCCCTAAAAGCTTTAAAACGTTCTCTTCCTTAGTGCAAAGCCATAATGACATGAGAGTTTTTTAGAGGTTCTGTATTGCAGATGACATGAATTAAATTAACATGTCTGATTTTCAAAGATGCTAATCAATTGAAACCATCTGGTATAGTACTTGTTTTATTAATAAAACTTTGCTTATCTTTTTTTAGGAGACCCTACAGAAGTAGTACAAGAGAATTTCTCTTTCATCCGAGACAGTATATGTGTGGACACCATGATGGACCACATGTATAGCGTTCGTTGTATACAGGATCCCGACAAGGATGAAATAGAGCAGATCAGGTCATGTTTCCGAAAAACAGAAAAATTTATAAAATGTCTCCTGAAAAATGATAAAGTTCCTGGTTTCAATGTATGTCACACATTTCTCCAGAAGCTTAAGGACTGTGAAAACCATAACCATGTGTATGAAAACCTGAAAAAGAAAAGAGAAAACATTAGATCTGATCAAGGTAAATGGTTATGATTGATTGATTGATTGATTGTTGTTTTACGTCACTCCATGATTATTTCATGTGTATGGTGACAGCATATGCCTGATGTATTGCATAGAAATTTAGACCTTTGCAACGGACCCACCTGAAGCAGTGAGGGATCTTTTATGTGCCATGCCTACCATAACACGAAACCTTTGTTTTTACTGTCTTATTCTAAAGACAGAACACTGGTGCACCCAGGACGGGAGTCGAACCCAGTACCTCTCGGACTTGAGCTGAGCACCTTATCCACTAGGCCACACCAGGTTAAAATGATAATGAAAGAACACAAACTATAAATGATTTTACCTGTTTAGGATCTGTTTTAATACATTTACTAAATTTTGGGAATATAGTCAGACATAATTTGGATGAAAAAAGTTTATTTGACTGTTAGTTGTATTATTGTATAGTCATTCATGCAATCAGATTGCAACACAGCTGAAAAACAAAGGTATAAGTTCCTTTGATGGTTTGTAGGTTTCAGCTGTCTTTTAGATGAGAGATAATAAACCAAGGTCCTGTCATCCAGAATACCACATTGGTTTTGAGTATTGGAAAATCCAACTCAGATGTGAAAGCTCTTTAGTTTCTGGAAGATGATCACATGATGCTGTGATGGAGAATGTCAACATGCTGGTTAAAGCATGTCTTCCTCAGAAAATATTTATGTTTTGTCCTTCATCTGATATGCCTTTTCAAATAAATTCGAATTTGAAGTATTAGAAATAGTTGGTCTTATGCATGTTTAATTTTGGATTATTTCTTGACCCAATCACACAGTTTCCAACTTTCCTTGGCAATTTACATGTAAAATTTGAATGTATTCATACATTCATGTCTGAGTCTGGTTACTGTCATTTAGCATAAGAACCAGCACGGTGTTCTGGATGAAGTTCCTATGTCATAAAGATGTAGCCCTTAATTGGTTCTTCTTCCATCATTAAGCCAGTTTGGCCCAGTGGATAAGGTGCTCGGCTCATGACCTAGAGGTCCTGGGTTTGATTCCCGTCTTGGACACAACGGTGTTCGGTCTTTTGGATAAGACGGTAAAACCGAGGTCCCCTGTCACGGTAGGCGTGGCATGTAAAAGATCCCTCACTGCTTCTGGTGGGTCCGTTGCAAAGTTAGAAATTTCTATGCAATGCATGAGGCAGCTGCCGTCACCATATTTGTGAAATAACCGTGGAGTGATGTAAAACAGTCAATCAATCAATCAAACTTGCATCATCTGTTTTTGAAGCTGACATACCTCAATTGGTTAGATGTTTGGTTTGTGACTGAGAGGTCTGGGGTTTGAGTCTCGCTAGTGACCTGTTGGTGTCTTATCTTTCGAACGGGACTGTAAAGATCGAGGTCCTGTGTTGCGTAGACATGGCATATAATAGATCCCTCATTGCTTTCATATGTTGCATTGGTCTCATTTCTATGTTTGCATAAGGTATGTTCTTTTACCTTATCAATACAGTAAACTTTGATTTATTATGATTTATTATCTACACTTGGGTTCTTTCACTTCACCACCCTCATGTAAAAATGCAACATATACCAGGGATGGAAATATCCTTGAATAATACATGTATTATTAAGTTTTATATAAAATCAATACAAAGTAGTGAAAATGAGTAAAGATGAAAGAAGGGAAACATTTCAAACTTTCGAATATTGTATTCTATCTGTATTTATCATAAATTCTGATTTCTTAACACAGTTACAATTTTTTGCCTTTTTAATATTAACATGATGAATCAACTTTTCCAGAAGGATTAGATCGAGGATTTCATATACGAAGAGACGATATAGCAACTCATCGATCTGTGATAGCGGAGGAATTGGATATCAGAGATGTCTGTGATAAACTGTTTGAGAGTAAGGTATTCAGTGATAAAGAACATGACCATGTTTGTGAAAAGGTAAAAAGAATAGACCAAGCCTTTACATTGCTATTCATCCTAGAGGAAAAAACGGAGCAGGAATTAGACAAATTCCTCGACATACTAGAAGAAAATCAGCCATCAGTTCTGGATATTTTGAAGCAAAACTTTGTTCCTCCTAAGAAAGGTCAATACAATTTTTTGGTCTTAATAAGCGACAAATAATTGTAATAATTATTGGGTTTATGTTTATTCTGCTTCTCTATTTGTCCCATTGTGGATAAAAATCTGGCGAAACTCCGTAAGATGTTCTGGTGAACTCTGATTTTCAGCCAATCTGTGGATCGGTTACAAAATCCTAGGGATGAAATTAACATCTCCAGTGTGAGTGACCTACAAGGTAGTTGTTAAACAGTGTTTGTTACAATATTGCATCACTTGCACGTGCATAACAGAGTCATTGATTGGCTATGGGAAATAACGGTTTCTGTGACTGGAACGTCATCAGAGTTCACCAGAACATGACCCCTTAATTACAAGGGTTTGCATGATCTTTATCCGCAATTGGACAAATAGATAAACAGAATAAAGATTTGGTTTTAATCAGATTGATGTATATATCTGCCAACCATATCTCATATTGGTCAATAGACCATAGTGGGTGGGAAGGTAAATCCGGACGTGCAGTAAACCCACACCATCACCAGTTTTGTCGCTTATTGACCATTTCAAGTAAATTTAACCACAAAATTCTTTTAAAACTATATGCCATTGAACATTTTAAAATTTGTTCTTTAAATTTGAGTTTAACAAACTGTCTGGATTTACCTCACATCCGGATTTACCTTCCCGATTAGTTACAAGTTGACTGACTATTTCTCCTCTTGGTCGATATACCATACATAGGAAGAAATGTAAATTGAATTATCAGTCATTGTACAACTTTTATACCATTCTGTTTTCACTCCTGCAGACTACCTAAACCAATAAGAAACAAAGACAGATAACTTATCTGTAATCAAATGACCTATATTTACAAATCACAACAGACCATTTATTGAGGTAGAAAATGCCTGTCTTAATGTCCGAGCTGATGAATTGTAATGATGTTTTTGATAGTGAGTTAAAGTGAAAGTTAAAGACGTACTAATTTAATTGAGAAAATTTTCATTTTTTCAAAAAGAAATTTGGCTTTCATTGTGACATCACAATGAGAAATATTACTAATTTTAAAGCAATCAGCTCAGACATTTAGACAGTCATTTTCAACATCATTAAGGGGTCTCTTCAGTGGACACATATTACACTTGATTTACTGTTTGTACATTAGACAAACAATTCCAAATACATGTACAACAGTTTACAAGCACTTCATAAATTTATTTGTTTTTGTTTTTGTTTTTTTTTTTCAGTGGACAAGGCAACTTTTGTTGTACAACAAAATTTCCGATATGTGGTAGATTACACATGTAGCCCATGTGACATCATGATTGATATATTGCTGTCAAAAGAGTCCATCTCGGAGAAAGAGAAACAAATAATCGAACAATTCAGAGGCAGAAAGAGATGTTCAAAATTAATCAAAACTGTTTTATCAAAAGGGAAAGCAGCTTGTCGGCAGCTACTTGCTGGCTATGAATATCCAGATATTGATGCCAAATTTGTTGTAAAGGAGTTGCAAGAACGACAGCGAAGAAGATCACAGTGTGGTAAAGTTATTACAGCTGCTAAAGTTACAGCCTATTGTATGTCTTGCTTTGTACAATAGACTAGTTAGGAGATTCTAGTCTCATAGTATGGTAACCCTATTCTAATGTTTTGACCTGAAAAAAAAAGCGTACACACATTAGTTTTGAATGACGTTGTCATTGACGTTGCCAATGGGGGTGTGACATCATAGCAAAAACTACAGTGAAACGTGAATACCCTTGGGGTTTTTGAAACATTTAACCAATCAGAATGCATGTTGCAAACAGACTGCATTAGAATGAAAGTTGGAGATACTTTTCAAAACTCAAGATTCAGATCTGAACAAAAGTGAGAAAGGAAATTTGATTTTGAACTTGACATTCAAACGATTTTCAATTGTTCTATTTATGACATCATGAACAAATGCATTATTTGTTGGAGTTTTTGTCACAACTCAGACAACGTCATCAGAATGAAAAATTGTGTTTTATGAAAGGGTGAATGAATTCTTCATAAAAGAATGGCCTATCCTACATTGATTGTGATGTAAAGCATTATAGTGGGCATGGCTAAAATGCGTTTTATGAAAGGGTGAATGAATTTTGCATAAAAGAATGGCCTATTCTACATTGATTGTGATGTAAAGCATTATAGGGGGCATGGCTAAAATGCGTTTTGTGGAAGGGTGAATAAATTCTGCATAAAAAAATGGCCTATCCTACATTGGTAGTGATGTAAAGCATTATAGTGGGCATGGCTAAAATGTGTTTTGTGGAAGGGTGAATGAATTTTGCATAAAAGAATGGCCTATTCTACATTGATTGTGATGTAAAGCATTATAGTGGACATGGCTAAAATGGATCTAAAGTGTCTGGATTTTGGATTCATAAAGTCTGGCCATCAGTTTTCTTTTTAGATTTGCTCTTAATGTCGTACTTTTAAGGCTTAGAGTTATATCTTGTAAGAGTACCCAAGGTCTGTAATGAATTATTGAGTCTTTTCAGTAAACAGAATTATGTCCCATTTGGGACGATATCTGACATAAAATAATTGTGACATCATAACTTTCCTATAGAAACATCATTTTTGAACCATCATTTCCCGAAGTTTTAGACAGGTTTCCATAGAATTTGATGATATATCAATTTATGGTAGAAACCGTTCCAATTGGGACGTAACTCTGGTTATCGAAAAGACTGAATAGGTAATATTGGGAGAATTTCCAAGCATAAATACTAGGAAAGGTTTCTGTGTCTAAAAGACTCTCTTATCATTACACATTTATGGTTTTGTTGTGTGACTTACCCTGAGATGCATTTACTTTTTTTTCAGGGGGCAGAATTCCCAAAACAAAGCTGCTTAGCACAGTCCTACAAAGTCATCAAGCATTCTTGCTGGAAGAATTAGGATTCTATCCTCTCATTGATGTATTATTAGAAGAATTTGTATTTGACATATCGGACCATGATAGAGTGGAGGAAGAGCAATCAAGGAGAAATAAATCTCATATTCTATTGACAAAGTTAGAGAAATTATCATTTCAGAAATTTCAAATATTTCTCTGGATCTTGGAGAACAATCATGACTATAATTATGTGTTGATGGGACTTCAGGATCCGAATATGGCAGAAAAGGAACAAGGTAAAATATATTTATTTCTTGTATTTATGGCCGTGTGTATGAATTGTAACATGTAACGTAGATAGTCCACCATGTTTAGCCAAGCTTTAAAGAAGAGAATGTATGGTTATTAATGTATGAATTTACAAGATTTATGGTTATTGATATATCAAATTTGTTGAAATAAACAGGTAAAATTTGTCATTGCAGCCTTTTGATTGGATTGCAAAGAAAGTCTTGATTATGTATTGGCAAAGTTTGCTGTCTGTCTTTTCAGCTTCAACAATATACATTTAGCTTGATCTCTTGCATTTCATCAATGATACTCAATTCAAACATGGTGGCTTTGCAGTCATTGATAGGTTCTACCTGACTGATGTGAAATTTAGTGACCTTGAGTTGATTTCACACTTCAGTAAACACAGACTGATTTTGTGTTAGCTTGATTTCTTGCATACCATTAATTATACCAATGAGAAACTTATTGGGTTTGTAGACATGGATAAATTCTTCCTGTCACTAAATTTGTGACTTTGACCTTGATTTCATGCTTCAGTGAACACAGACTGGTTCTGTGTTACACTTGATGTCTTGTATACCATGATGTAGGATGACCTTGACCTTGATTTCATGGTTCAATGAAAACACACTGATTTTACATTTGGTTTGATCTCTGGCATATAACTAATGATACCTATGTCAGGTCTGTTTGTTTGTAGACATTAATCATGTTGACAAGTTATTTTTGACTGACACAAAATGTGGTGACCCTGACCTTGATTTCATACTTCAGTGAACATAAACAGATTTTGTGTTTTTGTGTCATTTTGTGTCTGTTATAGAAAAATGTTAAAAATTTCCTCAGTTTTTTGCAAACTTCTTTGAATAAGACATGTATCTGCATGATATTGTACATCTGAAGTCTGATTTTGATAGATTATTGCCAAGAATGAAGTCTTGATTTTGATAGAGTATTTGCTAAGAATGAACCATAATAAAGCAGGACCTGCATACAAACCGTTATTCATCAAGTGTATTATAATCGTGACTATCTAATCTATCTTTCCTGACCTTATGATCAAAACGCAGACACTGGCCCCTCAGTAACAATCAAATAAGAGGGGGTTGTTGGAGGGAAATAGTTTGAGTTGTTGAAGTGGACCATCATTGTGGGAATCATGATTCGAGATGGGCTAGTTTCTCTTGATCACTGAAATGACAACAACAAGGCATATTATTACACTACTGAATTGTAATTGGAGAATAGTACTTTCTTGTAACTAATGTTCAACAGAAGTTTAACTGTCAAGAGGATGACTAAGTCTCAGTGTACTTTGATGAACTGAACTTTGATGAATTGAGGGGGCAGGGCATAGATCTTCTACATGTCTCTGTATATTACAACATGGAGCCTTGAGTTTTATATAATACTAAATATCTCAGCGAAAGGACAGATAAGGAAGTAAAAAATGACAATCTAAACTAGCGTCTGAGATGGCACCCAAGTTGTCAAATCAGAAAATCAGTGTAGTATCACTAGACCAACCTGTCTCATGCTATAAATTACACTTAAGTTTAACTTCTATATTCAAGTCTGTGTGTGATATTGCTACATTCATTGAAAACATTTTTTATTCATTCATTTCTATTTCTTAGAACCATCACTGAAGATTGTGGTAGAAAATGGCGTGGAGCATACTCATTTTACAGGTAGAATATTCTCTTTTACAGTCAAACCTGCTTTATAGACCACATAGATTAAGCTATAACCTGTCTAAGACAAACACCTTCCTGTTTTTAGTCCCGTACTGGTAAAATGGAAAGGGACAGCAGGTTTCCATTCTTACTGTCTGTCTGTCTGAGACACTTTACCGAAGTCTTATTGCAACCATTGAAGTTACTGCCTTGAAATTTTCTATGTAGCTTTGTATCATTGAGTTACTGATCAAATGTGAGTTTGGTCGTTTTTTACCTTTTTGTCGGTAGAGCTATGGCTCTTGGTCTAAGTGAATTAATGGACAACAGTGGGGGACATTCATTGCTTCTGCAATACTCAGTAAGCTTGTCCTTATTACTAATTGTCTTTACAGAATCAACCTGTATTATGAAGCCAACTGCCATCGAAAAGCTTGGTTGCAGAAGCGTATTTTACCATTACTAATGCGTATACATGATCGCTTTGACTTTAGTGATTTTCGGAATTTTACCTTTTTGATAGAGATTTGAACTTTTGTTTACATTAATTTCCAAACGACGTTAATAGTATGGATTCGTGAGTACTTGTCAAATTAAGTGATTGTAATAGAGATAGGAAGACTTAAAGATCCCTTCAGTAATGCTTTAAAGTTCAAAAAGTTGTCAAAATCAGCAATGGCATGTTTAGTGCTCCCTGTCAGCAATGCTGACAGTGAAAGGATTTTTTCCATGGTTAAAAAAGTACATACTGAATAGACCATATTCCGATTTTGATAATTGCTGTCTTTTTGTCCGAGCTTATACATTTTGGCGTTGTTTTTCATAGTGACGTCATAACGCATGACATAGATTCATTATAACGTCACTATGAAAAACAACGCCAGAAGGTATTAGCTCGGACAAAAAGTCGTAATTTATCAAAACCGGAATATGGTCTATTCAGATCTGAACTTTCAGTGGACACTATTAAATGTGTTATAACAACAACACAAAATCAATGTGTTTCATGTGTCAACCATGACCCAGATGTCAATGTTTTGAAGACTGCAAAAAGTGCTACTTTATTGTATAACAGGGAACGTACATGTATTAACAATGAGAAAGAGAATTTGAAAACTTAAAATATTAAAATATCATTGAATGTATATACATGTATATATTTTTTATCATGTTTAATAAGTGTAACAGGTGAAAAGGAGGAGGATGAAGATTGCAAATTAGGGAAAAAAGGTCGCGAATTGCTCTTACACAAAATGTCTTGCAGTGGAGGCTTCTGATGAGTGAGTTCTCCCTCATTGGGGCTTCCAGAGGTTGACATTTGTGGCTTACATCAGCATTGACTGTACATGTATTACATGAAGTTAACTGTGTTCATGTTATAAGTTATATATAAATCAAAATAGATATTACTTACAAGGTTTCAATTATTTTTTGTATTTTTATGCCCCCTGATCTATCGATTCATAAACATTTATCCCTAACTAAAACTCTGCCTAACTTGATCTGTTTTACTCGGCATATCAAAATTGAGTTATTTAGAGCCAAATGATTGGCATACCAGAGAATTTACTGGTATATGATGGTTGGTTGGTTGATTGGTGTTTTTCGTTGCTTTCAACAATATTTCAGTTATATCGCGACATGGAAGCAGGAGGTTACCAACCTCTTAAACATAGTGGCGCAACCCGGGAATCGAACCCGGATCGTCGGCGCCGCAAGCCAAGCGCTTGACCACTACACCAAGCCTGCCCCCTACTGGTATATGAAAATGATGAAGATACTTAATAGTCATGTGAAAAGTATATTGGGTGAAATACACTCAGGGATATTACAATTCCAGGCAAGTTACCAGATGGGACTTACATCCTCAAAATGAGAACAAAGAATAATCTAGCAGACATTAGACCTTCTGCTCGGGTCCCTGTAGAGCATTCCAGCCAGGAAGCAGTAGAGGGTGCAATGTTACAAGCTGTGGAACACGATGAGACGGAGATCGCTAAGAGTTGTTATAGTTTCTCAGGGATGAAAATCATTGGTGTGGAGAAAGGGTCAATCGTTATTCATCTTCAGCCTATCACAGACAATGCTATTCAGAATTTGTTAGATGCTTGCAGTAATCACAGTTTGCAGGATTTTGTCAGGTGTATTCTGGAGAGATGTAATTTGGGAAAAGACTTTGAAGGACAAGAAATAATGTTTAGTGTTGAACTTTCTATGGAAAAGGAAATCCCAAAGACTATAGGTTAATATTATATTTAACTTTATCTTCAAAATGTTTTGCTAAGCAAATAAAGCAGAGTCCAAAAAGAAGAATAAATAACTGTAAAAAGTAAAATTTAATTGAAACTCTAATTATTTTTACATGTTTTATTACAACATTAGAAAGAGATAGACACAGACATCATGATATTTAAAAATAAACCAAATGATCAAAGATACAGCCATGCTCTGTTCAGCAAAATTGCCATATATTACGAGATTCTAGAAAAAGAGAAAATACAATAGGTCTTTATAATATAGTCTTATCAGTTTTGATATAATATTATATAATATGGCTATGTGAAATTTTAGAATTTTTAAAGTGCTGGAAAGATGCAGCTTTTAAATAGTACTCAAAGCATTATACTAGTGTTAGAGTTTTAACCAAGAAAATGTGGTTTTCTTACAGAGGTGAAAGGACGCAAATACAGCAATTTGATCTATCCACCTGAGAACAACATTACTAAATTACCACATAAAGTATACATGGATGTCGTAAGAAGCTTAGACAATGAATCAGATAAAATGGACTGGAGGGTTTTTCTTAACATTGCATCAAAAACTAATGATAAATATGTATTCAGGTAAAACTTTCAGATATCTTTATCTAACGGTCTGTCTGTCTGTAAATTGCAGGTGAAATTAGTGTAGTGTATTATTAGCTACATGGTCACCTAGTGTGGTTGTACAAAGTGATACTGGGTAAGTAAATTTCATATCAGTCTAGGCGAAGTTGCACTTGATGTGGAATTAATTGACCCTGTATCATCCAGTGCAATCTTAGAAGGTGACCATGTAAAAAATTTACACAATTTTTAGTCTCAAATGTTTTGCCAAAAACTTTTTAGCTCACCAGAACCAAGGGCTCCTGAATTAGATGAGATGGAGGTTCCAGATGGACCCTCTTTTACCAACTTTTTCTTCAGACTAGTTTCATAGATCATCACCCAAATGCAGAGTTATCTAGAAGGTTGGCTTAGGAAATGATGTAGTTTTTCAAATTGGTTCCCTTCTGAAATCGTTTTCACACAGTCTTGAACCATTGTCTCGATTTGTTCAGGGTACAGAAGGAAGTTTACAGTCTTTTGTCAGTTGTTAAAAACACAATCACCAAGAGAATATATGTATCTGCAAATTGCTTCATGCAGTCATTCATTTGTGGCCGAGCAAATAATGTTCAGATGAGCGAGATAGGCCCACTTGAACCTCTTGTTGATAAGACATTAGGTTATGAGAGACCATGCTTAGATAACGATTTAACATCAAAAGTCAAAGTAAAATGCTGAGGAGTTTCCAAATGACTAAAATTGAGTCTTAGTATAAAAAAATACATAGTATTAATGTTTAATCCAATCAAAAATTTTAATCTCATGACAATTTATTAAAGGTGGTGTAATCACTGGTGTTTAAGGTTACCAGCCTTAAGGTATTGTAAGTATGGCAGTCTTTCGATACCCTTTGAAGATATTGAGCGAAAAACCATATCACATTGACATTTACAGTGTTTGATATGAGGTGTTGGTTATGAAAGCATGAGTGTGGTATTATGGTAAAAGATGGTTCATTGGGTAGTGATATAACACAAGTACTCTGGATCTAAAATTAAGAGTCTTTTTTTCTCTTATACCTGAAAAAATCGACTTGACTTTTTTGGCTGTTGCACCTCAAGATAAGTTTCTAATCAAACAGAATTTCCAAATGTAACCATCCATTATAGTTAAAGAATTAAGTTTTTTAAATATAGATATATATTTAATGTTTTATAGATACAAGAACTAATATTTAAAGGAATAAGGAGAAAATGCAACAGAAAAACTTCAGATATAAGCATCTAAGCTTGTTTTCAGGCCATTAAGATTTTCGTATATAATATATATGTAACAATAGTTGTTTGATAGAATTCAACTTTCGGTCAGTAAATATACAAATATAGTTTAAACGAAAATGAGAGAACTGCTCTTTTTTCAGTTCTGCAGAGGTGGTAGCACTTAGTAACCGGATTATTAAATCTAATGACAGTCCAGCTAAGTCAATGCTAACTGTGCTAGAAGCCAGGGGAATGACCATCAAAGAGCTTATCTACATACTAGATCAACTGGGAATGAAAGCAGTTCTACAGCACCTAATGAAATTTGGTAACTTTGTAGAATATTTTTTGTACATCATGGATGTAACGAGTTATTACAGCATATTGTTCTGTGGTATTTTGGTATATAGTTTGTACCTAAAACTTCATACAATATGAAGTGCAGGTTATCCGTGTCATGATGTGATAGAAAGCGACGAAAAACCCAATCTAACATCAAGGTGGTTTAACTTCTGGTATGAAGTCCTTGTTCAGCCCATATATTCTACATATTGCATTGGAGTAATTTTATACTTTGTAGAATTTTCCTTGAAGGCAGATGGTGTGTTATGACCTAGAGTCAAAGTCATAGTTGCAAGGTCATGGTCACTGAAGACTTCTGTGAAATGTTTTGCTCAACCAATGAATTCAATATGCCTGATCCCAGAAAGTTAATATGTGGTATAAATTTTCATGTGGGAAGACGGTGTAACTTCTGAAAAAAAAGTGTACATTATACACAGGTGAATACAGTAGTAAGCGATAATTCAGAATTGGAGGAAGTATAGGTGCTACAGTTATCAAACTTGCAACATTGATTCATCTTGGGGTAATGACTGAAGTGCATGTGTCCTATGACGCATCTGACCTACATTATTTGCATGAGTGACTCGGTTAAGTAGTATTAAAGGAAACTCAGTATTGGAAAAAGCATATAAGTGCTACAGTTACCAAACTTGCACTATGTTCATCTTAGGATGATGCCTTAAGTGCATTCATCTGATGATTCATGTGATCTTGATTTTACGCTTGAGTGACTCGGTTCAAGATTACAGTTCATATTGCTGGATACCTACCTCGGTTGTGCACTGCTTCTCTCTCTTACCTCAGTGGTGCATAACCGAGTGTGGGTATTTGATGATGTATATTATATGTCTTTATGTTTCTTTATGCAGTATGTAGTTAGAAATCTCTGTGTCATGGGATATCAGGAATAATCAAGATAATTTTTGTTTCTGCGTTTTTGTGACATACTGCTCAGGGAACAATTCCTGGCTTAGACCATTTACCAGCTAGTACACTATTAGAGGTATTGAAACTGAGTTGACAAAATTTTCATGTGTTATGGTAATTACCTGATGTATTACAGACAATCATGTAAAAAATCTCGTAAATTCACATTTCAAAAGCTGAAATAATGTAGTAGTTGGTCACTGGTCTCAGCCGGTAAGTGGTTGTCTACCAGTATCATTAGAAATGTCCTGGTAGAATTTTTATTTCACTAATAATGTATTCAACTTAACAGCATATCAAAGGTCATTAGGTTTTGTTCATTATTAATTTTATGATTTTCATGTAAAGAATCACATGATGACAAAAGAGTGGAAAGAATTAAGAGAAACTTTGCATACCTAGAAGATGAACTTGAGCCGAAGTGGATTGCAAAGCAGATGGTTGCCAAAGGATGTTTTACTGAAGAAGAGTGTGATGGATTCGTTAACAGCAGAGAACCAAGGAGAGCCAAAGTCAAGAAATTTCTGAATCTGCTTTTAAAAAAGGCAGAGTCTGACCAGAATGTAACAGATATGTTTGTACAAACACTGGAAGATATAGGTTACTACAATGTCATAGAGGATTTGATGCTTAAAACAGATCCAGAAGAAGTTCATGATCAAGCAGGTTTGTCATTGATAGTATGTGTATAATTTACCAGTTCTACATGTTCTGAAACTTTGAAGAAATCAGTTTGTATTGAGTTTTTGGTCAAGATCTTACGGTGATCCTCTCAATTTAAAGATCTATGCAAATGGTTAAATGCAGCAAAGCTGTTTATTAATTTTATTTAATTCTTGTTTAATGTTACACCAAAACTGCACATACATGGTCATGGCTTCTGCCTGATGCAGTGCACAGAAATTTAGACCCACCTGAAGCACTGAGGGATCTTTTATATGCCATGTTTACTTTCACACTTAATTTCTGTTTTTACTGTGGAATCCGAAAGATAGAAAATCAAAAAGTCTCCAGCAGGATTCAAACCCAAGATCACTTTTGTTCTGACAGATTGAGCTTCACTAGCTCATTTTATTATAATCCATCTAAGGAAGTTTTAAGTATATAACATTGTTCCGTGTAATCATGTCTGTCAAGCCCTTGTAGTTTAGGCAGTTGTATGCTTGGCCTTGAACTGACTGGTGCCAAGTTCGAACATGACCAGCAAATCATTGCTGTCCTGTCTTTCAGTTTGGGTAGCAAAAACAGATTCCCTTTGCCATGGTTAATATGGACATGTAAAAGATCCTTCACTGTTTTAGGTTGGTTTGTTGCGCAAGTGGAAATCATTATGTAACATTTCAAATATGTGTACACATAGAGCATTTAAGTATTCGAATGTACAGCATTTGCTTTATTCTTCTTCTCAGGAACCACATTAGTACTCTTCGATATAAATAAATAACTTTCTCAAAAATTAGACACCAGTGGTTTCTACAAAATATGGTCAAATCTGCCGTAAAGACCATGTACCTGTATTTAGCAACCACCTGTCTTAAATAGCCACCTCTCTCTGTTCTTTTATTCTTACTGTTTATACAAAATCAACCTGTATTGATAGGCCTCCTGCCATAAGTGACCTTTTCTACACCTTCCCTTTCGCAGCTGCTTAAAATGAGATTAATTTTACTGGTTGGAAATGTAATGTAAATCTAGCCGCAAGGTTAATATGGATGGTTCGTTAAAATCACATCAAATGAACAAATTTAAAAAATGTCCATTGACATGCAGTTTCAAGATGTTGTTCTTTCACGTTTATTTAAAATTACTTGAAATGTAATGTAAATCTAGCCGCAAGGTTAATATGGATGGTTCATTAAAATCACATCAAATGAACAAATTTTAAAAATGTCAATTGACATGCAGTTTCAAAAGAAGTTGTTCTTTCACGTTCATTTAAAATCACATCAAATGAACAAATTTTTAAAATGTCCATTGACATGCAGTTTCAACAGATGTTGTTCTTTCACGTTCATTTAAAATTACATGAAATAGTCGACATGCAAATTTAACTCCACAGTTCTGCATATTCAGGTTTATGAAGCATCAAATACATGACTTGTTTTCATCATTTAGAGAAAATCAAGTGTGGCATTATAGAGAACTATGACAAGCTCCTGGCAGAATTAGATTCCTACATCATTACTAAAACACTTGATAGGTGTGGCGTATCAGAGGAAATCCGGAAACAACATGTATCAGTAGGGGGCAAGCGAAGACGTGTTCGTGTTCATAATTTTCTGAAAGAGATACTAAGCAACGACGAACACGTTTTAATCTTTACTGCGATCATGAAGGATGAAGGAATGGAAGAATATTTACAGCCTAAAACAAGAAAACCTGGTACATAATTATATAGATTCACAAACCTTCATATATCAATGATATGAAACTTTTTTTTTCTAAAAATATGATTTTGGCTCATTTATTCAGATTTTCAGCTGAAAATTAAAAGCTCTTATGTTTGAACCCGCTGATGTCTCTTAACGCTCTTTTGTTTTGTTCTTTAAAAGAGACAATAACAAATATGCTCCAACAAATATGAACCATCAGTGAAATAGTTATTATGCGATGTTAAAGTGTTATCAGTCATAATACATTCTTCCAGTAGGGAAGTTCATAATACATAATACAGATGGGAGCAGTCCTAACATATCATACACATTAATGTGAAAAGCAATCTAGAGGACGGTTTTAGCACATGTGCAAGGACTGCTCGACTGGACATGTGTGCACTCCTCACGTTGACCGAGGAGGGAATTTGCATTGACACGCTTTTATCCTTGCGTGTGCTCGGTCCAGTCACAGGTTCACATGTCTACATTTATAGTTTTTTCTATGCAGTGGTATGGATGGAGGAAATAAAATGGATCTAATCAACTTTGAAAGAATGTCGCCGTATATACGTGAATTAAATGTAAACGTTAAATTGACACCCTGCATTAAGGGTTTCACATGAAGTATAACAAAGGAAATTACTCCGTAGATGTGTAACAAGGTTATTATGAAAAATTCTATAAAGAAACTAGCATAATTTATCTGTTTGTTTTTAATTAAATTGTTTATATATGTATTTCTTATTTATTTATGTATTGATTAGTACGATTTATTATGATCATTTTTAATTATTTTTTTCATAATTTATTTAAAACTATTTATGAATATTATAATTGTCATTATCATTATTATTTTTATTTATTCTATTATTATTATTATTGTTGTTGTTATTGTTGTAAAATAAGAATAAATTACATTATATTTAATGGTCAGAAAGTGCATCAGATATTTTAAAAATTCATCCATTAACATGCAAGGGTTTATTTTAATTCTAAATAATTCATTTACACATTTATATGTTGTTATATCTATAAATACAATGTATTTATTGCAATCATCCTTTAAATCCTTCTATATGTACATGTGACTATAAGTTTTAGACTGTAAGCAAGCAAACAAGGCTGTTAAAAGCGGACCATGCAACAGTCAAGCACATCAACGCAATCTCAAAATCAAGTTCACGTGGAACTTTGCATGAATGCAAACACATGTGCTCAGCAGTCCTGAGCGCACGAGAAAAGCAAATTTCATATAGCGCGAAGTAAACATAATGCTATGTTAGGACTGCACCTCACTGTAGGTACATAAAAATAAGTGATTTTGGAAATCTGTTTCCTCTGTCTACATTTGGATCTGGATTTTTGTATCATTGGTGCAAAATAACATTGGGGAAATCAGTTTCATTACTTTTTATGTGGATAAGAGGATTATTCAGATTGCTGGAATCTGAATTAAAAGCAAATCAATATATTTTACCATGTATCTTAATGAAGAAATTATGAAGAAAATATTTTAAAACAGTTCAAAAGGTTAAGCAGCAAAGTTTGTAAAATATCTGAATATATTTTTAACATTTACCATTTTATATTTGGTGTGAATTAACTTGAAAGGTTTTTGTTTTTTTGATATCTGTAAAGCAAAGTAGCA
Source organism: Pteria penguin (assembly GCA_035048485.1). NCBI lineage: Eukaryota > Metazoa > Mollusca > Bivalvia > Pterioida > Pteriidae > Pteria > Pteria penguin. The sequence goes on along the minus strand of CM068585.1, from coordinate 40,195,185 downwards.
ATCTCTGTTTTGTCTGTATATCTGTCTGTCTGTTTTCCAACTCTGACATTTACAACTGTCTGTCTTTCTCTGTTTCCAACACTATCCTTTTTTAAATATTTAATAATTCAATGTTAGTTTAAAAATTTAATAATTCAATGTTTATCTATTAACAGATAAAAAATTCAGCAGCAAACAGGAATCTCTGCCGTCTGTGATATTTGAGAGCAGCTTTAAGGTTTCCTTTGAAAAAAGTAAATTTATTATGTGGAATATAATAATTGTAGATGATGTATTTCAGATACCCAAGTGCTTTCCATATATCTCAATGATTATGGAGTTAAGATTGAGATCAAAGAGTCACAGGTTCAAGGTTTATGAATTTCATTGTATTTTACTGAGATAAAGACTTCATCCATATTTTTTATGATCTGCACAAAATGTTTGGTCTATTTCATTCATGAATATCTCTTTGGATTCCCCTTTGATGACCCAGAATGTCCTAGAGTGATTCCTTAGTTAAAAGTCAAAATGCATAAATAGCATTACTATAATATAAATGCTTTTTCTCAGACCCTTTTAATAAGGCCCCATTTAGGTCCAGCTATTTCACAGCTAACTATGTTACTATACATACGTGGAATTGTATGAAAATGTTAAAGTAAGTGGTGTTACAATTGATCATGATGTTAAGAACTCTCACAGTATTGCAATTCAGTTTATAATGCTGGGTGTCATTTTCCAGATATGCCTAAGATACAGATCAAATTCCCTATTTTCAGTCTATGCCAAGGAAATCTTGTGTATATGATGCACATCAGTTCTTACTTTATTGCTTTTAAACTGCTGATGACATCATTAAATCGCATATGTCACTGCTTGATCCATTCACAGTTGAATTGTTTATATTTCTGAGGAAAGACTGGTTCAACTCTCATGGGTGCATCAGTGTCCTGTCTTTCGGATGAGACGGTAAAACAGAGGTCCTTTGCCATGGTAGGCATGGCAAGTAAAAAATCCCTCACTGCTTTGGGTGGGACCATTGCAAAGGTATGCATCAGGCAGATGCCGTCACCATATTCGTGAAATAATTTTGGAGTGATGTAAAATTATAATCATTCAATCAATAGGAAAGACAGATTGATGCTACAGTATATATTTCATGTTTGACTTCATGATTAGTGAAAATAATGAATGCATGTTCTCAAATTGAGATATTCTCATTGCTTTGTGATACAGCGAAGCATGTATCTTATTGATGATCATACTGTGAGGCGATTGTATTCATTTAATACATCCTTAGATGATATAATTACTGGTATATCATAAAATACCTCCCTGTATTGTCCAGTAAATATTCTTTCTTTCCTTAGGTAAAGTCTTTGAAGCAGACAGACTTTAAAATACAAGGCATGTTATATGTTTCAGGCGATGGTGATTCAGGAGTCAACAAAGAAGAAAAAAAGAAAATAGTGGTCAAGTTAAAATCTAGTGAATTTCGAAACCCCAAAGTTCAAACTATAAGAAATTTAGGTAAATTCATCCACAGACAATAAAAAATTGCTTTCAAATTGAAAAGAAAACTTTTGTATTTAATTTTTGAAATGAATAGTAATGTTTAGCTATAACAATGAGATGAATTTACTATGAAAAAATATGTAATTTTATAAATTGACTATCTGAGGTACTAGATACCCAGGATTGTAAGAATTGTCATTATTTTGTAATGACATCTCTCTTCATCTACTAGTTCTAGCACTAGCTCCATCTCTGTTCCAATTTCTTAAACCCTTCAAAATAGAGTGCTTCATTCTGGTCCTATAGTACTTATATACAGCACCCAACACACCCTAACTGCTTCCAAAATTCTTAGCACATAAGAAAGATTTTAGATTTTGAAACAGGGAGAAGTCAAATGGGGCTAAATCTGGAGAATATTGGGGATGAGGAAGAACCTCGAAACTGCATCATGTGACATTCATTGCAACTTTGAAATGTGTTCGGGTGCCTTTTCCTGCAAGAGAACGCCTCTGGTCAGCTTCCTTTCCTCTTTCATAAAATCTCCTGGTGCAGTTTCTTTACATCATGTGCACAATATACACCATTTATCATGTTGATCTTCAAGAATTTCAGTCATGTTTATTTCTTGATTGTCTCAAAAGATAAAGTCATGACTTTCCCGGCTGAAGAAACTCTGTTCAATTTTCTAGGAGGGATGAGCCTGGGTGAATCTACTATATGGTTTGTTTCTTAGACTCGGGATCAAAATGGTGAACCCAAGTTTAATCATGAGTCACAATTCAACCCATCCTAGAATCATCCTCATAGCGAGACAAAAGTTGCAAAGAAGCATCATTGCCGTGTCTCTTCTGATCTTCATTCAACTTTCAAGGGACCCATCTAGCAGAGACCATAGACATGCTTAAGGTGTCTATTAAAATTGATTGAACACACCATAACTTATGCGAACTGTTCTGTCTATATCTCGGAGGTTTCGCATTCTTTCACACCAGACAAGAATGTGCACAGTATCAATATTTTCATTTGTGGATACCTCCTTGGAATGTCCAGACCATTCATAATCTTCAATGCTCTCCTTCCCCCCTTGTAAATTCAGCAGCCCATATCTTACACCACTAAAAGAATGTGACTCCTTCTCAAAGGTTTTCCTAACTCCTAATGAATTTCCTTGGAAGTCATCCCCTTCTTACATAGTCATAGATATTTTTTACTGCTCTAACTTTAGTTTCCTCCATTTTGGTGGTTTGACTAACTCTTCAACTCGTAACAGCGAATTCTTTGAAACACAATTCTCTATACCAAAAACGTTCAATATGATTGTATAATGGTTGAGTTGGGGTTTAATATTTATTAACAATATCAAAATTGATTGGGTTGAGAACTTTTAGATTATACTTGGTAGAGAATGTATTGATTACAGATGTACACATGTACGTAAGTGTACTACAGTGGTGCTCCATTACTCTAGACATGTCTGTTCCCAGCCACTTTGTCCGGGTAAATGGGTTTGCCAATATATACTACTGAATAAAGATGAGGAGCATGCACATTATTACTATATCACAAAAATTAAAGAGGAAGGTCATTCAGTGTACATGTACCTCAAGTAAGGTCATAGGTCAGAAGCAATTGTGAAGGTCATTTCTTGTATATACAACTCCAGTATGGTCATCGAATTTCTCTGAGAATTCCTGGTAATAATCCTAGTATGGCATGAAACAAAATTAAACATAAAATGAAAATAAAAGTTAATCCATATCATTTCCTTTGCATATAGAGTTTCAGATGGAAGGTCTCGGCAGCTGCCAAAATAATATTTTCCAACTTTACTGTGTATGTTAGTACAGATTATTGTATGCCGCATAAAAAATATAAGGATTTGGGTAAGTTCATGTAAATATAATTCCCACTGGCAAATTTAGCATCAAATATTATTTTTCATTAAAGGAACGTCTTGGAGCCAGAAGAGAAAGATAGTGGCAGCTATAGACTTTGGTACAACCTTCTCTGGAATAGCCTACTCATTTGAAACGGAAAAGGAGAGTATTACCGTCATCAAGAAGAAAGTACAAGGTGCAAGTTATGGCTCAGAGAAAATGCCAACAGCCCTTTTGATAAGTCCTACCAAAGAGGTTGTGTTTGGGTGGGAGGCCAAGTCACAGTATAAACTTCTGACTGAAGATGAAGAGCATACTGAATATTACTACTTCTCAAAATTTAAAATGGAGCTTTATAAATCAGAGGTAGAGTATTTTTAAATAAATAATTTTTCACACAGTTTTGAAACACATTGCTTTAGATGTTGATCTGTTTTCATGAATATTACATTCAGAATTATGCATTAATTCTTTAAATGTTAAAATTACTTTCTTTGAGTGTGGGTACAATGGAATATGACAGCGGAGTGTAGGTTTGTTGTAGGATGGAAAAAGTTGGTCTAGCTCAGTCGGTAGTGTGTTTGGGTAGAGACAGAAAACTCCCAAGTTTCATGACAGTGGATGACTCAGTGGTGTCCGATTTTAATGATAAAACAGGAGAAACTTTTACTGTATAATCATCAGGAGAAAACATCAAAGAGTCATCTTGAAGCAGAAGAGAAAGATCATTTTAGTTTTTAGTTATATACTTTTGTACAACCCTGTCTGGAATAGTGCATTCATACGAAAAGGATAAAGGAAATCATTACATTTATTGTCACTCAAAATATAAGTGATATGCAGTATTCCACACTGCTTTGCAAAGATAGAAATTTCTGTGTGCATGCATCAGGCAGATGCGGTCATAGTGTAAGTGAAAAGACCTTGAAGTAGCATAGGACAAGGCGCCAACAAATTATAAGATGGCAAAGTCATAATCCTCTACACATAGGAATGGTTGTGGGTGACAAGGGTATGATTCTCTGTCAAAGAGTGAATACAGCCTATCATAGTAATTATGATAGGTTATCGTTTGCTAATGATCGCTGTGGAAAATATCGATACTGCAGTATAGAGTACAGTCAAGCATGTCGTGTGAGGAAGGTATGAAGACCATGGCATCCATTATTTGTAAAATTATAAACAAGCTCATATACATCATAGTCATTTCTTTGTTGTAATGAAGCAAAAACTCTATACTGTACTTTGAAAAATGCAGGACTTAAATCGGGAAACTGAAATCTTAGACAGCACCGGAAAAAGAATGCCAGCATTAGAAGTGTTTAAGCTATCTATCCAGAAACTGAAAGATATGCTGTTAAAATCAGTGGATTTGCCTGTGGATGATATATTCTGGGTGATTACAGTACCCGCTATCTGGGGAGATAGAGCCAAGCAGTTCATGGGAGAGGCAGCTGTTACAGTGAGTACATTACCAGCATGTGCAAAACATACCCATGCTTTACAGGATATTTTCCTGGTAAATATTACTAGACCACTCAAATTTGTGTTGGTATGATGAAATTTGGAAACACTGCATTCCAACATGTACATTAATTTTCTGAAAAATAGACTGGAAATACTATGGCTTTTTCTGTAGAAAATTAGGCCTTACATAAACAGTTGAATATATACACAAAAAATTTCCAACCCCCCAAAAAAGTCTTAGCCTAAGGTATGTTGTTTTATTTCCTAAGGCTGGCATACAGAGACATCGAATGACCTTGGCATTGGAGCCAGAAGTAGCTGCCATCTTTGTAAAGCAATGTAACATGGAAAGAAAAGAAGACAAACTTATGGCTTATGCTACAGGCAGAAAATATCTTGTCATGGATCTAGGAGGTGAGTAAAAATTTTACCTGGATCAGAATTACTTACTAACCTCCACTTTCATATACATTTTGTACTTCACTATGATATGTCCAACATGAGTTCTTATCAAGGGCAGATAAGTCACAGTATTAAAAGGACATTCAAGTTAACACAGGGTTTTAAGTTATCATAGGTAAAACAAGCTGTGTTTGTGAAACACCAATGCCCTGGTGGCAACAAAATCGAAAAAGTGATTTATAGCATGAAGGTCATTGTCAAGGTCAAAAAGTCATCGACTTTGGTGTCATTTAAAAGGGGTTCATCAGTTGAGAAGGCATGTGAAATATGAAGTCTCTATTCCTCATGATTCAAAAGTTATAGCCAAGGTTAAAGTTGAAAACAGACAAACAAACAGGCACAAAAACAATATAAAATTATAAAAATTATCTTTTTGCAAGTAGTTAAACTAACAATTTTTCTAACATACCATAGTAACTATCTGTATTTGTTTTCTACTCTTAAGGTGGCACTGCTGATCTTACATCTATGCAAGTAACAGAGACAAAGTCTTTGAAACAGCTACACATGTCATGTGGGGGTCATTATGGCGGAGAGGTGATCAACAAACAATTCTGGACTTACATGAAGCAGTTATTGACACATGATGTAGTGGAAGAATTCAGACTACACAGAAAAAGTGATTATTTAGAAATGGAAGCAGAATTTGAATCCAGAAAAAGAACATTGAAAGAGTACAAAGCAGTAACAATCACACTTCCTTTATCTCTCATAGATTTGATGCAAAAACATCTTAGAAAATCACCACAGGAATTAATAGGAAAGGACAATCAATCTGTAACCATGAAAGGGCAAAATCATCTGATGTTGTCATTGGAAACTGTAAGAACTTTATTTGAAAGCGCCCTTTTAAAGTTGATTGACGAAGCTAGACAGCTTGTAAGTAAAGACACAGACATAATAATGGTTGGTGGATTTTCCAATAGTAGAATTGTTCAGATGACTATACAGCAGCAGTTTCCAGAAAACCGTGTCATTATTCCACCAGAATGTGAGCTAGCAGTGTTGAAAGGGGCAGTTTACTATGGCCATAATCCAGAGTGTATATCGTCTCGTGTTTGTAAATTCACGTATGGTGTCGAAGTTCAGCGATACTTTTTAAAGGGTGACCCAGAAGCATTGAAAATAGATGTTGAAGGATCGCCATATTGCGACAAAGTGTTTGCAAAAATAGTTACTATCGGAGAAGAGGTAGGCATAGAGGAGAGCAAATTCAGTGAGGATATAACGTCTCTGAAAACGGAAGCAATGTCAATGAAGTTGAAAATCTTTCAGTCAACTGATCCAGATCCACTTTATGTTGTTGAGGAAAGTTGTACTCAGATAGGTCTAATGAGAGTGCAGATGAAATCAAAGAATCAAAATATCAAGGTGCTAATGAGGTTCGGTGAAACAGAACTGCTGGTCGAGGGACGCGACGCACAGACCAATGAGCTTATAGATGGAGCTGTCAAACTTGATTTGTTGACATCTACTTGAATTGATTATTGTCATGTAATTGCTGTATACAAAGCCACATCGTAGCATTCACAACTAAAATTTGAAATGGCAATTATTTTGCTCTAACCATGTTTTTCCTACTCCTAAGTGCATCCGAACCTCATTTTCAAAGAAAGCCAGCATTAGATTTCGACATCCTTTATAAAATAAAAGGTTAAAAAGCAAGTAACTTATGATAAAAGGGAATTAGCTCAATAATTAATTACAACACACATTTTGAAAACAACCTGACTCCAGTCAGTACAAAGAATGTATAGTCTTTATTATAGTTATACTTAAGAAATAATTACTCTGCATACTTCTGTTAGAAGCAATGTATCGAAAAGTAATATATCGTTGCATGAATATTTGGAATGTATGGCCATATATATTGTATTTCAGTGAGATGAATTACCAGTTGTTTAAGTTGAAGCAATTAAAAACAATTATTTTTGAAACGAACTATATACAAAGAACGATAATTTTGCATGCATTCTGATTGATTTATCTCGCTTCAGCTTTTTAATCATTGTTTGCATTAACTTAATATAAGTTTTTCAACAAGCTGTTGTAGTAGGTTACCATTCAGATCTCCGACAGCTTCCAACACCTCTTCTTTTCCATAGAATTAGAAAATATATACATTTTCAACAACCATCCCCCAAACTTTTTAACATTTTCAATCATTATCATGTCAAATTGATATTCATACATACAACTATCATCATCTAGGATTCTTGCAGATACCACCTTACATCCCAGTCTTTCTAATTTGAACTGATATTTGCACATGAACATGATTGGGGTGTTATGGTCAAATGTGTCTTCTGCATGACTTTTATTGTATTGTCAAATATCACAGGTTCTGTTGAATGGAGATACCGCTCTTTGACATTCCCAATTGGCTGTTGTGAATGCTACACATTGTTGTAAAACTATACCAACTGTATACGGACAGCATTATTTCTAGATTTTCAAAATTCACATCTACATTTACCTTCAAATATATCGAGATATTGTGGTCCATAGAATCCCATTTCTTAACCAGGTGATAAAATTTACATTCCAAACAGATGTCAGTGTTTTTGCATTAACATATATTGCATTCACATACACAGATATATGTATAACTCAGCTAAAACATTATTCAGAAGGTATTTTAATGTGAAATGGAGTTTGGTCTATAAAAGACTTTGCAGTAAGTAAGATTACATGTACAGTGAGACCACTATTAAGCCGAAAGGGAAGGTAGGAAAGTGGCTGCTTAAGTCAGGTGACTGCTTAATGCAGGTAAATTACTTGTAGACAATTATTACTAAGGAACAGGGAAAGGTTGTCATTAAAAATAGGTGGCCTTTATTTTATTTTCATGTGCATTGAAAAATTTTCGCGAAGCATATTCTAGTATTTATTGTCTTGTCTGTCCGAGTTCACATCTCAATTAGAATATTATTTCACACATATGTTCCTTGGGCTATGGACTGTTACACAAAAGTTACTCAAGGTAATTTTTGCAAGGGCAAGGTCACTTAGTACACACCCTTAAAATACTGGAAAAGGCCTTTATTCCAGCATACCTCATTGGCCGTCAATCAGAATTTTATACCTCAAACAAAGGTCATTTGGGAAAGTGGTTCCTTGGGCCAGGGACTTTTGAACAATACTGATCCAAGGTCACAACCTTAAATGTTTGTTAAGGCCTTAGTTTCAGGAATTTACCTACATTTCATTATAATGGTACAGACAAATTGCAATTGGTTTGATGCAGGTTGAGGAATACCCATCAGTTTTATTGATATTCTTGTTTTTCAAAGCATCTAGTCTTTTTATGCTTTTTAACACCAAGATCAATGACCTTTTGACCACAACAATGACCTTCATGCTAAAAATAGCTTTTTGGACTTTGTTGCTGCCAGGGGCATTAGTGTTTTACAAACACAGCTTGTTTAAATTAATTTATTGTTGAAGAACTTGTTACTATTTCTGTTTAAGATTTTCTTTAAACTTCTCATGTTTTGTTCATAGAGAAATCTTTGAAAATCATCTTAATTTTACCATGTTTACAGATTCAGCATTGTTAAAGAATTTCTATTGCCAAAGTAAGGAGTATTATTTAAACAGTAAACAAAGACATTTTGGGAACTAAAGTTTTTTGGATGAAAGGAAATAAGCCGACTCTTCTACCCTCTGGCAGCTATTTCGAGTCACATTGTGTTAGATTTGTACTGCAAGTAGTCTAGGAGTAGAGTGATTTTGGGTATTCATGGATGTTCTCTTATAAATAGGAAACAAGATTGGACAAAAGTGTGCACTTTGAGATACGCCTTATTATTCAGTAGTTTGATTTTGTACTTCTGGTGTATTCTAAAAATGGAAACCAAGAGATAAAAAAAAATCTGATATCCTAAAGATACCTTACGGTACCTTAAAAGGGTAGATATCTGAATTGGTAGTGCATAGATAAGAGACAATTGATTAATAGTGCAGTAGATGAGAATTAGAATATTTCAAATTGAAAGGTAAATAAGTAGTATTTTAAAAAATTTATGGAGCTTTCAATGGACATCTAATAATGGATATTTCTATCAGTATTTTTGAAATAGAGATGTTTTTCAAAATAAAGTCATAAGATAAAAAGCAGTATTTAAAACATCAACCAAAGAAAGATGTTAGGTTGTAGTGTGAGCTGATATACATATTTCTCGCATACGAGACTGAAGAATTCCACCGGAAGTGGGGTTCTAGATCAGTCGATTACTACGTAATTATTACTATACATATTGAGATACAAAAAATGTTTTAATTAACTCTATTTATATTTATATGTTTGTTTGCTTATGTTGACTGGTTTTATGTTCTTGTTACACACTAATATTGTTATTAAAATAACTGCCCCATCTGAAACTATTTTTAGCGTAGTATTGAAACTAGGACAAAGATGTAAAGTGTCAGGAATGAAGAAGCACTGAAAGGGGGTAGAAAGGGGGTTTATTTGGCGAGAAAAAGAATCAAGAATCACCTCTCGTCCCAGATCGAAAAATATCAGTCTCGGGTGACATACTTCAACATCCCAACCTCGGTTAACGCCTCGGTTGGGATCATGTCGAAGTGTGTCACCCTCGACTGATCTCTCTTTCGATCTGGGACTCGAGGTGATTTTAGATTCTCATAATCTCTGTTGCCAAGGAGCTTAGCTTATCGCTGAAAGGTTCTATCTTCTAGTTCCAATGGAGGCTCATCAGTGTCCTGTCTTCCAGATGGGACAGTAAAATCTGAGGTTCCATGTGACATAGATGTGGCCTCACTGCTATGGACTAGTCCATTTCATAGGTCTAAAATTCTATACCATGCACTACTTTGGGCTAATCCATTTTCTGTCTTTATTTCTATACCATGAACTGCTTTGGGCTAATCCATTTCCTGTCTTCATTTCTATACCATGAACTGCTTTGGGCTAGTCCATTTCATAGGTCTTCATTTCGATACCATGAACTGCTTTCAGCTGGTCCATTTCATAAGTTTATAGTTCTATACCATGCACTGCTTTGAGCTAGTCCATTTCATAGGTCTAAATCATCAAGGTTTCATATAGAAAGGAATGCATATATACATACTTGCAATAATCCCATCACCTTTAACATGTTTGCAGTACACATACTAAGTCAGGCTTTTGACAGCAGGGTATTTGATGCTGTGCCTATTTTTTTTTTAAGTTGATCAAAATGTTTACAAAACTAAACTCTTAACCAACTAATTAAGGTCATATCCTACTAATTCAATTTTAGGATAAATTTGCTTCAGAACTGAACCAGATTCTTATTATAGTCTATCATAAAGACTCATAGTGACATCTGATATGAAAATTTGGAGTTTTTTCAACTGCCTTGATTGACTGATTCAGACATACTTAATTGCCATCTATGTGCAAATTCAACACATTACTCAGTGTTTTCTTTTCTGTCAAATAATTTTCGTATTTGAAATAAAATATATCGGATACATAATCACTTGAATAAAGCAAAAAAATTGAAACCTTTTCTATGAAAAGACAAAGAAAAAAAGGTATGTCCTTAGTATAGATCTTCAGGCCCCCTTTTTTTTAACAAAATTTCAAATATGTGTATTATAAATTCACTGATGTTATTTAAGTTTGTTGTTAAATGTGTTGTGGAGTTTTCATTAATAAATTAAATGAAATACTGAGTAAAGCACAAGTTTACTTATGCATATTGAAATCTAGGTATAAAGAAATCTGGCACAGATAAGGGAAATTCATTTGATATCTATAGATCTATGAAAACTAATTTAAAATTCAATCAAAGCCAGTGTGGCTCAGTGGATGAGATGCTCTGCTAGTGACTGAAAGGTTCTGGGTTTGACTCCGAAAATTGACACACTGACACCGGTGTTCTGTTTTTGGACGAGACAATAAAACTAAAGTCCCACATCATGGTAGGCATGGCACATACAAGATCCCTCATTGCTTCCGGATGGTCCATTGCAAAGACATATGTTTCTATGCAATGCATCGGCAAAAGGCGTCACCATATAGGTGAAATAATTGTGGAGTGACGTAAAACAATCGATCAATAAAACATCCCTAATTTATATTCTATATTCTAATCTAAAATATAATGACACTTGTCTGAATGACAAACTCCACAGGTACCTGTTGATGGTTGGTGTCTTTTTATATTTGGTAGTCCAGTTTACTGCTCAACACTGGCTACCATCATATAAGCGATATATTCTTGATGTGACATTTAACAATTCCCCCCCAAAAATCTTTTAAACTAGGGATCTAGTTGAACACTTCTTACAATATGTTTTAGAGGTGGACACTAAAAATAAAAACAATTTCTACTTATACAATTATTTAATGATGTAAATGGCAAGACAATAAAATTCAGTTCATATTCAAGTTTTCGTTTTTGAGTCATCTTCTGGTATTTCTTCCTCTTCATTATTGTCTTCATAGTTATCTGTACCTGAAACAATTTTGTTTTGAGTTTAACTTGACATTCCATCATTATTCAGTTTCGACATTTCATAACTACTAAGCAAATTATGGCAAAATATTCATATTGATATAGGGGGTACTCTATCCACTCTACCACTGTATTGTCAGGATTGTAACATCGTCCCTTTTAAATAGGAATGTTTGTTGACATAACAATGCGACTGGGTGACTTCTATGAATACTAATTCTTCTTTAGCAGTGATAAATACAACAAAATTGTCGAACTTTCTTTTAGCAGTATTAGCTCAGTTGAATTTCATATAGGCCGAGTTAATTAATAATATGCTCATTAATCAGTGTTTTCCATATTTGCCAATTTATTGCACTTTGGTCTATTGTAGGCTTCGCCTCAGTCCAATAAGACAGATATCAGCACAATATCTAGGCCTATATGGAAAGCACTAATTAATAACCCTATAATACATCTTTGTCTGCTATGAAGTGTATTCATTGTCATTTAATTCCTTATGTTAAATGAAATATGCCTATGACCTTGCATCCACCCAACGTCTTAAGGAACAAGAGGCCCACGGGCCTTATAGGTCACCTGAGTATTGTGTAACAACTTTCAAATAACTTTGGTTCGTGTCTTAAACCAGAGGTCATGAAATTCACAATGCACAATTTTGAAAGAGGCACTATTGCTTATCATTATTTATTTATAAACTTAGCATGCTTACTCTATTTACTTAATACCCAGAGATTGATTGGAGTATAAACAAAGAGAAAATGCATTTCCACTTTATAACCAGTTTTGTCCCTCACCCCAAAAGAACCACTGACCCTGGGGCCATTTATTTGGGGGGGGGGGGGGGGGGTTGGGTTAAAAATAACCATTTTGCTAGATGCACCTTTTTTCATCAGAAATATATATACTTGGAACCCAGGAGCAAAGGAAAATATATTCAAAGAATTAATGTATTTTCACTATATAATCAATAAAGCCCCACCCTAACACCATAATACTGACCCTGGGGCCATAAAATTCACAATTTTGGTAGAGGCACCCTTGCTCATCATAACTATGTGCTTTGATAGAAGCAGAGAAGAAGATTTTCAAAGAATGTATGCATTTTCACTATATAATCAATAGGGCCCCACCCTAACATCAGAACCCTTAACCCTGGGGCCATAAAATTCACAACTTTGGTAGAGGCACTCTTGCTTATCATAACTATGTACTTAGTTGGTTTATTTAATACCCAGGAGCAGAGAAGAGGATTTTCAAAGAAATAATGCATTTTCACTATATAATCCATATAGGGCCCCGCTCTAACACCAGAACCCCTGACCCTGGGGCCATAAAATTCACAATTTTGGTAGAGGCACTCTTGCTTATCATAACTATGTACTTTATTTGTTTATTTAATACCTAAGAGCATAGAAGAAGATTTTCAAAGAAATAATGCATTTTCACTATATAATCAATAGAGAGCCCCACCCTAACACCAGAACCCCTGACCCTGTGGCCATACAATTCACAATTTTGGTAGAGGCACTCTTGCTCATCATAACTATGTACTTAGTTAGTTTATTTAATACCCAGGAGCAGAGAAGAAGATTTTCAAAGAAATAAGGCATTTTCACTATATACATTTTTAGCCCCGCCCTAGCACTAGAACCCCTGTCCCTGGGGCCATGAATTTCACAATTTTGGTAGAGGGCTCAATGCTGAATACAGTCATGTCAACAGTTTGGCTGCTATGTGTCCAGGAGTAAAGAAGAAGATTTTGAAAGACTGCATTAATTTTAGTGGTTTTGGCCTCACCCCTCAGCCCCTGGGGGAGCAGGCACCATGAAATTCACAATTTTTGTTCCCCTTCAGCCATAAATGCTTTATGCCAAATTTGGTTAAAATTGGTTCAGTGGTTGCAGAGAAGAAGCTGAAAATGTTCAAATGTTAACACACGACGAACGACGACGGACGAAAACAGATAGCAATAGGTCACCTGAGTTTACTCAGGTGACCTAAAAATTTAAAAACACCATATTCCATAGGTAATCCAGGAAAAATTGCACACATAATACTGCTACTTCTCCGTTACAAGTATCTCGAGTGCACTGCAGGAAACATCTCCCTTCATTTCATCAAATACGCAGTGAAACATGGATGGCATTCATCAAAATATATCATAAATTTTGATTACAGTATTTCTCTTTGGTATTTTCCTTTTATTTTATGAATCTGAATGTACTAAAGTATACATTTGTACATGTATTTCATGCTTTTTATTTTGTTTATATGACTGATAAATATTTCATTAAGATAAATATAGGAAAATATATACAGTAGGTATATTAATCCTCTAGACAATATGCACATTTCAACAGCTAATGTCTTTTCAGTCAGGAACAAGGTCGAAAACTGTGGAAATCCAAATTATAAATATTTGAGGATCAAACTAATTATAAGTGACATAATGAAAGAGCCAGATAATTCATCTAAGGACAGAGCCATGTATGAATTTTCCCCATATACTAAAGTACTGAAACCATCTGAAGGGTGAAACGGGATAAAAATTAGCCCAAGTACCCTCTCCCCATTTTTTCATGAAAAAATGACATTCCCATTTACAGATCTTTGGCAAACCGCTCTTCTCTCTCCCCCCACCCCAATAAAAAAAAAAGAGAGCAAATTCACAATGACCTTAACCTTGGAGGTATGACCCAGGGTCAAGGTTATGAAACACCATATTCCTAAAAGGATATTATTACCAAATATGAACTTACTACACTGAAGCAGGACATTGGCCAGGCAATCTTATTTGGGACAAAAATGTGATGCCCTCTCACTTTTCAAGGGGAATGCCGTATATACTCGCCTATAAGTCGGATTTGGTAGAAAAATAGTACACGTGATATTCCCCGGTTGTTAAGTACTTTTAAAGGCTTTATGACAATAAAATGTATATTGCCTGGCCAACAGTTTCTGTACATAAAGCTGTTATATATTGGTGCTTCGTTATTTATTTGATCCAGTTCAATACAATTTACAAACTGATTACCTGTGTAGAAGTGAAAAGTTAACAAGCCGTATCAAAAGGCAAACAGAACCTTATGGAGAAAGTTTAATAACCCGTGACGAGATAGCTATTGATTAAATAACATAACAGAGTCCACTGGTGCCGAGGACAAGGACGACAACATCTATTAAGACATTCCTTTGTCTGAACAACAGATCAAAGTGCTGTTTGATGACAATAATGACGATGGCGGTGACAACGAGATCGAATGCCTGTGTCCGGAACATGCTCGTTCAAAGTAAATGGCCATATTCACGGCCAAAAACTACCGTTTTAACGTCTACTATATTCTTAGAAAAGAAGCTATACGTAACTGAAAGCAGTTTAAATGCCCTACTATTGAATATGTCATTTAAATTCACCTGTATTGTTAATTACACATGAGTGATACCGCATGATCACGAGAGCAGAAGGCTTCCAAGCCATTCATTGAGTCATTGAAAAGATGCCATAAACGAATACAAGCCATTTGTACACTGAAAATTTAGAACCGACTTATAGGCGAGTCAAAGACAAATTCCAAAATTTCAAGCCCTAAAAGTACCAACCAACCTATAGGCGGAGCGACTTATTGGCACGTATATACGGTAAGTAATTTTAACTAGTGATAAACAAAATTTAGCAAGATTCATTTGTGAACCACACTAATAAAGCAAACTAATTAACACTTGCAGCAATCAACCTAAATAAAGTCAATCATTCACATGAAAATATGATTGCAATCTGTTGGCATGGCTTATATGTTTCTGGAAATCCTAAATTTTCTCAAAGCTGGAAGGACAGCTGAACAAACAAAATGAAATGTCTCCTTGGATCATTCAGAACGGTGCATAGAAGGTAATGAAAAATGTACAGAGAACAATTTACTGACCTGTGAGTTTGTAAATAAGGTTTTCTTTAAGTTCTAGTTTTTTCGGTTTAAGGACAAAGTTATCCTCCTTAATTTTATATGCCTTATCCAGAGCCTCTGGTACTGAAAGACCAATCCATTCTGCTTCCTCTTCCTGAAAAATCACATCGGAGTGTTGTACTCATCATTATAATTACTTCATACTCTTCAATCAAGGAAAGTTGGTGTGGCCTAGTGGTATCGCGCTCGCCTCCTGATCGGGAGGCCGGGGTTCGAGTCCCGCTCTGGTAATGCCGGTGTCCTGTCTTTCAGATGAGATAGTAAAAACCAAGGCCCTGTGTTGTGGTATGCATGGCACGTTAAAGATCCCTGACTGCTTTGGATGAGTCCGTCGCAAAGGTCAAAATTTGTATGCCCTGCATCAGACAGATGCCATCACCATATACGTGAAATATTCATGGTGTGACGTTAAACAAAAATCAATCAATCAATGGCTTAATTGCTTATGGTTTCATGTCACTCCACAATTATTTCAAGCATATGGTGAATGCATCTGCTTGATGCATTGCATAGAAATTTATACCTTCGCAATGGACCCTCCCGAAGCAGTGTGGATCTTTTACATACCATGCCTACAGTGACACAGAATCTTGGCTTTTACTGTCTTATCTGAAAGACAGGACGTCAGTGTGCTCACAGCGGGAGTCAATCCTGGGACCTCTGGGTCATGAGCTGAGCACCCTCATCCAATGAGCCACATTGGCATACAGTGAATAATGGATCTCGCTTACTCTATACAATGAGAGCAGTGGCAGATCCAGAAATTTCTGAAAGGCGGATTGCATCTTGCTTGATTTTCAGCACACCTTCAACTGATAGATGACCTTTGGCCTTGCAACACTAGTACTGTGCAAGATATGAGCCCTCCACGATTACACTATGCTTAGCCATAGGACTCCCAGGCAATACAACAATGATCTATTTTTGCGCCAAATTACCTCTCCTACAATGCATCAACTTATAAGATTTGATCAAACTAAGAATCAAAGGAATGAAAAAGAAACAAGAGGCCCAAGTGGGCCTATATCGCTCACCTGAGTACCTAGATGATCAGTCATGCATGAAGGAAGAATTCATTTATTTTTGCATTAATGTGACTAAGTCAACACAGATGTTGAAAATATGTCAAATTTTAATTCAGGCTAGAATAAAAAACAACACTTTTTTGCACATCCATTCACGTGATTTTGATATTAAGCATTTCCTTTGTCTCTGCAAGAAGTCATTCAGGGCAACAAGTTAGTCATTTTCTTTAGGTGGGGCCTTTTGTTGACTGATTTCAAGTCTGGGTCATGAACAACAATTGTTTCAAATATTGTCCAGATCTAACTTAAAATTGCCTAATTTCATATGTTGAATGTTGAGAAACATCTAAAAACTTATTTAGATGTGTAAAGAAATGAAAAAAAAAAATTCTCCATATTTCAATTACCAAGTGGTATATGTACCATTGTGAGAACTGCTTTTTAGACATGGTGGCATTATCTGTTAACCAATTTGGATAAAAATTTACCAAATTGATAGAGGACCTTTAGTACTTCATGTATTCCTTGTTTCATTAAAATCTTTCATGTGGTATAACAGCAGAAGTGAAAAATGTGATTGAATTGTTCCTATACACCCTCATTTGGAAGTCTTAAAAAATTCATAGAAAATCCAAAAATTGAGAAATTGACAAAATTCTTTCAAAGTAACAATCCTTACCATAATTATGATCACAATAGTCCATAAGAAATCATCATTATCAATTAACTAGGAAATATGACACTTTTTTTTCTGCATTGAATCACCAAGTCCAAAGAAATGTCGAAAAAAAATTCTAAAATTTGATTTTGGAAGGGAACCAAAATGACAATACGTCTTCACTCATCCCTCTAGATCATTTCAATGCATTCTGTTTGTCTCTGTATACAGCCCGTAAGAAAAAGAATATTGTTAAAGGAGGGAACTCTTTTGTGACCTACTTTTGACTATGGTGGTGCCACCTGTAAAGAGGTCTGGACGAAAACAACAGAATTTGAAGAGGATCATAAGTGACTTATTTCTATCAAGATTTATTAAAATCCTTCAAACAGTTTTGTAGAAAAAGTTGAAAATGTGAAAAAATTTTTTTTTGGAAGTCTTAAACGTAAAATTCCTAATTTCATATGTTGAGTGTTTAGAAACATCTAAAAACTTATTTTGATGTGTAAAAAAAAAAAAAAATTTTTTTGACCACAGCTGGATTTGATCCGCTACTCTCCATATTTCAATTACCAAGTGGTATATGTACCATTGTGAGACCTACTTTTTAGACATGGTGGCATTATCTGTTAACCAATTTGGATGAAATTTACCACAATGATAGAGAACCTTTAGTACTTCATGTATTCCATGTTTCATTAAAATCTTTCATGTGATTTCGTAGAAAAAGTTGAAAATGTGAAAAATGGCCAACACCCCCCTTTTTTTTGGAAGTCTTAAAAAATTCATAAAAAATCCAAAAATTGAGATAATGACAAAATTCTTTCACAATAATATTCCTTACCACAATTATGATCAAAATAGTCATTAAGAAATCATCAATATCAATTAACTGAAAAACATGACACTTTTCTTCATTGAAATGACTAAGTCCAGAAACACGTCAAAAAAGCGTAAATTTCTATTTGACGGATCTTAACCCCGAACACAATTTTTAATAACCCATCTTTATAGATTGTTGAAATGCAACTAGTTTCCCCATTTATGTACTGGTTCTGGAGAAGAAGATGTTTGAAGAGGGGTACCCTTTTGGGCACTTTTGGTCCCACCCTGGATCCACCCCTGAGGGAATCTGGATCCCAAACACAATTTTAGTAGGGGACCTTGAGTACATCATATACACAAAGTTTGATCCAAATCTGCAATGTAGTTCCAAAATGTGAAAAATGGCCACCCCCCCCCCCCCCCCTTTTTTTTTTGGAAGTCTTAAACGTAAAATTCCTAATTTCATATGTTGAGTGTTTAGAAACATCTAAAAACTTATTTAGATGTGTAAAAAAAAAAAAAATTTTTTTGACCACAGCTGGATTTGATCCGCTACTCTCCATATTTCAATTACCAAGTGGTATATGTACCATTGTGAGACCTACTTTTTAGACATGGTGGCATTATTTGTTAACCAATTTGGATGAAATTTACCACATTGATAGAGAACCTTTAGTACTTCATGTATTCCATGTTTCATTAAAATCTTTCATGTGGTTTCGTAGAAAAAGTTGAAAATGTGAAAAATGGCCAACACCCCCCTTTTTTTTGGAAGTCTTAAAAAATTCATAAAAAATCCAAAAATTGAGATAATGACAAAATTCTTTCACAATAATATTCCTTACCACAATTATGATCAAAATAGTCATTAAGAAATCATCAATATCAATTAACTGAAAAACATGACACTTTTCTTCATTGAAATGACTAAGTCCAGAAACACGTCAAAAAAGCGTAAATTTCTATTTGACGGATCTTAACCCCGAACACAATTTTTAACAACCCATCTTTATAGATTGTTGAAATGCAATTAGTTTCCCCATTTATGTACTGGTTCTGGAGAAGAAGATGTTTGAAGAGGGGTACCCTTTTGGGCACTTTTGGTCCCGCCCTGGATCCACCCCTGAGGGAATCTGGATCCCGAACACAATTTTAGTAGAGGACCTCGAGTACATCATTTACACAAAGTTTGATCCAAATCTGCAATGTAGTTCCAGAGAAGAAGTCGAAAATGTGAAAAAGTTAACGACGGACGACGACGACGACGACGCCGACGACGACGACGACGACGGACGACGGACGGCGCACTATGACTATAGCTCACTTGAGCCTTTGGCTCAGGTGAGCTAAAAACACCGGTGGGAAATACCATATACCAAATAAAGGTATACAAAATAAATGTACCTCAGTTAGGACATTTTCATCCCACCCCTGCCAAGTTTAACTTCCTAAATGACATTAATTTGGTAACTGTTTAAAATATACAGCTATTATGATAAAGCTGAAATCTTAAAGTGAAAATATCAGGCTTAAATTGCAGACTAGTGACTTTGTGGTTGATTATACTGATAACTGGATACTTACAGGTATACAATATCTGGCATATTTCTTTATGATCCTTGCTTTTTTCTTTGGATCATTAGGATAAAATTCTTGCCGTGCTAAAGCTATCAACATTTCTCTCCTGAATTTCATCCCCAATTGTGAGTTAATATCTCTTTCGTGTGTCTGCAAAATAAAAGTATGATAAAAACTACGGCTTGCAAAAACTGGTGAATGGAAGAAGTCTCTTGGAAGATTTTGGTTTCTTTCAGTTACTGATAAATTTCATTATATATTTCAATGCATAATGTAAAAAGGATAAGCAGAAACTCTGTCAAGTGTGAAGCTCTACTGATCTAATAAATTGAGTCGTTTCGTTAAACAGAGTTACTTCCCATTTGGGACAGTATGTGATGTAAAACAATTATGACATCTTCAAATTTCTATGAAAACATCATTTGTGGACTATCATTTCCCATAGTTTTAGATCATTGTCCATAGAATTTGATGATGACATAATAAATTTACATCAGATACCGTCCCTAATGGGAAGTAACTCTAGAAAAAAACGAATAGAAGAAACTGTGTAAAGATGCCCTTCTTATCATTATTCATAATGAGAGTGCTACTCTTAACCACTTTCATTAAGTAAAAACAAAGAAAAGAGTATGGCACAGAAATTGCATAAATAGTTCTTATCCTACGACCAAAAAAAAAGCATTAGTAAATCATTTTTGTAAATTTCAATCATAAAAGGAAGGGGGAAAATCTAGTTCTAAGTATTTCAATGGTCAAATTGGATTCTGTAACACCATTTTTTTCAAGCATTCCGTATATCATGGTGATGTATAAAACCTGACTGACCATGCACACAAAAAGAATAATTTGAACTAATAGCCATTGCACCAATTTTATACCAATTCTTTTCCTCTTTATTGGATTACTTTATTAAACAAGAGCAGATAACTCACCTTATTAATTTGTCCTATACCAGTTACAGACATAGACAATTATAAAAATGCTTACTCCTAAAATATAGTTATCAAATCCCATAGCGAGGTCAATCTGATCAAGAGTATGAAATGTAACGGTCACTTCGAACCATTTGTCCAGAATCTCACTGTATAATAATCTGCTCATCAACAATGGTTTCCACAACGCTACATTTCTGAAAAAGTTACAATAAAGTTCTCTGTACATTCAAAAAATTTCAATATTGCTTTAAATTAACAACTTATTCAAATCATTATAAATTCTGCACATATCTTGTGACACAGTGTATCGAAACAATGTTCATAAATAGATTAGTGCAAAGTTTGGCACTAAAATCCCTAATGGAATAACACCTCCTTTACAATATTTCTTGTGTATTGACTGTGAGAATTATTATCCAGGGTTCAAAACTCAATGTCCTTGCATTATGAATAAATTCTGAAAATCTGAGGTAGGTCTAAGTCATTTTGACAGATTTTAAATCAAGTCAAGATTTTGGGTCAGAGAATTCCTTTGATCTTGACTTTGCACACATGACCATGGGTTAAGAACACAATGTACAATCACAACATAGGTGACAGATTTAAGAAGTATGGAGCACATGAATATTAATCTTGAAATGTTGAGCCAGACAACAATTTTTATTATAAGCTCACTGTGATCTTGCATGTTTGATTCTTAAGTCAAGGTTATGACACACCCTTGTCTCATGGATGACGATTGTTTGAAGTATCATATGATCAAACCAAGCATACGGATTTTACAGAATAGAAAATAATTTCAGTGATGAGCTGTGACCTTGGCCTTGAAAGTACTACCGTGGGTCAAAGTCATAATATGCCCTTATATCATGATAACAATTCTGCAAAGCATGAAGCAGATCAACATAAGCATTTAAGTGTGATGTACCGGTATCAGACAAGAATTTAAGTCAATGGCTCATTGTGACCTTGACCTTGGAAGTATAACCATGGATCACCTTTGTTTTATGGGTAATAATATTTCAAGCATTAATTTAGTCAAAGCAAATATAAAGACTTTATGTAACGAAAAACATTTTATCCAATGGCTCCATTTCACCTTGACCTTTGTCCCATTTGTATTTTTTCTGGTCATTTGCATCCGTGCAGTTTACTATATCATGTCCTGTCCAGAGCAATAGCCATGCCTGTGGTTTTCTATGCAATAAGAGTTCTAAAGGTACTATGAACTGTAAATATTCTGTGTGGAACATATCATATAATCTAAGCCTAAACATTGAAAAGATGTGTGATGTACAAAAGTTATGCGCTGTGCATTCAGCTTAAAAGTGAGTGTCCATGCACATTCAGCATTATAGTTTTGCTTATTATATTGTTTTTGTTTGTATCTATTTATAGAATAAGTGTGTTATTTTGTATTTTCATGCAGGAATAAATTACAATGGCTGATGCATTTATTAGATATGATGCACATTAGCGTATTATATTTAATAAATGCATCAGCCATTGTAATTTATTCCTGCATGAAAACACAAATAAGACATTTATCCTATATATATGCACTTTAAACGCCAAAATATCATACTGGAAACTTCCATTTCCCATTCATAAACCGCATCAGCAAATCATTTTGGAGGGAAGTTATATATTGAAAGAAGCAGCTGGTGTCCCATGACAATGTATCGTTTATCCAGAATGACATACTTTCGTTGAATGTCAAGCACTTCAGCACAAAATACGACTTTGATGACGTCACGCAAGGTTGGAAATGTCGAACATTTCATTTTGACGTCATAAGCATAACACACAGAAGTCTGCAAAACATCTCTTTCTGTGCTGAAAAGTGGATCAAATATGGGGAGTTATGATGTCACCGATCAATGTTATTTAAACAGAAATAAAATACATATGTCTTGAAAGCTTTATCTCAGGCAATTAGAGTGGTTGTGCATAAATTATGATATAAATGTGTTATTAATGTTAATATTCTGAAGGTATGTGTAAGACTAAGAGGTGTGTGTTGTGTAGTCCTGGTCTATTCGAATACTCTTATTTTATTTAAATATTATTATTTTTTTCATTACTGAATACTTTGTCATCCTCATCATAGAAACGAACTTTACCTGATATCATATTTGGTATATTTAATACATATATGAAAACCTAAAACTGTAATCTTTCAAGTCTCAGACTTATGACAACAAAAATCCATAACTCTAACACACACAATCATTTAAGGCATAATATAGGTTAAAAATATTTTTACATATGTTGTAAAAACATTTTATATCCAATTTTACTTCATGCTATAAATGTTCAATCATTTAGATATCACTTATATTTTGGGTAAATAACATCTCCATGGAGTTTCTTGTTACCAAGGAAACTTGACAATACACTACTTATACAGGTGCAGCTGTTCGATATTGTTAGCAGATCCATATTTTCATTTGTTGTTTCGAACCTTAAATACATTTTTACATGTAATTTCCACTGGATTGCTCAATGCTCTATCACAAAAAAAAAAGAAAAAAAGAAAAAATTGGTTCTTTTTTTGACTGAAAAACTGTAGTGTACATTAAATATCTAATTTTCTTTAAATTTAAGATTCTGGAAAAAAACATAATACCTGTTATCAAAATGCTTTTTTCCTTTATACATTCCCTGAATTACTCCTTCACCTCCCCAAAGTCCCTTGTTAGCTTCTGGGGGAAATCTCAAAGGTATAGGAATATTTTGTACTGGTAATCTGGAAATGAAAATGACATACCACATAGGAATTTTACTTAACGCTGAAGTCCATCTGCTCATTTGTATTATTGCATATGTTAAATACTTATTCTAAATTGAATCTCTTCTTTTCTGTATAAAACTTTCATAATGATCCCCCCTCCCTGCTGAGACAGCAGAATGTCTAATGTTTCAATACATCTATGCCCCAATGAGGAATAGATATTCTGTCTTTAATACATGTAATAAGTATACATGAAAAATTGATTGCTGATTAACTTGGAAGTGCTGGTTTTTACATGCAAACCAATTCTGCATACAATCTACATACAATCTCTAAAAAAATTGTCGATAAATGTGTATATAACTTAATTAACTAAACACCTTTCACTAAATATCATCTCTGCTTAACGTTATCCAATGAATATCGACACACATGCCACTGACAATTGTCAAACTATATTTGTTTCCGTACATCCGATATGTCAAGAATGATGTACTCAGAAACCAATATGGAAGGAAAAGGAAATATAGCTGAACGACTTTAAGAATGATACAATTAAAATGACTAGGTATCAAATCATTTTGTTATTTACTTATATTAAATCCAATGATGTGTTGTTTTTAAAAGGAATAAACAAGAAAATTTCAATATATATGGACACATTAATGACCCTTGAAAAGCTCAATTTGACGAATTGATATCCATGCATCATACTTTACTTATTTATCTTTCTTCCCCAAACCACAGTCTTCACAAACTTAGAAAAATTTTCTAACATTTTTTCATGGAACAATCTGCTGAAATCCTTTAAAAGACAATGCTGATTGTATTGCACTATTCTGAAACGAGCATTGATAGACGTGTTTACAGAATTCATTAGAATGTGGACCAACAAGGAGAGATGTGATCATAACATTATGTCTCTTGCTTCATGTGAATGCTCAGAACTACATGTATACTTACATCCGCTCTCCTTTATTACAGTATCGCCACTTCCCCTCCATGGGTACATAATGTACTGGTTTTGGATCTCTCTCATGGAATTCTATACACCGTTTTACATAATGATCTGGCAGCTTTTCCGCTTGCTTTTCTGTCAGTGAATATGAGTATGCAGCTGCATCTACAGAACAATTTTCATATCATATAATCAATATAGTCATTTGGTATAGAGATTCTTTTATTAGTTATTTATTTTCGATTTTATTCTCTATAACTATCATGTGATAAACAAGAAATATTCATCATAATAAAAGACATACTATATTTCATACATAATAGTTCTGGTCAAGTGAACTACGGCTCAAGTCACTCCAATATTAAAGAAAGGTGAAAAAAAGTACAGCTGCCGATAATTCTTCTTCCAATTTTAAATAATGTAAGGGAGCTAATTTTGGACAAACCACTTTTTGCAAGAATTTACATTATGACACTTATGCTTGGATTGTGACATCACAAAAATATCACAAAAAAATCATTTGTCCGATACTGCCTCTTACATAACGTAAAATAGGATATAGGTCTCTTACAGAACTATATCACTCCATTGCATGGTGGGTAATCTCATGAAACACATTATCACATCCAATTTAATACAACATCTTGACAATTTCATCATACCGTATGATCTCTAATATGGATTGTGAGAGAAAAGACGATGAAAGACACAACTTGTCATGCTAATCAAAGACTTTGCTAGGAACCCTTAGATCAGGTAAGCACACAGACCCTGTACTTCCTGTTTGCAGCGAGGCAATTGACAAACTGAACTATGGGAAAGTCCCCTGAAGTTTCATCAATATAGAGTGAGAGGCAATGCCTCGAACTGGGTAAGGAACTTTCTAAACAAACAAACACAGCCTGTAGTTGTAGAGGGGGATGAATCATCATCAGTTTCCATAATATTCCAAGTGCTTATCAGCTTGGTCCTTAGATCTATCTGCTTCCTCACCTCCATACATGATCTTCCTAACCATATTAAGGTCTTACTCTTTATGGACAACACTACCCTGTTCCTATCTCTAAACAAGGTAAGACACACCATCTACATGTCTTGGAGAAAGGATCGAGACATGGATTTTATTTCGGGGATATGTCAAGTAATGCAAGTTACATGTACAAGATCATGAAAACCTGTTCTATCCCCATATACGCCTTACATGGACAAGTTTTTGAAGTATCAAATCAAGTCAAGTGCTTGGGGGGGGGGTAAACAAACCAGCTACATGTAGTCTGAAATGAAACAAACATATACATGTAAATAGCAGCATCAAGAAACCGGATAGGTCCCAAGGTTCTATCTCAAGAAACTTCGAGACAAAACACACTATCATGACTGATAGATCTTATATATGGTACAACATAAGATGGGTCTAATGTGATTATTCAACACCTCTCTGTACTTGTTTGAGGGGCACTGAAGAGGAACCTGGCAAAGAAAATAAATAAAAAGGTTGTTTTTCATTGGGATTCTTCTAAATATTTACCTACTCTTTTAAGATATTTGCATGTAAACTGGCAGGCTTTTATGAAAAGACTAAGATTTTAATTTTTTTCATGCATGTCTAACCTCACAAAGGGACAGATAAATCTTCAACTTGTGCATGTGGCCTAGTTGAAAATGGCTGTTTGAAAGTAATGGAGAGCTCCACCAGGTGTGCCATGATACATTTATTTGAGTGTTCATGGATTTGTTGCAATAAAATGGGATGATATAAATAATTACGGATTTAATTATTCTAACAGGCAAGTGATTTGTACCTTTTATGTATTGGATGTGATGACCTAGTTTCTATCAACAGAATTTTCCCACACAACATGAATGTCTGAATACAAAATAATGGTGGTGGTGAGGTATGAGTCTGACCATTTCCATAGAAATTTGGGAAAACTTCTCATTTGATAGACAATCACTCAAATAAACAACAATCTAAGGGGTGTAATTTAATTTCAAGTACATGTACTAATAAATCAATTACAGAAAAATAAATTTGGGAATTCGCATTTGAAATTCAAATGGGTACATCCTCATTACACGATGTCAAACATATTTCACAAAATAAAAAGACCTTTTTAGCTTATGTTTGTACTGTTTTGTGATTCAATTTGAAAACTAAATGTCGCTTTAACCTTTTTGAAGCTTTATAAACTCAAAATTGGTAAGTTAAAGCTCAACTTCTTTAGCACACTATAATAAGGGTCTCTAGGGTCTTCTTTTAGTAGGGGCAGGCTTGGTGTAGTGGTTAAGCGCTTGGCTTACGGCGCCGACGATCCGGGTTTGATTCCCGGGTTGCGCCACTATGTTTAAGAGGTTGGTAACCTCCTGCTTCCATGTCGCGATATAACTGAAATATTGTTGAAAGCGACGTAAAATACCAATCAACCAACCAACCAACTTCTTTTAGTGAGTCCCTGGGATGCGTAAAATTTAAATTTTGCAAGTTCCAAGGTATATTTGTGAGTTCCATTAAGCAAATGTGGCTTAAGTATTGTCACTGAACCTACATAAAATAAACAAGTGTGAAAATATGTCTTTACTATATGTTTTGATATACATGTACAGTCACATTTTAAACACGAAGCTGTGTCATGATTTTGCAACTTTATATTAATTGCTGCTGAAATAATTTGCAATCGAGCGCTGCATAAATCTTTCCACGTTAAATGCCAGACTAACGTTTAGGGGGAAGAGTTAGGTTTCCCGTAAAAGTATTAAATTCATAATCAGATAGTACTGATTGTGTCTCACATCATTTTGCGGGAACAGTGATCATTTCTTCCACCAAGATGTCAGTCCCACAGTTACTGTGACAGGGTCTATGATTAATTGCCGGAATTGTGCGTCATCTTATACCCTAACAACATGTATCAAAGACCACTGTAGAGTAGTCTTCAAGTTGATGCAAAATTTGAATTTGCATAGGAAGTTGTGCATGTGTGAGCAATTGCAGAAGCAACCATGATAATAACGGGGTTCTTTAGGGTTATTTCAATATTTGACGTTCTGAAATGGAGTTATCACTTTATTTCTAACTACAGTACATCCCTCGGGACTCCGTTATAATTATTTTGTACGCCCTAAATTGGTTTTATGTGTCAGTGCCACATAATCCATGCATAATATTCCGGACAAACCACTTTTTGCCGGAATTTTCACTCTGGCATTAAAACTTGAAATGTGATGTCACAGTAATCTGACGCAAATCTAAGTGACAATTTTGCATTTGTAAGGTATTGCCCCTTACATCATGTAAAATTGGGAAATAGGTTACCATAAAGATGTGTCCTTTGAAGTCATTGCAGTCAAAATCCGAAATCTTTTAACTTCAGTACTTTTTTCCTTCTGCTTGTTCTATGAATTTGATTATTAAAAACAGAGATTGTTATGCATTTGACTGAGAGATTATCACTCAAATTACAGGTTGTCCCCAACCTATCAGTGCATCCCTGCCCATGGTAACCAATACATGTCATAACTTATGGCTATAGGTATATACATAAAACATTAAAAGACATAAGATCTTTGTGGAATAGTCATGATATTTTAATAATCAACATTAGATTTTAACAGAGGAAATTCAGAAAGAAAAAAAACACTGGAAATAACCATAATGTAGTAAAAACATACGTGTTCTGTGAATTTTCTTTGTAACCATACTTGGCATTTTATATAAATGCTGTAATTTATTCAACGTTTTTAATTTGCTCATGTTGTCAAATTCTTCTGCAGTTTCGGTTTCGATTTCATTACATGTATTTAGACAACTCGTTTTCAGTCTTTCGTTTAATACAGCCGATGCTATTTGCACGACGGTCGTGTACGTAAACCGGTATTCTATATACACGAAGGTCGTGTAAATAGCTGAGATAGTGTGCAGTGGCTATTTACACGACAATCGTGTACTTAAAGTGATATGGCTATATACACGACGGTCGTGTACCTAAAGTGATATAGTATGGCTATATACACGACGGTCGTGTACCTAAAGTGATTTGGCTATTTACACGACGGTCGTGTACCTAAAGTGATATAGTATGGCTATATACACGACGTTCGTGTACCTAAAGTGATACAGATGGCTATATGTACACGACGGTCGTGTACCTAAAGTGATATAGTATGGCTATATACACGACGGTCGTGTACCTAAAGTGATACAGATGGCTATATACACGACGGTCGTGTACCTAAAGTGATTTGGCTATTTACATGACGGTCGTGTACCTAAAGTGATATAGTTTGGCTATATACACGACGGTCGTGTACCTAAAGTGATTTGGCTATGTACACGACGGTCGTGTACCTAAAGTGATATAGTATGGCTATATACAAGACGGTCGTGTATCTATAGAGTGATATAGTATGGCTATATACACGACGGTCGTGTACCTAAAGTGATATAGTATGGCTATATACACGACGGTCGTGTACCTAAAGTGATTTGGCTATTCACACGACGGTCGTGTATAATACACATAGCTAATACACACGTGACTCCCCTATTTCGGAAATCCTGGATCCGCCACTGGTATATTTGTATCAGAATTTCCTTTAAAGAAATGTTATGAAATGAATATTTCTTTAAAGGTTTTAGTCATACCAAAATATTTCGTTCACGAAAATACACGAAGCAGACGCATGATATTTAGGTTCGCCTCATTGGATAGCTATCTTTACCGAATGAGCGTAAATCCGATGACCTTGATATATATATATATATATATATATATATATATATATATATATCTACTTGTATCGCCACACGACTTATTACTTATGTTAACATTGTAGTAGGTTTGCCAACGCGTAAGATGTTCAGCTTCTGGGTCAAAACAATTCATAACAAGTAACTAGCCATGTATAATTGTACATACATGTGTATACATGATGAACATGACAAAGACTTTTTTGAAAGGGGGGGGGGGGATTTGGGGAACATTTCCAACGAAAAAGGAGGGGAAAAAGTGGATTTGTATACGTTAATTTTTGTAGATGGTTCCATATAACCACGAAGTTATATAACACAGTCCACACAGCCATAAATATTTCTTGAGGATTAAGACCGTTGAGCTCTTGGAAATCTTCAACCGGAAGTAGCGTTAGTTTATATAGCTGTTTGATCATGATTCAATCCCAATTTGATAAAAACCCATTCATAACACACAAAACTCCATCTTCAATGCAAATATACTCAAGTCTATCAAAGGTTTTGTAATATTTTGAAAAATGAAAAATTATCCCCATTGTGGACAACTGCGTGAAACGATTTTTAAGATTATAACAAATGAGATTATGCATGTGCTTGGTAATTTAAACACGTAAGTTGCTACGAGAGCTCCATGTTTGGTTGTAAACTAATAAATACCATGATTGATGTCGTATGACATCTTTAACAACAGTAATTTTTGGCACATTTCTAGATAAAACGTATGACAAAAAATAAATGCAATTCATGGCGTTCCCAGCACCCCACCCAACCCCCCAAAAAAACAAAAAAACAAAACAAAACAAAACAAAACAAAAAAGCAAAAAAAAAAAAAAAAAAAAAAATAATTCAAAAACAAACAAAGAAAAAAAAAACAAAAACAAAAACAAAACAAAAAGACAAAAGATAGACGTGGAATGATCTAGACTCCATGTGACCCAAGTGTGATAATTTTCCCCATGTCATGTAACTATTTTGTTATTATCTTTTTTTTTTTTTAATTAATTTATTTTTTAGTATCTTGACTTAATCGTAGATATCATACTTTAAATAGACAGTTATACCAGGGCTGATTGATATGTTGCGAGCCTCATATGTAAGAGTTTTAATTTTGGTGGACATATTGCATTATTTTTCAGCATAAGCCCCTTCAGAATCTATACAGTACACTTTTGCCAGTGATGTTTAAGGGCCTCAATACCACTTTTAAAGAAGTCCTTTGCTTAACCGTTCAGAAAGTTCTCCATTGAATGTATGACATCACCATCTTACTGAAAGTGGGTACCGGAAATGGCCGTTTTCAGTTTTAAAATTAGATGAAAATCTGACGGAACGAGATCAGGCGAATAAGACGGATGCTGAGTCAATTTAAAGCACACTCTTTAATGGCAGCTATGGCAACGACAGACATGTGAACAGTGGCATTGTCCTGGTGGAACAACACACCTTTACTGAGTTTTCCGCGGCGCTTGAATTTAAATATTATCCCGTAACTGCCTCAAAAGTTATGCATAGTATGTGTCATCGATTGTTTACCCCTTTCGGAGATAATCTACCATCAGCATCCCAGAAAACCGAGGCCACATCATTTCCTGCTGAACGAACACTTCTTTGGCGGGGGTGACCCAGGGTGCTTCCATTGTTTAGACTGTTGTTTGGCCTCTGGGGTGAAATGATGGATCTACGTTTCATCCATTCGTAACAAATCTCCGAAGAAAGTTAGCGCGAGCTATCTCTAAAAGGTTCAGCTTAACACACGACAAAGTGCGCCTAGTGTGTTTCTTAACAATTGTCAAAGGTATTGGTAGCCAACAGGCTGAAAGCTTTCTCATTGCAAGATCCTCTGTTAGAAAGGAAAAGGGAAAAGGCAACTGTACTGTCTATACATCTTTCTGTAACTCGCCTGTCAGTCATAACAATATCATTGACTTCATTGACCATTTCTGGGGTTGCAACCGTGACAGGCCTTCCAGGACGGAGGTCACCCTCAAGGCTCTGCCTGCCGCGTTTAAATTACACCACCCATCTTTTTACTGTAGAATATGAAGGGGCATCTTTCCTTAGAGTTGCTACCATATCAGTATGGATATACTTAGGTGCCAAACATTTCTTTTGCACATATTAGATCACTGCTCTTTCCCCGTTTTTGACAATTTTGCAAAAGGCACTTGCAGTGGCGTAGCTACCGTTACGCCAAATATGCACGTGCGTACACATCATTTTGTTAAAAATATAGTGTCTCATGAGAGAGAGAGGTAGGTGGTTGTTTTCCTTTCCCCAAAACTCCCAACTCCCTGCCTTTATTGTGCGTACACATAATTTGCACTCTGGCTACGCCCCTGACTTGCCTTGTTTACTTTAGAGTGCTACCTTGTTAATAACAGTTTACCAAATACCACAGTTTTCGGGTTCACGGTCTTCAATACTCCGGGAATAGTAGGGATGAAATAGGATATCCCTGCTAAACTCCTTCTATACAAGGCCCACAACATATCAATCAGCCCTCTTAGATTTCACTTTCCTAATACGAACTCGTCAAACTACTCTCTTAAAAACTCATAAAAGTGACTACAAATTTATATATACAGAAATTGTGTCCCTCCATCATTCAAACTCAGCTGCGTCATTGTATACATATGTAGAAAGCCGAGGGCAGAATTTGCGCATGCTTCGACTGCAAAGTGTAAATAAAAATTTCGCAAATCGTAAGAGGATGGGTGCATAATGTGGCACACGTCTTCACCGTCTAATCCCTGCCCTATGCTGCCCTTACAGGCAATATCTAGGTAGACCTATCAGCGGCGGATCCAGGACTTCCGAAAAAGGGTTTTTTGGGGGGGGGGGGGGGCACATTTGTATTAGCCAAACTACTCAGTCATTTTTGGTGCAAAATCTGGATTTTTACTTGTAAACATGTGGCAAAAAGGGGGCCCGACCCCGTCCCCTCTAAATTTGCCACTGTCTATCATGTCAATGTCCGGTTACGCTCTCATTACGCAAAACCCATTTAAGTAAGTTCTCAAGTTCAAGTTACTTATATATTCATTGATGCAGAAAAATGATTTATTTTGGTAGATCTATATTTGCTGAAGCAGAATATGGGTCGGAGTTTATGATGCCATTCATGGTGATTTTACATCATTTTTTTTTTTTTTTTTTTTTTTTTTGCTCTATAGGTTAACTTTTGATGATGTTGCAAAAATATCTTTTATTCAAATTATGGGTTGAAATTGACGTAAAGCATATAATTATAATCGTCAAGCCGATTTTAAGATTACAGAACTTCCTGTAATGTTAATACAAGGCGGGTAGTTGTGGTACCTCTTTATATTAAAGTAAAAAGCACAAATTTAATTTTACAATATCCTGTAGTGACGCATTTTGAAGGATAAATTGACTTCAGAAGATAATATTACTTTCTTACGAAGTTATCTGCCTGACGGTACTTAAATTTAACATTGCAATCTTTAATTTACTTATGAAAAGTATATTTATTCGTTCATTCATTCATTTATTTCGTCCTTCCTTCCTTTCTTCCCTCAATTGTTCATTCACAATTCATTCACTCTGATATCTGTACTACGTGTTCTGACTAGTAAAACTTTCTCGTTATTGCAATGGTCGATTATTAGTTAAGACTGCAGATTCTAAGAGTCATTCAGACAAGATGGAATGACACTATGGTTTTGTTTGTTTGTTTTTGTGTGTGTGTGTGTGTGTGTGTGTGTGTGTGTTTGTTGTTGTTGTTGTTGTTTTAACCCTGACCCTTCGCGGAAAGAGTTCCTCCTTTCTATGCTTTTAAGCTTTTTGGTATACTGCTTTTTGATATAATAGCTATGA
Organism: Pteria penguin; assembly: GCA_035048485.1. NCBI lineage: Eukaryota > Metazoa > Mollusca > Bivalvia > Pterioida > Pteriidae > Pteria > Pteria penguin. Next base: position 40,162,144 of record CM068585.1, on the reverse strand, counting down.
TATCGTAAAATAGACTGAATTATGAAAGCTGCAATGAACGGTTACTGAGCGTAGAGCTACGGTAGGTCTTACTTACTGCGTGGCGAACAGAGTTATGTCGGGGATGGGGAGGGGGGGGGGTTGGTCTGTTGTTACAAAGGAAACCCCCTATATAAAAATAATAATGTAATAATATTAATAATAATACGTGGGGAGGGGGTTTGGTCTGTTGTTTCAACAGAAACCCCCATATAATAATATATGTAATGATAATAATAATAATTACAACAACAACAACAGCAATGAAGGTAGCTTAACTTATCTGTCTTCTTCTAATTGAATTGTGTTAAACGTGTATTTTTTTTTTCTGAATGCATTGAATTTTTTGTCCGTCCATCTACATGTATAAAACATATATGTGTGCAATTTTGAACGATTATACTAATAAATGAGTGTGTAGTTTCGCATAAACTGTGTCGTAATATCTGTGTCTAATAATTGAAACTTATTCTTATATCAAGACCTTTACAAAAGATAAAATCAAATAGGGACCGGGACAACATCATTATAAACTTTACGACCAAAGCAAACCCGAAATCAATGAGTAGAAAATTATATTTCATGCATCATAAAGAAAAATCATACTACCAGATATGTATATGTGGGTTACAATTACAATTCACAAATCAATGACAATTTGTTCAGGAGGAACAAAGTTAAACACGGGCTTGAGACATGACAGTTTCCTATTTTATGATGATACATGTATACATATAATGTATATTTCTCATCTACTGCAAGTACTATTAAAAGAAAAATATTTGGTGATATAAATTAGAAATGACCAAATTTATTGCTGATGTGACCTCATGTAAACAGTATGAGTAATGCCTTATTTAAAAATCTTTGGCTATCGCATGATCTCAT
>CM068585.1:40008738-40156238 GCA_035048485.1 Pteria penguin | reverse complement strand
GTCCCTCATGATACAACTGGACAGAGAAACTTATAATATCAAGGTAAGAATGTCGTGATTAGTATCTTACTTTCCAAAAAAAAAAAAAAAAAAAAAAAAAAAAAAAAAAAAAAAAAAAGTTTTTTTTAGTTAAAACAGAAATAGGCGAAATAAAAAAAAGGAATAGAAAAGGGGAGGGGGGATAAATAAATAAAGAAAAAAATAAATAAAATAAATTAGGAAATTACATATGCTGCTTAACTGAACACAGTATTATATTTTTCTTTGCTGTATTGTTTATATATTCTTGATAAATGTAAATGTCATATAGATTTTATAACTGGAGACGGACTTGGAGTATGAAGAATTGGAGGTTTTTAAAATTGTTTTGCAAAATTCATTGTTTCATTGAAGAGCTATTTTAATAGAAAAGTCGGAATGTGAAAATAGAAAATAAGTATGTGAAAATCTACTGAGAGAACATTTGTATATGATATGTACATGAACGCAGCGCATTAGTTCATTGAAATTCTGATAAGCTATGACGATAATTTTTTTAGTAAACATGTACTATCTATTCATTATTAATTTCTGTTCATTATATCATCTAGTAATTTATTATCAATAAGCCTTACCTGTGAGATACACTAATGGAAAATAGGAAAGATGGGGAGAACTTTCAAAAATTGTGATTATTATTAGAACAATTGTTTGAAGAAAAGTCATTTAAGTTATATTTAATATTGAAAATACTATATGACAACGATGTATGATATCTGTAGATTCGGGGTGTAGACGTAATAAGCAAAGAACTGAATGGGAAAATCTACAATTTGGAAAGCAGAAGAAACTTCAACGTTTCCAAGACCTTCAGATTCCAGTTGAAATATCGTGGTACAGAAGCCGAACACCCGAATGGATATTGTATCAGTGCCTTTAATGGAGACAGCATTGACACGGACAATCTGCCAATAGATATGCCTGTAACAACAGTTCCGCTGATCGAGAATGCTTCTTGGCGAGCTGGTTCTCAGTATATGTACGAGGGTAACTGCTCCATACCCATCTGTGAGGATCTAGCCAGATATGAAGTCGTTGTCAAGTTCGACAAACCAACATCTGCTTTTACGGTATGAATGCACATTGGTTTTTTTCACTTTAGATGAAATTATGTGTGTTTAGTTGTGTGTATTTGTGTAGGTGTGTGTCTACGTGTGTATGGATGTATGTGTATGGATGTGTGTGTGTGTTGGTGACAAAATGAAAAAGAAGAAGAATTATTGCTGACAAGCTTTGCTGTTAATAATTTTGTATCGTTGAAAAATATTTACTTCTTAGAAAATAAGAATAATACTGAAAGTGTTACCTTGTGTGTGCAGATGTGGAGTTGTTTTGATTATTTCTAATTTAATAAGCATTTTCCAGTAATAAACTGTAATGTACTTATTTTAGGAATGGAATGTAGAGATACTTGACCAAGAAGATTCGGGCATGTGGTATAGGGTAAGAGGGAAACAATCTGCTTCCCGCCCAAATTTGAATTTCAAATTCCACGTGACATATAATGCCCAACCCCCACCGACAGGTAGCTGTACCACTATACTTCCCTCAGAATGCAACACAGTAACGGTTTCTAGTACTTCGTCGTCACGGGCACCTACAACAACAACAACAACAGCAAAGACAACGACAGAAGCACAGACAACAACATCAGCATCTCAAACTACAACACCCTCCTCCTCAATAAGGTCGTCTGCTATCTCACGACCTCTGCACGTGAGCTCCCACTGGCCGGAAGGGAATGCATACAAAATGGAAGGGCATTGCATAATACCTATTAGCCAAACTTTACCCGAATATAAAGTCCTCATAGAATTGAACAAGAAGACGTCAGGCTTTACTGTAAGGTTGATTTGATTCAAAACATCTTTCTTTAATAAATGCCAAAATAAATTTACATATATATATATATGCCTGTAGGGAAATGTTAAATATTTATGTTTTTGCATATCTCACAACCGGAACTCAAATTGTATACAGTGGCGGTTCCAAGATTTCCGAAAGGGGGACCATATGTGAAAGTCAAATATAAGCAAAATACTCAGCTATTTGGATACCAAATCAACCTTATCATCTACATGTGCCTTGGAAATCAGTGTCAAAAAAGGGGGGGGGGCTGCTCCCTCTAAATCCGCCGCTGCTGTATACACAGCATAAGATGTTAAAATATGTTGGAATATTGTAAATATTGTTTGAAGGAAAATTTGTATGAAGAAAAGTTTCTTTGAATCTTAACTTTAACAACCCTCATAAACAGTGTTTGTAATATATATTGTATTATTTGTATAGGATTGGAATGTACACATTCTACAGCAAGACACGGTAAATGGAATGTGGTATTATGTAAAACCGCGGCATTCAGTTAGCCCCCCTGAGCTGAGGTTCCATTTCCATGTCGTATATAGTTCGGAACCCCATCCAGAAGGTACTTGTACCTTAACAAATCAACTAGGATCTACACCCAGTACACCGGTCTCTACCACATCGACGACAACACCTCAGCCAACAACATCAACGACAGCGCCTCAACCTACAACAACTGCTCAACCTACAACATCAACGACAACACCTCAGCCAACAACAACACATCAACCTACAACGTCGACGACAACACCTCAACCTACAACATCAACGACAACACCTAAGCCAACAACAACACCTCAACCAACAACATCAACCACAACACCTCAACCTTCCACGTCTTCTTCTGCACCTACATCGGTTACAACGCCTCTTTATGTTAGCTCCAGCTGGCCAGAAGGGAGTGCGTACAAAATGGAAGGACATTGCACAATACCCATTTCTCAGCCTCTATCTGAATACGAAGTCTTCATCAATTTGAACAAAGAAACATCTGACTTTACGGTTAGTTAGTCGACTTTTCAGTTTTTGACGTAAAAGAACAGTAGCAATATATTTCATGGAGAAATATTATTTGTATACTTTTCATATCAAAGTTCTAATAGTTCTGATAGTTTTATGCGTACAATAAGTTAGTTGCCCTAAGTAGAGTCTGAATACCATACCTATGCACTATGGACATGAAATTTCGCTTGGGGATAACTTAGTTATGTACTTTGTTTTAATAAGTTTGTAAATGAAAAAATGCATTGTATTACTAATGAAATAACTTGAATACATAATATTTTGCGAGAACACCTTTTTTTCAGCTGTATAATAATTTTTATCTTATAGGAATGGCAAGTTGAATTAATAGACGAAGACATAGATGGTATTTGGTATGACGTCAAAGGTAGACAAGGTGCTTCTCCTCCAGAAATCTCATTTAATTTCCACGTCAAATATTACTCGGAACCTCACCCAGAAGGTACCTGTACCTTAACCACTCAGTCAGGGTCCACACCCAGTCCTTATCCCACGGTATCTACCGCCGCTACAACAAAAACCACAGCAGATGTTTCTTCTACCACGACAACAACACAGAATCCCACAGGCCCCACTGCTCCTACTACTACGCAGCCACCCAGCAGCTCTAATTATAATTACAGCGAAGTCCTCCATAAGTCGATCTTGTTTTATGAAGCGCAAAGATCTGGGCACTTACCAGCGAGCAACAGAATCCCATACAGGGGGGATTCCTCTCTCGATGACACTACTGGATCGGTTCCTGGAGATCTCGCCGGGGGGTGGCATGACGGTAATAGCAATATCAGATTTTAAAATAGCTCTTAAATTGGTTTTTGAAGATTAAGTTAATCAGACTAATTAAGGAAAAGATTCACTGAACATATGGTATCTATTGCCTTTGTTAATTTGAAGATACAAATAGAATGAAGAAATGTCTTGACACAGTCTTGACGAAACTGGAGATCCATGATGAAAATATGTAGTTTTAAAAGGCTTTTATGAGGAGTTTAATTATATTTTCAGCTGGCGACCATGTTAAATTCAACTTTCCTATGGCGAGTAGCACCACCTTACTTTCCCTTGGGCTATATTTATTCAAGGACGGATACGCCGATGCAGGGGAATTGAATAACATGTACAACAGCATCAAATGGCCGTTAGATTATTTCTTGAAATGCTGGAAGGAAGATTCCAACAATCTCGATAACAGTAGATACTATGCACAGGTAAGTGAACAACACATACTTATTTGCTGCCAAGAACTGTAAGCTTTCTGATGCAAATAAATTTGCCGAAGATGAAAATATCATCAATACAAAATTTCCTCCCTTAAATTTAATTACTTGGTAACATGTCTGCATCTGTTACTTATTACCCAATATCTCTGTAGAGCCGACATAGCTCAGTCAGTAGCATGTCAAGCATGGGCCGAAAAATCCCAGGTCCGACTCATGTCGGTGTGTTGGTTTACATAAAATAGACTAGTTGATAATTGGTTTACATGTAAGTTGATTTGGAGTATTTGCTCATCTACACCTGTTGCCTATCACCAATATCTCTATAGAGGCGACATAGCCTAGTCAGTGGCACGTCCAGCATGTCACGCCAAATCCTAGGTACGACTCCTGTCGGCAGTTTGCCGGTGTCTTGTCTTTCGGACGGAAAAGTACAAAAACCCAATGTCCGGTGTAACGGTAGGGTAATAGGATTACGTGGCACAGGTTGAAATGTCTGTTCTGTGTATCAAACAAATGCCATCACCAGTTAATCAGAATAGTCTTAGCATGGCGTTAACCAAAGGGCAGACAACATAATTCTTAAATTAAATTCCACTAGCATGCCGACTTTACCTTTCGAACAAAAAGAAAAGTGAGCGTTATATTAGTGTATAATTAATCAGGAAATCTGATAAATAGGTTGGCGATCCTGGCGCAGACCATTCGTTCTGGGGACGACCAGAAGATATGACCATGAATAGGCCGTCATATTACGTTGATAGAAATAACCCAGGATCAGATGTAGTAGCAGAGACTGCAGCTGCAATGACAGCCGGTGCATTAGCTTTTGATTCCAAAGGTATTATAAGCGCATATCTATGTACATTTTAAACAAATTTACACAAAAGCTTATTTTAAATTACACCAGAGGCATTGTTTAATATGTTACGTGCTACATAAAATATCAAAGTATTTAAATTATGCTTGTTATAAATATTAAGACTGCTTTGTATATAATTAATGTGACATTTTATTTCAGATGCAACGTATGCTACAACACTTCTACAAAACGCTAAAAAACTTTACACTTTCGCAGAATCACATCCAGGCAAATATTCTGATAATATACCCGCACAAGGTTTTTACAGGTGAGGAACTATAAGCTTTATTGATAGCCACCTCTTTGTAATAATATTTTATCAGAAATCTTTAAAATGAATGTTTTAATTTTTTGGAAGCTAAACATTTCTTAATATGTTTCATGCTATAAATTGTGGTTTGATATATTTGTCATACGCTTTATAGTCAATAAAGTTCTTTTCATATATCACTTTCAACATTGTGATAATTTAAGTTAAACGTATTGCGTTTGTGTTTTTAGAACGCCAAATAGAGAATTCACAATGATTTGACAATACAGAAGATGGATGTGTTTGTTGCTTCTATGTTCACAAGAAAACAATTTTTAAAACGTGTACATGTTTATTTGTAGTTCATCGGGCTACAGGGATGAGCTCTGTATCAGTTCTGCTTTGCTATATATGGCTACTGATGATCAAATTTATCTGAATAATGCAAAGAGCTATTACGAGTCAAACACAGCATGGGCGCTTTCATGGGATGATAAAAAGGTTTTATGCCAGGCAAGTGCATGTGATTTTTTCATCAAAATATCAGATGTATGAAATGTAGAAATAAATAAACAGATACGAAAAAAGAAACTATTCACAATAAAAATGAGTATACGCTTTTTGAACGAACCAGTTGAAAATGGTATTGAATCATAAGTCATTGAAAGGAACTGCTTATCAAAATAATAATCATTGCCATCTGGCCCGCCAACCGGAGCGCCATATAGAACATTACACAAGTAATGAATGAGAAGAAAGTGACAAAATAAGAAACATAAAGAACTCTGACGTCAGTGTAGGAAGACATGACACATTTCAAGTCGAAATACATGTATTTACTCAATTGAGTTTGATTTAATGCAGACTTTGAATTAAATATAAGCTCTTTTTCTGTTAGGTACTGCTGTTGGATATAACCGAAGATCCGGTATATGAATCACCAGTTAAAGCATTTTTGAACGATTACATGAATGGTGGCGTACATAAGACACCATGTGGACTTGCATATAGAGACCAGTGGGGATCTTTAAGATATTCAGGTATGCTAATACATTAATATACGCTGATGATCAAAAGATATTAAAATAACTGTTTTCAAACCATTCATAAGAAAAATAAAGCGAAATATTATAGAATCAGGGAGTTTAACGATAATTCTTTTAAACGTATCATCGTTGATATCGTTATCGTTGCAGTCATTGAACAATATATGATAACTTTGTTGTTTTTCATATAACAGTGATTTCATTTGATTATTTTATCATATCGATTTTTTATTTTCAGCGAATGCTGCATACCTTGCCCTGTTGGCAGCAGATTCTGGTAGTTTTTCAAATAGCTTAAAAACATCCTACATAAAGTGGGCCATGTCACAGATTCATTATATGTTAGGAGACAACAACTACGATCGGAGTTATGTCGTGGGATTTGGACACAACCCACCACAAAGACCTCATCACAGAGCCGCGTAAGTAGCACTTATCCAGCTCTACTAATAAAGAAGGCACTATATATCTATAAACGCTGGGACAAAATTGTTTTATTGTAATCCCTTGTATGTGCTGCTCCTTCTGGACCTCTTCAAGGATCCAAAAATGTCCACTGTAGCACTGTTGCTGTGGATTAAAGGATCGGTAGATCCAACTTTAACCACCACCATTACGTAGTTACATTTTGCCGACACAATTAAATTCATTTTTTGACGGGCCATTTATTTATGACGTTATAGGAAAAGGTGTGCCAAAAAGAGATATGTCGGGCATTTGATGATCAGTCATTTGTTTATTTTGATGTAACGTGGCATCTAGTACTTTTCAAGCTTCACGTTTGATAATTGCACATATTCTGCAACCGATTAAAGTTCGGGGTTTTAATTTTCAATTTCCCTCGTCAAAATCATTAGGTTATCAAAACTGAATATTTCTATTAATGTTTTCATACCGTATCTTTAATAAAATAAAACATTATTACTTTGAAATATCTCACTTTAGATATAAGTGCCAAGAGTCTTAAGCATGCCATATCTTAGTATTTCAATTGAAGGTAGCATGCAGTCTTTCCTTGGATTCATTCCCTCAAATTAAGTTATTTACAGCATATAGATATACTACTCTCTCATATGATTTTACATACAACAGCTTCCTCTTTGTGTCATATCGTCATTGAATTTTAAAGTCTTTACTTTATGGGTATGTTTTCTCTTTATAGATCGTGCCCAGATAAACCAGCGCCCTGTGGAAATAATGAATTCACCACACCTAATCCAAATCCACAGGTTCTATATGGCGCTCTGGTTGGCGGGCCAGATGGCAATGATTATTATTTTGATGATCGTACGGATTACATCAAAAACGAGGTAGCAACCGACTACAATGCTGGGTTCCAGTCAGCTGTGGCAGGTAAGAAACAACAATATATAATCATTCTCTAGAATAAAGTGCCGTATGAGAAAAGAACATCTTGTATATAGTCAGAGAGGGGGCTAACTGTTATTAGATCTGTGAAGTCATTGGATTCATCAAATTAAAATGATGTGAAAGGAAGCCATATAAAACTGAAAATATATTTCTAGATCTATATAAACTCATACTGTACTAACTCAAAGCTAAACTAAAAAAACTGAAATATGCGATTAATGCTTGAAACTTTTACTTATAATATAAAAAAACCCCCGAGATACATAAACAACGATGTGATGATGACATTCAATTAAATGACATTTCTTTATTTTTCCACAGCTCTGCAATGCCTCAAGAAAAGTGGACAGCTCCCAGTCCCAGATGATCCTTTATGTTAAAAAAAGAATTAGCCAATCCAAAACAGACCAATGTGTTCAATAGGCCAAGTCTAGTGTCTATGTTATCTATGTAGATCTGATTGACTGAAAAGCCTAGCCACAAATATATATATATATATATATATATATATATATATATATATATATATATATATATATATATATATATATATATATATATATATATTCTGAGATACAATGTGTTCATATATATAGTTGCAGTTTCAGTATGTTTATTTGGATCGTGGTGAAATAAAACAATGCAATGTATACATTATTTTGTCTTCGTAAATTAGGTTTAAGGAATAATCGTATTGTTTTCCTTACTCGAGCACTTTACTTATACAAATGTATTATGTGCTACAGGACCCTACATCTAGTGACACTGCATTCATAACTGTTCAAAGATTGTACTACTTTTGCGGTGATTGAACAGGTGAACCACAGCAGTTGAAAGCGATTGTCACTTCAAATGACCGTAGGTCATTGGTCAATACCGCAATTAGATCAAAACAGAAGATTTTATGATGTAAATTATATTATTTGCGTTTATTCTTGTTTGCTTTGCATATCCGTATTTTGTCACACAGATAATTCAGATGTCTTTTTGCATTTTCCTTTCCTATTTTTCCTCATTACTTGATTAAATTTTTTTAGCCCTCAGGTTTCAAGATACTTACTGATACAATACATTTATTTAATTTAATATACAGAAAACATCAAAGGAAGGAGATTAAGATAAAGAATTAGCAATGACTTGCACCATGTGGTGTCTTCTTCTTTCTTGATAAAGTTAATTAAGTGGAAATAAATTGTAAACTTACACACGTCGGTCGGTCGAGAGAGAGAGAGACTTATGTGTGAGAGAGATATGTTCGGGTTTCGAGATAGTTACATATAAAGTACTTTTACTGGGGTTATTTAATAAAAAAAATATCAGGTGAAGGAGATGAAAAAAGGAATTGGCATTGACGTCTTCATTTTACACGATAAAGTTAAGTGAAAATAAATTGCAAATTTACACACACACACACACACACACACACATACAGAGAGAGAGAGAGAGAGAGAGAGAGAGAGAGAGAGAGAGAGAGAGAAAGAGGGGGGGGGGGAAAGAGTATGCTTATGTTCTAGAGCACATAGTCTCCATGGTTCCATAATATCGAATTTACAAGTGTCACAGTGATATTACATCATTTACAGCCAAAATACCGTCTAGTGTTAACATGAGAGAGATACACATAATAATGACAAAACCGTGATATATACTACATACTGTATCATACAGAAAACTACATGTACATTTTATAATTCAGCGCCCATCGCTTCCAGTTTGCATCTTTACGGGACGCAAGTGAAAGGAGTTACTTACAAGTAGGAGATGATGATTCTTCTAAGATATTTGAGTTACTTACAATAATGACGTAGAACTGTAATATATACTACAGGAACATAAATCAATAGATCTGTATATTATGCAGTGTCCATAGTTTCTAGTTTACATTTCGACGGGACGGAAATGAAAGGAGTAAATTGCTTGCAAGTAGGATATGCTTTGGGGATTGATTTTTCTTTTGTATTTGAGGACCATTTCTCCTCTGAAAGAGAAGACATGGTCCTGAACCTCGTCCCCTCTGACTGTTAGTCGGGACTCCTACAGATCTAGGGTCTTAGCTCGCTTTCAGACTGGCAGAGCACGGTTTATCATGTTGATGTCACATATATTCTTATACCATTATGTGTTTTATACCTTACGTGTTTATATTTTTATGACCTCTCAATATGCGATACCTGTTGACCCTTATTCTTTACATGGAGGATTATTTATAAATTTTTAAATGTACGTCCTTTGATTGTTCTGCTGTTACAGTGAGTGGGAAGGTGGGCCCGTAAACCGGTTAACCACACCATTTGTTTGGCTTTTGTCAAATTAAATGACCGTCCTAAGTCGGTATTGTAATTGCACTACAATCAAATATTTTTGTAATGTGTTATATGTTCTAGTATATTATTTATATTCATGTATTGTATAGCTCCATGGTGACTTCTGCCACATAACTGAGCCAGTAACTCCTCTTTTTTCTTTTGTCTTTTGTATTTTTGTGTGATTTTTTTAGCAAATGCTGAACGAAAAAAGAAAATGGACATACAGGAATTTAATTTTGTATTATCAGCCATCTGTTGAATGGTAACTTTATTTTTCATCCATTACCACGGATATACGATAGACAGCATCCTTTAGATGCTTTACATAAAATACGACGTAATAGCTTTATTGAATTTTATTGGTTGATATTAATCTCAGGTGCGAGTACTTTATCACAAGTCTATTTTCTGACTTTCTTAATATCTCTTCAAGATGAATAATTTGAAGATTTTATTACCTAATTACTTAAAGTTTTGCACTCTCTTCAAACAGAAGTTATAGTAGCTTAAGTAATGGCAACGAAGTCGTCGTAAGTCATAAGTCAACCGGAATGAAAAATGTGTAACCAACACAGATTTAAAGATTTAAATGAATTGGGTACCACACTCTTCTGGACGGCGGCATGCCAGTCCAAATGAATTTGCAATCTATGGCTAGGTTTATACTCCGGCTTCAGGAATACCTATTCAGGTTATATATACACCGGAATACATGTGTAAGAATTATGTATGATAAAGTTCAATTATGTATAAATAATTATAAATAGATATTTGCATACAATATTTCGGTTCAGCATTAGCGCATTTAGACACCTTAAGTATCTTCAGTGATATATATGTCATAGTATCTGTGTTAAACAAGTGTGTCATCAAGTGAAGGCACTTCTTATGATAAGAACTGACTTCCTTGCGATTTTACGAAAGCAAACTTTTAAGTATATATTCCATGGTAATGTATTTACTTCCTCATAATATCATTAGGAAGTAGGAATGCAAGAAACTAATCTATATTGCTTTACAAGTTCATTCAAATAAGAATGTAGTTACATCGGAAAGCAGTGTGAAACAAGAGGCGGTACTGTATTATCCTAGAGGTGTCGTGAAGCGTTCACCGAAATATCCTCTTATATAGAACTTACCTATTACTGTAATTCTTATTTGATCAAGATGACGACATCGCTAAGGTAAGTTTTCGTTAAATGCAATGCATATACATGCAGTGTTTTCAAATTTATATCAAGTCGTTTATACATTGAGATAGCGATTCATCGCCGATATGGTTTGAGTGCCGAGCTCAGTTACTTCTGAGATATTTTCTACTTAAGAAAATAGCACTATTAGCTTTTCATGGGGAAAAATATACTATTTACCTGTATGTTTTCTGCAAATAGTAGATGTCCCTTTTGTTATAATTAATATGAGAAGAAATATACACGTAATAGGTTAGTTCGCCATATGCGCCTTTGAACTAATCTTGTTTCTTTAGTGTTGCCCAAGGCCGAAATTGTGAAAAATCCAAAGTATGAATATTTGAAAAGTAAACAAATTACTAAACTAACCTAAAAGTAATCCCCAAAGAACAAACTAAGAACAGAGCCATGGATGATGGAGATCTTCTTGATTTTATAATAATCTACAACATTGAATAATATATATTTCGAGTCAGTACATAATAACTGAGAACTGGATTTATGATTACCCTCGGGTACTAACAGTTCATCAGCAAAGGTACCGACCCCTTTGGTTGTAATAAATATAGAGAAAGATACTGCCATATGCGAATTTCGGCAACTAATAAATTGGAATTTTCATTTCATTTTAGATACTAGGCTAATAAAATATGATATATAGGATTCAGTATCAAGCAATAATAATAATGAATGATAAGAAATATAGATCATTTTATTATCTCTAATTGCAGGATGAGAGATATATTCCAGATTTCTATTCTTTTCATTTTCCACTGTCTATATTTTACGGTAGATATTTTTCCTAATAAATGATAATGCTTATGACTTTTCCAGCTTATTGATGTTAATACAATTAGCTTCAGCCGTATCAACACAGCAAACTCAGTCTATATTTAGAAACAAACAGAAACGACTACCGGACAAGGCATCAAACATTGAAAATGTGCTATCAGTTGAAAATGAAGATGACCATAAACTAGTTCCTAATGTCAAATATAGCAAACAGCTGGCAAGTAAATTCCGTATGGAACTTCACAATACTCCTTCGCCGTCTTATCCATACCAAGATAAGGTCAGTTACACGCTTCAATCGAAGAGACATTCAATTGGAGTTACAGGATGGTCTAACAGAAAAAGTATAAATGGTCCAACGAGTGAAATACGTCATATTGTCAATGCAAGAAAACACTTCACATTGAGACAATTAAAACCTAGTGAAAATTTGCAGAAAAATGTAAACTTGGGTGAAAACGGAACTTTGCAACTAAAGCAAGAAAAATTATTCAAGAAGAGAGACGACATGAATGATGATATATTTTCTCATAAAAAAATCAGTATGTACAAAACAGGTCTGTGCTCAGCGGTAGCATCATGTGCTTGTACTAAAATAGATAAAATCCACATAAAGGCTGATTGTTCAAAATTGGATCTTGAACATATACCAAAATTTAATGATGATGTACGTATTGTTGACCTCTCAAGAAATTTATTAAGACACGTATATAATGATTCTTTTCCATCGGAAATAACTCATATTTACTTGGCTATAAACAAAATACATGATATAAAGAGAGGTGCATTTCAACGTTATCGAAACCTACAACATTTAGATATTTCACATAATAAGTATCTGACGTTTGAGGCAATGGTAAATGTTACGAAGGGTATGGACAATACAAATATCAAAGTATTAAAATTTAGCAGTATATATTGCGAATACGGCAAGGGAACAATTCTTAAAAGAGAACATTTAGAAAATTTACGAAATACTTCTTTGGAAGAAATATATATGGGATCAAATAGAATAGAAGTGATTGAAAAAGATGCTATCAGAAATTTACCAAAAACTCTTCGGGTTCTTGGAATCAGTAACAATATCTTTACGTTTGGTACATATTGGATTGACTTTTTTTATCTACAGAATATCCGATTCTTCAATGGTTCATACATGTCTTTTCGAATTTCTCCACTTGTTCCTGTTGCAAATCCATGTATCGATAGACCAACTGGAGTAAATTATTTCTCGACAAATTTAGTTTATTTAGTTCAAATGACCACTAGACGATTAAACATTACAATTTATCTGCCTGAATTCTTAGAGGAGATTGATTTTCGCGAGTCTATTTCGAAATATGATGCAGTAATGAACAATTTTTTCTTTGTAGCACCCAGCTTAACAATTAATCATAATCAGGGCAATTATCAAAAGCAATTACATGGAAAAGGGATATATGGAAATGCCACAGAGACCGTGTATCTGTCGGACAATTATTGTACTTTTATTTCGCCTGAATATTTTTCTAATGCAGTTAACATGAAAGAACTTTACCTGAACAAGAATTACCTAGGGGATTATCTATCCAGAAAACAATCATCAAATTTATTTCAATTTCAACAACGTCTTAAAATTATAGATTTATCTCGAAATCATATTGCTACAATCACACCGGATTTGTTTTCTTTTAATAGTGCCATTGAGAGTCTCATTCTTGCAGACAATATATTGCCCCATTTGCCGTTTGAAATAGGTCATATGAGAAATCTGAAGTTATTAGATTTATCAAATAATCGTCTTAAATTTCTGAATGATAGCATAATGCGTAATCTAGACGTTATCTCCAAAGATCATAATGTGACTATTGATTTAAGTGGAAATGATTTATTATGTACCTGCGAATCTATTCGCTTTTTAGAATGGATTAAAATGCATAAAAACGGAAAGAAAATCATCATTAAGAATGTCGGATCCTATAGTTGCACATTTGCAAATTCTAGTGAAGCTGTTTTCCATGATATCAAATATATCATTACTAAATTAAAATTTGAATGCAGTACGAAACTGGGAATAATTACAGTCTGTGTGGTTTGTGTGATAATTTTCATGAGTACAGTCATTGTTGCCATATTGTATCGCTATCGTTGGAAAATCAGATATTTGTATTTCACCACGAAAAGAGCTTTAACAAATGTCCAGCCCCCAAACCACGACAAATATCGATACACTGCTTTTCTATCATTTGCAGACGAGGACAAGTCAGTTCCTATTGAAATAATACTTCCATATCTCGAAAATACAGGGATGAAAATTTGCTGTCATACAAGAGATTTTACACCTGGCAGGACAATTGCAGACAATATAGCAGAGGCAATCCATGAAAGTTGTTATACTGTTTGCATTATTTCTAATCACTACCTAAAATCCTATTGGTGTATGTATGAGTTCAATTTAGCTAAAATGGAATCAGAATACGCACGTGGTGGGCGAAATGTGTTTGTATTGATCTTATGTCACGACCTTGATTCGAGTATTGTCCCTTTAAATCTGATGCATGTCATGCAGAATCAATGTTATCTGGAACTGCCACACGATGACGACAAGGATTCATGTATGATGTTTCTGCAGAGATTACAAAATACTTTGTCATAGAATCATTTCTGACTAGTATGTAATCGATGTTTTGTAAGGGTAGCGTTTATTATGCGAGCTTAGCTTGCTTGCAAACAATCTGGGGTCCTTTCCTGGTTTGTGTCACCATATCTGAGGGGTTATTAAAATCTCTGCTTGCTTTAATGTAAATCTAAAATTTAGGTACAAATAAATAATTCAAATATTCTTTTGCTGAGTTCCAGTGTTCTTTTGTATGTTTTGGAATCTATTGCCTCGTCCACCTCTCAACATGGCCATTGATAATTTTGCCACCCTCACTCCTCCGTGGGTATCTATTTTTATATTCTGCCTCATTCACCTGCAACGTGGCCTAAGATGATTATTCACCAGTAATATATTTCAGACAATGGCGATAATCAATTAATAGATAAGATACGTTTGTGATGTTAGTATACGTTATAGATCGGATATATTGATAAATGTTCATCCGCTTATAGGAAGTTATACATGCATGGATCGCAGTAATATACTATAATGAAAAATATGATATTTTATAAATGTTTAGAAATGAATGATGAGATGAAAAAAATTAACTCAGTAGTCTGAAAATCACGACACTGAAGGCAAAACAAAATCATCAAAATGGGAAAACAAATATAAAATAAACCAAAGAACCTCTACTTCGGAGCATCAGTGACTCTTCCGAAGGGAATAAAGATCATATGTTCGGGAGAGTAAACATCTCCTGCTTGCCAGAAGCACACGCCACTCAAGTCCAGTAGAAATTGTCAAACCAGTTAATTACCATTTCTAGAAGGTATCAAATTTTGTCGGAATAGGTCTAAATAAGAGTCTATTATCGACTACAGAACTGCCTCAGTGACATTGTTCGGTTAGTACTTTCATATTTTTGGTATGCACATACTATTAACCAATAGTTATATATTGTTTTATATCTCTGAAGGTCAGAAGAAGATTAGTTCATCTTTAAATGGTAATACGTTAAACATTTTATGGTACCTATTGTCAAATTATTCAATTATGTAGCACATTAGTAGATTTATATCTAATTTTTATTTAATTTTTCTATTTTAATACAAACGTACGAGTGGCATAGGTTCAGATATTTTTCTTTTATGCATTCACTGTCGATACCATTGTTCTTCGATTATCATAAGACTTGTATTTGGCCAATCTATATCCTTATACAGAGTTTTACCCGGTACTCTATGACTATCCAACCTTTGCTGAAGAGAATCGGCCTAAACGGTCGTCCTCTTAGACGGGAGGCGTTGTCAAATACAGAAGGGCAGAGAAGTGTTTGTTTTTGTTGTTGTTTCTGTATAAAGCTTTTATACTCAGTTCTCTTTCCGTTAAACTATCTATGTGTATAGAATTCTCAATCAAAGCCGAGGCTTCGATATTTACCTATTTGATTGTAGTGCTTTTGTGGTGAAATGAACAATATAACGTGACCAATATAACTTCAGTTGACCGCCCGAAGACGGTAATGAATTTCTTTACAACTGTGCTTCGCTAATTGCATGTATGTAATAATTTACCTTTTTGGTAGCATGTTTAATAAGCTGTTTGAGAATCATCTTATTCAAATAATCATGCATTCATTTTAGGTGTGGAATCTTACAAAATAGGCAAAGCAAGAATCAAATTAGAACTTTCTCTTCCCAGGCATTTAATCTCATCTAAATATATTTGTCAGCTTTGCTGACATTAAACTTGAAGTGTATATACAGTTTATTGACCGTTCAATTTGAGCCACCGCTTTCATTATACTGCTTCTGTTGTGAATAGGAAGGTGGGCCTGTTAACCACACCAGTAAGTGACTAATACAACTTCAATCTGCCTTCTCAAAACTTCATCGCAACTGCATTATAATCGAATGCATCGATGTTTTGGTGTTCCGGACTTGTTAATTTCGGTTAACGTCTTATTCTCTTTATTGTCAAAAGCCTCCAGTTTATAGTAATTAAATTTCTAGGTTATTTTTAGATACAGTCCAAATGATTTCAGCGGACAATCATGTATTTGAAATTGTTTTAGTATGTATATAACATTTCATCTATTGAAGTCTTTGATATTTTACGTATTGGAAATATGTTTCAGGGGATGTTAAATGCATTTATGGTTATGGTTATGATGTCTAAATTTACGAACCTATACACTTTCATGATTTCCAAGTATATGTATAAACTCATGA
This sequence comes from Pteria penguin, assembly GCA_035048485.1. Taxonomy (NCBI): domain Eukaryota; kingdom Metazoa; phylum Mollusca; class Bivalvia; order Pterioida; family Pteriidae; genus Pteria; species Pteria penguin. The sequence goes on along the minus strand of CM068585.1, from coordinate 40,139,464 downwards.
AAGATAGATATTATATGTAAATAACAAGACACATGTTATGAAAGTTTATTTTCCTAGTGTTATGTATAACTCATGTATACACTTGTTTAGATCATTTGTACAAATTGTATGTTTTCCCATATTTGTGTACAAAGCATAGGAGAATTAAATAAAAATGATGATTGTTATTCTTTTCATTTTTCATTCAAAGGAGATTTCACATTCATATTTGTTTGGTTTGTTTCATAAGATCAAGGAGATTAATTCTCCCAAAAATTTACATCTCCTTCACACGAAAAGCTCATGCAGATGATATGTTCCTTATATCTGAATAAATTGAGGAAGTTGACATTGACAAATAAGGAGAGATTTAGATCATTATGTATATTGTACTTCACTGGTTCGACAACTGAATAAACATAAAGTGCAGTGTAGGAGATACAAAAATAAAAACTGAAGAGTATCTCGAGTTTACATTCTGATCGAGAACAAAGTTTACCGAAAATAAGAGTTCATCTCAATTCCTCTTGTTGCGATCAATGAACCCTTCCTCAAATGCATTCTCTCGCGGGCACCAATGATGCCCAAATTCTGGTGTGAACCGCTGAGTAATGTTCATCAAACTGCCGACTTCCCTTGTAACTGATCCGTTATCAATGTGTATAGTGTTGCTTGAGTCATAATCTGTAGATAGTTGAAACATGGCCTCGGAATAGGCATTGTTGGGAATGGGCATTGTAAATAGTAATTTGCTCTACATATATAATCCGGTGAAATGTACGAATTTCCCCGATACAATGTACATGTGGACTAGAGGCCCCTACAATTCAACCTACCAGATGGTAGAGAAGGCGTAGGATGAGATACAGTTCCACTTTCTGTCATTTTCCGACTCTGGGGTCTTAATCACAAAGAAACTTAAGTCTAAGAATTGAGACCTAAAATACCATTTGTCATTATTCTAAGAATTTGTCAAAAGTTGCCTGTGAATAGCTTGTCATATATACTGTTTACAGAAACGTTTTATTCATTCTTAGAATTAAGACACTTGCTACCATATTGGTTTCAATTCTTAGACTTAGACTTAAGTGTCTTTGTGAAGAAGGCCACAGATATTTATGGCATGGCTTTACAAATTCATTGACCCGAAAAACCATTCTTGGGAGAACGTACCTGATGCTGACCAGCGTGTCCATTGTTCCACCATGGGCTGATATAGGTAGGTCATGGGTAGAATTTAAGCACGATGTTTACAACTGATTTGGACACAACTAAATGATATTTGCCTTGATCTTGAGATCTCTTTGATTTAGAAACACCAGAGCAAGTTATCTGCTATATGTTTGAACCTTTTTATATAACCCTACGTGATAAACTTCAACATTTGCGACATTGGATGCATGCCACTTTTCAAGTAATCTATTACTGGTTTAAGAGGAGGATAAAGTTGTTGTAATCTTAATGTACCTTAAAGACTCAAATCTGTTCTTCCCATAATGTCAAGCACACCATGATTATCGCTATGAGCTACTGCAGTGTCAGAAGTCACTATGAGACACTGATATGCCATTAGAATCACTGAGGGGCACTGAAATGTTCTTAGAATCACTGTGGGGTCATTGAATTTTCATTAGAATCACTGTGGGGCACTGAAGTTCTATGAGAAACACTAAGGGACACTTAAGTGTCATTAGTGTCACTGTAGGGCACTGAAGTGTCATGAGAATCACTACGTGATAATGAAGTGTCTATATCACTATGACGTAATGTACTGGTAGTTTTTTTTTTGCACTGCGTTTCATTGTGTCCGTTCCGATTTTCACAAATTTGGTACTTTGTTTTTTTATACGCCGGTCGTAGACGGACGTATTATGGTATGGCGTTGTGGGTCTGTGGGTCTGTCTGCACATTGTTAACACGCTACAGACCATACCGTTTAGACTAAGACTTTCAAACTTGGTACACTTCTTTCTTATGGCATGATGACAAATTTTATTAATGTTCAATAACAAGGTCAAAGGTGAGGTCAATTTTGGATAAAAATAGCTAATTATTAAGAATGTAAACAAGGTACTGACCAAACTGTTTATGCTACAACTTTTAAACTTTGCACTGTTATTTCAGATAACTGGGAAATAAATCCTATTGATTTTCAAGGTCATATCTACAAGGTCAAGGTCCCAGTGCGTATGTCAGATTGTTGTCCTGGCCATAACCTTTTACATCGATCTTAGATTTGAATAATATTTGATGGAATTGTTGCCCAGGACACAAAAGTGTGTCATGACCTGACACAAAGGTTATATCTGCAAGGTCAAGGTCACAATGCATATGATGGTTAAATATTTGTAGGAGTCGCAACTTTTTACCCCTAACATAGATTTCAATAATATTTCAGATAACTGTTGCCCAGAATCCAAGGGAGTGTTTTGACCTTAAACCAAATTTATGCCTTCAAGGTCAAGAGCACAGTACATATGATGAGCAAATATTTGTTTGGACCATAACTTTTACCCATTTCATAGATGGATAGAATTCAGTAATATTTCACAGAATTGCTGCCCAGTACCCAAGAATATGTCATGACTTTGAGCCAAGGTCATATATGCAAGCACAAGGTCACAGTGCACATGATGGGTAAACCTTTGTTCGGTCCATAACTTTAAACCTTTTCTAAAGATTTGAATAATATTCACGGAATTGTTGGCAAAAGGGGAGAGTTTCCATACTTTCCTTCAAATTATGCGCAGGGCATTGCACCTGTCTACTTTCTCACCATTTTCTTAAATAACACTAATTTTCAATTAATACAAGGTAAAGAAAAAAGAGGAGTTACCGGCTCAGTTATGTGGCAGAAGTCACCATGGAGCTATACAATACATGAATATAAATAATATAATAGAACATTTAACACATTACAAAAATATTTGATTGTAGTGCAATTACGATACCGACATAGGACGGTCATTTAATTTGACAAAAGCCAAACAAATGGTGTGGTTAACCGGTTTACGGGCCCACCTTCCCACTCACCGTAACAGCAGAACAATCAAAAGACGTACATTTAAAAATTTATAAATAATCCTCCATGTAAAGAACAAGGGTCAACAGGTATCGCATATTGAGAGGTCATAAAAATATAAACACGTAAGGTATTGTAAAACACATAATGGTATAAAAATATATGCGACATCAACATGATAAACCGTGCTCTGCCTGTCTGAAAGCGAGCTAAGACCCTAGATCTGTAGGAGTCCCGACTAACAGTCAGAGGGGACGAGGTTCAGGACCATGTCTCCTCTGAAAGAGGTTTGGACAAGGCCTGTCATATAGTCCCCACCGCCCTGTTAGTCAGCGTGCAACGTTCAAGTGAAAGTCTGCATAAGGCTGTAGAGGGGCCAAATACAAGACCTATAGTCTTTTTGATGATCTCAATATCATATTGTCTATTTAGGAGACGTTTGACTATTTTATTACATGATAAAATAACGTTATCGGAGCTTTTTACTTTCCTTAGTTTATATACGAGATCACCGTAAAGATTAGGATGGGAAATTCCATTGGATACATACTGTTGAAAAGAAATATTTCCAAATTTAGATAGAAGTTCTGAATAAGATCTGAAGAATTTGCCGAATGTTTTTCTTAGCTTGTGATATCTGTAACCCTGAGTTAAAAGTTTAGTAGTAATTTGTAAATTTCGTTTATGAAAGTCCAAAACATCGGTGCAGCAAATCGAACTAATTGAGATATATAGATACCATATGATGGGAGTCGAGGGACATCGCCATCCAAGTAAGGGAAATTTACAATAGGAAATCCAAAATCCTCACGTTTATCATAAATATTAGTATATATTAGGTTGTTGATAATTTTGATGTTTAAATCTGAGAAAGGTCAAGATTTATCTCTAGTATTAGCTTTATTCAATGTGAGCTCTGGTGGATATATTTCTGATATAAATTGTTCGAATTCAGGGTTGTCGATCACCAAAATGTCATCCAGATATCTGCAAGTATTATTAAATTTGTCAATGAGGTCAAAACGTTTTGAGTTTTGAATAGAAACCATAAAGTCCCTCTCATAACAATAAAGAAATAAATCTGCTATCAGAGGCGCGCAGTTAGTACCCATAGGAATCCCAACTATTTGTTGATATATCTTGCCATCAAATTGCACAAAAATATTATTCATGAGAAAATCTAGTGCTTTACATAATTCCTTGCAAGTCCAGTATTTATATGAAGTATATTGTTTGTTGGAAAAGAATCCAGATAAGGTAAAATAACTTGACTAAACATTGAGTGAACTTTCACTATCCAGCCAGGCCGTAATTTTCAAACTATCAAAGGATACTGACATATAAAGAAATTGTGATTCAACACTATAACTATAAAAATCACTCTAAATCGTCAAAACTGTAAAGCTGTTCGGAATCTGCGTTATGTTGCGTGAAATCTTTGTTATGATGCACGAAATTTGTGTTTTACTACAGTGTTCTCAGTCAACGAATACTGCATATTGCCCAGTGTCGTGAATTAACGTTGTCGGAGCTCTGTTGTAACATATCAGCACATACCACTGGACGCATCATCGGCTCTCTTGTGGATGCAAACGTCCCTCTACACCCTTAATGTTTCCCAGAGATTGTTGAGACGACGAAGCTGCCTTCGGTTTGTTACATAATTCAATAACAATGACACAATCATTCGCTCCATGTCCACTTTGGTTGCAAACTTGGCATTAAGTGTTTTGCGTAGAATCGTTGAGTTAAGTCGAGGTCAAAATTGATCCCAAATGTTCTTTACCAGAGCATGAAACATGTCCTTTCCTGTCAAGACTTCAGACCTGGCAATTCTGTGTTAGTAAGAGTTTCCGATGGCTGCAAGTTTACGAGTCTGTCGGGCGTTTGTGACAACTTTTCGATTTGACGATTGACGTATGTCATTATCCTTACTTGGTACCGATTTCTCTGCTTTGACAGAAACCAATTGTGTGTTATCTACACTACCATAACCGACAGCCTCTCCAATTTTCGCAATTGTAGGGGATCGTATCGTGTATGCAGTCTGCCAGCTCTCACAGAAATTGTTTTGTATTTTTTTCTGCTTTTACAGTTAAATTCATCCAAGGTACTAGTATATCAGTACGGAAGTAACAATCGGACTGCCAGGTTATAAGGCTTTCCGGATTCCCATGGTGGCAGTCAAATTTTCTACAACGTTTCATTGGAAGTATATATTTCGGCATGCAGCAGAGATGGCATAGATATGATAATCAGACTTCTCTTGAAATAAATTGCAATTTTCAGCTGTGTTAGACATAAGTAAAAGAAAGATAACTCTTGTAGTACTCGGTTCTAATTGCCACTATTTAAAGCGCATCCTTGTCATCGAATTCAATCTAAACTACCTTGATTAGAAATACATTATGTAGTAAAACTTTTTTATCGGTAATGCTTTACTGTAAAAAGAAAAACTGTTTATAACATTTACATCATGTTTATGAATATAAAATCGTAGGCATATAATTTATAATAATTATACACTACTATAACAATTCTAGTACATACAAGTTTAACGTGTAAACCAAAACACAATGGACCACAGAATACAATAACTTGGACAACCTACTCCTACTTTAGTGTCCTAGTGATGCAACACCTATAAATCTGATTCTGAATGGAAATTCTACGAAAGAGAACGGCTTAAATGGGCAATTTTACTGTGTAACCTTAATACCATAGGTAAGGAAATGATAGCTGCTTATGTAGTGACAAAAGCTACATGTCTGATGCTTAGGGACAGACATTTAGACTTTTGCAGCAACGGACCCATGTGATTTGGGACCTGGACCTCGGATTTGAATATCTCATCAGAAAGACCGGACACTGACAAAATCTGAAACAGTTTTACACAATTGAGGTTTAAAATATTATTTTATGATAAGTAATTTTGGTATATGTTTTCTGTTCAATAAATTCATCACCCTATAATGATCATTCTGACAAAACGCCAAATAGAGAACTTATAATGATTTTGACAGTAAAGAAGATGAATGTCTTTCGCTGCTTCAATGAACACATTAAAACAATTGTTAAAACATGTACATGCTTCCTTGTAGTTCTTCGGAGGATGAACAAGGATGAACACTTTATCAGTTCTATTTTTGTTGTATATGTCTACTGGTGATTAAAACTATCTGACTACTACATGATGCTATTATGAGTCAAATATAGTATAACAGAATGACCGTGCGTCAAAAGTCAGTTCTGCAATTGCATCCAAGTAGAATACTTTATGTACTTTATTTGCGTTCATTCTTGTTTGCCTCGCAAAGAGAGAGAGCACATAGTTTCCAGGGGTGCATAATATCCAAGTTATTAATGCCACAGAGATATTACGTCATGGACGGGTATATCCAATATACCGTCTAGTATTTACATGTTGAACTTTCTTATCGATAACATTTTTGTGGTGTTTGGAGGTAAGGTTTTTCAACAGATTGTCGGCATTCCAATGGGCACTAATTGTGCTCCGCTTCTGGCTGACATATTCCTTTACTCATACGAAGCTGAATTCATTCAGTCTTTGCTTTCGCAAGGGAAAAAACAATTGGCTCTTGGCTTCAATTTTACTTACAGATATATAGATGACTTGCTTTCAATTAATAATCCTTCATTCGCGGATTACCTTAGCATAATCTATCCAAGTGAACTGGAGGTCAAAGAAACCACAGAAAGTAGTAGTTCTACTTCGTATTTAGATATTATGTTGTCTTTCGACATTAATGGTCAATTGAACACCTCATTCTATGACAAACGTGACGATTTCAATTTCGCTATCACAAACATTCCTTTCATAAGTAGCAACATTCCATCATCGCCCGCATACTGCGTATTCATATCTCAGTTAATACGTTATTCCAGAGCATGTTCAAATTACAATGACTTTGTTCTGAGGGCTAGGCGACTTTCAGTTAAGCTGCTCAACCAGGGTTATATATGTGCTAGACTAGCAACGTCACTGAGGAAGTTCTACGGTCGTTACGAGACTCTTATTACTCCATATGATATCTCGTTATCCAGACTTTTAAATGATATTCTGGACTGAGACCGATTCCGATCATTTTACACAGATTTCACACCTTCTATACTAGAACGTTACCTACTTCGACTTCTCCATATATAAATACATACGGAAGTTACACGATTTGATTCTTTCTACTGGGTATATGTGACGGGTGTTGTTAGCAAGCAGGAGATGCTCACTCTCCCCGGGCACCTGATCTCACTCCATCACAGGGGTTCACATATGCTCTTCAAGTACACATATTTTGTTATTTTCCATTTGTTTTTCATTTTCACTGATTTTGTATGTCCTGTGGTTTCATGATTTTTGGACTTGTGGTTTGGATTTATCCATGATCTTCACATGATAAAGAACTGTGATATATACTACAAGAACATAAAATAACACAGCACACTAGATGTTATAAGTCACTGCTCATCGCTTCTAGTTTACATTTATACGGGATGTAAATGAAAGAATTTGCTTTTCTAACTTTTATCAATATCTTCTCCAAATAAACAAAAAAAGTTTTTATCACCAAATTCTTTCAACATTTGTACACTCTTTTTGTTTATATTTTTGTTATATTGTTATGTTTGTTGTGTCATATTGATTTGTTTATATACAATATTTATCATAGCTTAAATAATGGCAATGAAGTCGACGTAAATTATGAATCAAAGGGAATGAAAAATGTGTCTACCCTTGCACCAAGGATATAAATAAATTGAGTACCAGACCCTTCTGAACGGCAGGTTAATCCCAGTGAATTTACAATCTACGGCTAGGTTCATTCTCCGGGTTCAGAAAACCTTTTCAAGGTATATGTACATCGGAATGCACGTATAAGAATTATATATGATAAAGTCAAATTATGCATAAGTAACTTTAAGGAGAAGTATGCATACAATATTTCAGTGCATCATTATCGCATTTAGACAACTTGAGTAGCTTCAGTTATATATATGTCCTAGTATCTGTTAAACAAGTGTGTGTACCATCAAGTGAAGACGCCTATATAGAGAGCTAACTTCCTTACAATCTGACGAAAGCAAATTTTTAACTACATAATTTTTGGCGCTGTATTCACTTCATCATAATATCATCAGGAAGTAGGAATGCAAGAGAGTAATCTATACTGCTTTAAAATTTCCTTCAAATAAGGATAAAGTTAAATTGGAAAGTAGTGTGAAACAAGAGGCGGTACTGTCTTATCCTAAAGGCTTCGTGAAGCCCTCACAGGAATATCCTTTATTATAGAACTTACCTATTACTGTAATTCTTATTTGATCAAGATGACGACATTACTGAGGTTAGTTTTCGTTAAATGCAATGCATGTACATACAGTTTGTTCATATTTAAATCAAGATATTTATACATTGAGATCACCGGTTTTAGTGACGTGATCTTTTATTTTTGAGTGTATTTTTACATTTAAGCAACATTAGCTTTTATGGGGAAAAATCTACTGTATACCTGTAATATTTGCTTTTGTTATAATTAATATACGGAAAAATACAAATTAATAATTAAGTGCGTCATTGGACTAATCTTGTCTCTTTTGAGTTGCTCATGGTCGAAATCGTGAAAAATCCAAAGTATGAATATTTGAAGAGTAAACAAATTACTAAACTCGCCTAAAAGTAATCCCCAAAGAACATTAGCTATTAATGATGGAGATCTTCTTGGTTTTATAATAAGTAATAATATTTTGTAATATATATTTCGAGTCAGTACAGAATCACTGAGAAGTGGGATCGTGATTACTGTCGTGATAATAATGAATGATAAGAAATATAGATCGTTTTATTATCTCTAACTGCAAGATGAGAGTTCTATTCCAGATTTCTATTCTTCTCATTTTCAACGATCTATATTTTAGGGTAGAGTTTTGTTTTTTATTTTTTTTTAAATAAATGATAATGTTTATGAATTTTTGCAGCCTACTGACGTTAATACAACTAGCACCAATCGTATCAACACAGCAATCTCAGTCTGTATTTAGAAACGAACAGAAGCGACTACCGAACAAGCCACGAAATATTGAGAATATGTTATCAAATGAAAATGAAAATGACTATAAATCAGTTCCAAATGTCAAATATACCACACAGCTGGCAAGTAAATTCCGTTCGAAACTTCACTATACTATTTGGCCGTCTTATACATACGAGGATAGAATCTGTTACAGACTTCAATCGAAGAGACATTCAATCAGAGTTACAGGATGGGCTAACAGGAAAGGAATAAATGGACCAAAGAGGAAAGTACGTCATATTTTCAATTCACGAAAACACTTAAAATTGAGACAGGTAAAAGCTGGTGAAAATCTGCACAAAAATGTTAAAATGAGTGGAAACCGAACTATGCAACAAAATCAAGAAAACATATTCCAGAAGAAAGACGACATGAATGATGATACATTTTCTTATAAACAAATGGCTAAGTACGATATAAGTCAGTGCTCAACAATAGTATCATGTGTTTGTACGAAAATAGATAAAATTCACAAAAAAGCAGATTGTTCAAAATTGGGTCTTGAACATATTCCAAAATTTGATAATGATGTAAGTGTTGTTGATCTCACAAGAAATTCAATAGGACATATATATGAAGATTCATTTCCATTGGAAATAACTCATATTTGCTTGGCTGTAAACGAAATACATACTATAAACAGAGGTGCATTTCAACGTTATCAACGCCTGCAGCATTTAGATATTTCATATAATAAGCATCTAACTTTTGACGCAATGCCAAATATTACAGAGGGATTGAACAAAACAAATATCAAAGTATTAAAATTTAGCGGCATATATTGTGAATATGGTAAGGGAACTATCCTTAAACGGGAACACATAGATAATTTACGAAATACTTCACTAGAGGAAATATATATGGGATCAAATAGAATAGAAGTAATAGAAAAAAATGCCATCAGAAATTTACCAAGAACTCTTCGGGTTCTTGGAATCAGTAACAATATTTTTACGTTTGGTACATACTGGATTGATATTTTATATCTGCAAAATATCCGTTTCCTCAATTGTTCATACATGTCTTTTCGAATTTACCCCCTTCTTCCTGTTGCAAATCCATGTATCGATAAAGTAAATTATTTCTCTACTTATTTGCTTCATCTTGTTCAAAGGACCACGAGAAAAGTAAATATTACAATTTACCTGCCCCAATTCTTAGAAGAGATTGATTTTCACGAGTCCATTTCGAAATATGATGCGATAATGAACAATTTTTTCTTTGTAGCACCCAGCTTAAAAATTAATCATAATCAGGGCAATTATCAAAAGCAATTACTTGACATAGGGATATATGGAAATGCTACAGAGACCGTGTACCTCTCGGACAATTATTGTACCTTTATTTCGCCTGAATATTTTTCTAATGCAGTTAACATGAAAGAACTTTACCTAAATCGGAATTACCTTGGGGACTACCTATCCAGGAAACAGTCATCAAATTTATTTCAATTTCAACAACGTCTTAAAATTTTAGATTTATCTCGAAATCATATTACTACAATCACACCGGATTTGTTTTCTTATAACAATGCCATTGAGAGCCTCGTTCTTGCGGATAACTTATTACCCCATCTGTCGTTTGAAATAGGTCATATGAAAAAATTGAGGTTGTTAGATTTATCAAACAATCGTCTTAAATTTCTAAATGATAGCATAATGCGTAATGTAGAGGTTTTCTCCAAAGACCATAATGTAACTATTGATTTAAGTGGAAATGATTTGTTATGTACCTGCGAATCTATTCGCTTTTTAGAATGGATTAAAAAGCATAAAAACGGCAAGAAAATCATCCTCAAGAACGTCGATTCCTATAGTTGCACATTTTCAAATTCTAGTGAAGCTGGTTTCCATGATATCAAACACATCGTTACTAAATTGAAATTTGAATGCAGTACGAAACTGGGAATAATTACAGTATGTGTAATTTGTGTGATAATTTTTCTGAGTACAGTCATTGTTGCCATATTGTATCGCTATCGTTGGAAAATCAGATATTTGTATTTCACCACGAAAAGAGCTTTAACAAATGTCCAACCTGCAAACCATGAAATATACCGCTATACTGCTTTTCTATCATATGCAGACGAGGACAAGTCAGTCCCTATTGAAATTATACTTCCATATCTCGAAAATACAGGGATGAAAATTTGCTGTCATACAAGAGATTTTACACCTGGCAGGACAATTGCAGACAACATAGCAGAAGCAATACATGAAAGTTGTTATACTGTTTTCATTATTTCTAATCACTACCTTAAATCCTATTGGTGTATGTATGAGTTCAATTTAGCTAAAATGGAATCAGAATACGCACGTGGTGGGAGAAATGTATTTGTATTGATTTTATGTCGGGATCTTGATTCGAGTATTGTCCCTTTGAATCTGATGCATGTCATGCAGAATCAATGTTATCTGGAACTGCCACACGATGATGACAAGGAGACATCTACGATTTTTCTACAGAGATTACAAAATACTATGTCATAGAATCATTCGGTCATTAGTAAGTATCATGGTGGATACGAGCTTATCTTGATTGCATACAATGTAGAGTCCTTTCCAGGATTTCGTCATCACATTTGAGGGGTTGTTAATATTCTGCTTGTTTTAATGTAAATGGAAATTTTAATATAAACAAATAATTCCAATATTCTGTTGCTAGGTTCTAGTGTTTTGTATATTTTGGAATCTATTGCCAGATCCACCTCTTTCCATGGCCACTGATAACTTTGCCTCTCTCACTTCTCCGTCGGTATTTATTTTTGTATTCTGCCTTGTTCACCTGATACATGGCCTAAGATGATTATTCACAAATAATATATTTCAGACAATGGCGGTAATCAATAAACAGATAAGTAATGTATATGTGTTTGTGATGTTAATATACGTTATAGATCGTACGGATTGATACATATTCATACCCTTATAGAAAGGCATACATGCATGGATCGCAATAATCGCAGTATAATGTAAAATATAATATTTGGAAGATGTTTGGAAATGAATAATGACATGATAGATAAAATTAACTAAGTAGTCTGAAAATCAAGAGACCGACGGGAAAACAAAATCTTCATAGTGGAAACACAAACATGAAGTAAACGCAAGAACATCTTCTTAGGACCATCAGTGACCCTTTCAAAGGATTAAAGATCTTGTGCTCGGGAGAGTAAACATCTCCTGTTTGCCAGAATCACCTTTTACCTAAGTACATTAGAATTTGTTACATCAGTTAAATATCAATTAAAGGCAATTTTAGGAGGTTTCAAATTTTGTCGGAATAGTTTAAAATCCAGAATATCTTCCAACAACCCGGACAATGAGATGTCATATTGTATTATAAGAGTCTATTATCGATCATAGAACTCCTCAGTGACCTTGGTAGTCCAGTATTTTCATATTTTTGGTATGTCTATGCTATTAACTTATTGTTATATATCACTTTATATCTCTGAATGTAATGATAATACTTTAAAATTTTATGGTATTCATTTTCAAATTAATCTAGTAATATTCAATTATGTGGTACGGTAGTAGATTTGAATTTATTTTGTATTCAATTTTCCATTATAATACAAACGTACTAGTGACATAGGTTTAAATAGTTTCCTTTTATGCCTCAACTGTCGATACCATTTCCCCACGATTATCATAAGGGCCCCAAGACTCGTATTTGGCCCATCTAGATCCTTATACAGAGTTTTACCTGAGAGTCTGTGGCTTGTCTTGTCCAAACTGTTTCAGAGAGGTGTCTGAACCATGTCCTATCAGACAATTAATCGGGAACTCTACAAGCTGATTAACTTTGTCAAATACAGAAGGGCAGAGTAGAGGTAACTTCAGTTGCTATCGCTGTATAAAGTTTTCATTCTGTTAAACTACCCATGTATATAGATTTATCAATGTAAGTAGCTGTTTCGGTCTTTACCTATTTGATTGTCGTATTTTTGTGGTGAATGGAACACATATTACGTTACTAATATAACTTCACGGAATTGCAATTTCTTTACAATTGTGTTTTGCTAACTGCATGTATGTCATAATTTGCCTTTTAGATAACATGTTTAATGAGCTCTTTGAGAATCATCTGTGTCAAATATCTATGTTTCCTTTTTAAGTGTGGAACCGTACGGAATTTTCAAGGCTAAGTGACATTAGAACTTTCTCTTCCCATGCATTTAATCTCATATAAATATTTTAGTAAGCTTTTTAAGTGTATGTCAGTTCAAGGACCTTTCAATTTTAGCCCCCGTTTTATTCATACTGCTTTAGTTGTAAATTGGAAAGTGGGTGTGTAAACCACACTAGTAAGTGACATATGTAACTTCAATCTTTCTTCCCACGATATTTGTACAACTGCATTAATATCAAATGCATTAATATTTTGAAATTCCGGACTTGTCCGTAATTCCCTATTCATTTGAATTTCAAAAAGCCTTCGAGTTTGAGACTGTTATGCATTAATTACGTAATGTAATTAACAAGGCACATGTTATGAAAGTTTAATGTCCTGGTGTTATCTGTAACTCATGTACTGATTCACGTCTTTTGTAAAAATTGTATATATTTCCATATTTGTGAAAAAGGAGATTTAAATAAAACTGATGATTCTTATCCTTAATCGTTTCATTTAGATGATTTTTTACATTGCTATTTGTTTGGTTTGTTTCATAAGATGAAGGAAATTAATTATCCCAAAGAATTCACATCTCCTTCACATGAGTAGCATATGCAGATTACATGTTCCTTTTAGCTAGATAAATCGAGGAAGTGGACATTGACAAATAAGGATATATTTAGATTATAATATATGTTGTACTGCACTGATTCGACAACTGCATAAACGTAAAGTGAAGTGTAGGAAATTCATATTTGAAAAAGGATGTAAAATTCCCGACATTTATTTTGAAATGGTCCCACTTATTTGTAGTAGCTTAAGAGAGATCTAAAATGAAGAGGTAAGAATGAGTATAATGTTGGATAGTCCTGCAATTTTTACACTCCACACATTGTTGTATGTACTAATGGTTGTCCTTCTCTTCCATCAACAAAAAAAAAAAAATCAAAGTAATACTACTACGCGGTAAACAGTTTTCTGAGAGTTAGATATCATTCATGATTTAATGGACAGTTTTCTTGCAAATTGTATTGTGTAAGAATTGTATTCGGCGATCCCGTCTGAACCAAGAAAACCGTTGATTTTTTTTAAACTTTCTTCTCAGCCCGCCAGTCATGGAAATTACTAAACTAAAGTAACATTCATACTGCAACGTTATTATGCTTTCCGGATTCCCAATTTGGCAGTAAATTCAAATATACTTGTATATTACATCCCCTCATAAACAATATTGAATTTTGTCAGAACCCACACATTAAGAAATACACAGGACATGCATGAGAAACATGATAAGACATATATAGCAAACATAATTTTCAACAGATCTTTTCAAATACAATCTCAAGAGGATACAGAATCTTCAAACACATCATAAATACATGCTACTTGGCGTAAGAAATGCTAGACAATGTACACTTACTCATAATAATGGATGTAACTCTTTTACAATTCTCATAAGCACATACACACATACAAAATTTCAATCAAAAGTTTGATAATTTTAACCCTATGATGAATGTCCTCGTTTCCAAGTTGTGTAGCATTTTGTTGTATTGTTGTGTATCTGTCACAAGTCTGCTGTACAATATCACCATGTGGTAATGTGGGGTAAATCAATAATTTTGTAATCTTTTTGTTATGGTTCATTACCTTAACTTTTGAGCATAAAATTTTAAATAATGCAAAATACGAAAGTAACTGGTGTCACATAATCTTCATCGGTGTCTTCACCATAACCTTCCAAGGTAACGTTAAAATTCTCCATGGCGTCATCGACATTATAGTTTTCTGAAAACTGCATACATGTAAATACATGTAACTGAGTGAAAATCATTTAGGTAAAAAAGTAAAAGTAAAAATGCGATTTGTCTAAAAATCTAAAATTCTTTATTTGAGCATATAATCATTAACCCTGGCTGTTTGCAGTCACGTATATATCATATGTAGTATGAACAACAAACATTCAAAAAGTGCAGGAGTACGCTGCTGAAATGGCTGATGAAATTTTGTTGTAAACAATAAATCAAAGCCTATCAATAATATTTATAGCTGTGCCCAACTTATAACAGGCGTAATTGTGTATAAACATTGGGATGGAACTGCTGAATGGTGTAGTTTTACAACAACTTGTCTAATTAAAATTCTTTTGATATATAAAATATTAAAATTAGGCCTAGCGAGACGCATTTCAAAGAGATGTAAAATGATAGAACAAATGGAGCTTAGAAAAAGGTTGCACTGTCGCATTTTCTTAGCATCTTGAGTTTACTATTTCAGCCCGCTTCATACGATGCAATTGGCCATAATGACGTCACAATGACATTATGTTTTATTTTAGAGGTTTTTCTGCGAATATAATTGTGCATTGCTTAAAGACAGCTGCGTCATCAATATCCGGGTTGAGTATCTTAATGCGGTTGACGTCTAGATACGAAATATCCATATCGAGTTGCTTCCCATCAGGTAAGTTCATACAACCGGATTTTACTGCGATGTATGGAAGTAAAAAAGGAAGAAGTGCCGAAGGGTCTTCAACATTAGGAAAGCATCTTCAACATCAGGGAACGAAGAAGTACCGAAAGGTCTTCGACATCGAGAAAGCATCGTCAACGTCAGGAATATCAAATTTGTCATCATCATCTTGGATATTGCATGATAGTGCGTCAGCTACAACCACAAATGTGGTTTCTAATTTCTCATCATTTGCTAAATTGACAAACTTTCCATAAATACAAGTGTACAAAGGTAAACTAACTTGACAAGATCACGAATTATGCAACTGACCATAGCTAGACATGATATTTATTGAAGTTTTACTATCTAACGAGGCTGTAATTTTCAAATGTCCAGTAGAAACTGGCATACAAAGAAATTGTGAATATATATTTATGTAATATTAGTTTATACACATATAGTAATCTTATCTACTGGCATATCTTGTTACACAGAGCGGACAGTACCACTACTCTATTTTTAGAACAATCCTTATATGGTGATCAGTAAGTCTATCTGACCACATTATCACGTGTCTAGTGTTTGGTCAGCCATTGCAATTCTTGGAGCGTAACAGTGCGAAGCGTGTTCATTCTATAGAGAAATATCAACTGATTGCAATTCTTGGAGCGTAACAGTGCGAAGCGTGTTCATTCTATAGAGAAATATCAACTTAATATCAGCTTACGATCGTATTGAACATTAGGAGTCTATGTTATATCTTTCAATTTAGGAATTGGATATTACTGTGAGAATCTAAACTAAGAGAAATTCAATTCCTAGCTGTTCACAATGTCAGGACCTACGCGAAGAAATAGAACTTAAACTAGGTCATCTATGACTTATGATCAAACGAGACCTGTAAACTGGACTAATGTTAAATTACGTGATGCGCTGCTATCTCGTGGGGTGAACATACCATCATCATCCAAAAAGCAGATCTTATACGTTTATATATAACCACGAATGAACCACGGTGGCAAACAGATCAGACTTCAACGCAGCTAAACCACGCTACACAGTCGTTGGAACCGCCGGAAGTGCCGAATGCAAACAACAATAGCGGCACAATGGACAACGTTGCCCTGGCTATCGGCGAGTTAACTTGGACCGTGAAGGAGATGAGGAAAGAAATTAATGAATTAAAAGAAAAATCTCATTCACAAAATGTTATTCCGGCTGCAGCAGGTAGTGAAAGCCAATTGATTAGTGCGGATACCAGGGAAAGACAGTGTACTTTGAACGTCGAAGGCGATTCTACAAGTACAACCTCCTTACAGGCAGCCTATCGAGAGTTTGGTCAGAGACAGAGGCCGGACGGAACCTATGTCAGGACTCAGTATGGCTATAGTTTGGAGTCTCTTCCGTTTGTAGAAACTGTACCTCCGAAAGTTCGCCAATCTATCATAGAAGGTAAATATATTATTTATCTATCCTACTAATGCCCCCTTTCACACAGAGCTATGTAGAGGATAAGGACAAAGGAAAACCAGATCCCAGACTCAATAGGATGCTGTCAATCGAGGAATTCATAGCAGCATTCGGGATTTATAAAAATATAATGTGTGAGCATTTCCCACAAAGACGGCCTGAACTAGAATCGTACGAAAGGGATATCGTTGACATGGCTACTAGATATGGAGGTACGACATTCTATGAATATCATAAACAGTTCAGTGCTAAAGCCGCTGCCCACTTAAAATATAATAACATACTAGTCGATTGGTCTATACGTAACAATACATTGTTTTGCAACATTTTCGCGAATCAAAAGCCAATAGTATGCAACAAATGTAACAGTATATCTCACGCTACCGGATTTTGTCCGCTAACACTTATGGATTCATCTAGCAACCCGAGACGAACCACAGAAAACCGAAACACAGACACGTACGGTCGACCGAGACAGAGATACGGTGGTTTGGAGATATGTGATAATTACAACAGAGAGAAAGGTTGTTTACGACCGAGATGTAACAATTTACATGTATGCCTTAATTGTAAACAGGATCATCCCAAAACAAAATGTAACGATTCAAAAAACGAGGTATCCCCCCGTACTTACCATCAAAAAAGGGGGGAATAGGCGGAGCTATAGCAGCACAAAAACGTGTAATAATGTGAGAGCTTTAGATCAATTGTTATCAATGCATCCTGACAAACAGTTTACGCATTATCTACTTACTGGTATGAAAGAAGTTTTTCATACAGGATTACAAGAATTACCAACTAAGTCGTTGACCTGTAAGAATCTGTTATCATCTAGATCTCAGCCTGAGATTACAAAGGAACTTATCGCCAAAGAAGTCGAGAAAAATTCTGTGATAGGACCTTTCGACGAAATCCTATTTCAAACATACCGTATAAACCCAGTAGGTATAGCTGAAGGGAAATATAATAAAAAGAAACGCCTTATAGTAGATTTGTCTGCACCGCACCAGAATTGTAATTATAAAAGCCTAAATGATCTTATTAACAAGGATGATTTTTCAGTGCAATATGTCACTATTGATCACGCCATAAATATTATTAAGGTCAAAGGACAAGGGAGCTGGATGTGCAAAACCGATATCAGTGACGCTTTCAAACTCGTTCCACTTCATCCATCATTATGGCCGTTTCATGGTATTGCATGGGAAGGACAGTATTACTTTTATACACGTTTTGTGTTTGGAAGCCGTTCAAGTCCGAAAATATTTGACTCACTCTCCAGAGCAATATGTTGGATTGCAGTAAATATATTCAAGATCGAAAACATTCTGCATCTTTTGGATGACTTCCTTACTATTGATGCACCGGATTATGAGGCGGATAGAACTATGGCCCTTTTGACATTTCTATTCAAAAGACTGAATATACCTATAGCTTTACATAAAACAGAGGGACCTACAACTTGTCTCGAATACTTAGGCATAACATTAGATACTGTTAAGATGGAAGCTCGACTACCGGACGAAAAGATAAAACGTATATGTGATATTTTGGAGGCTTTCAAACACCGCCAGTCATGTACTAAGAGAGAGCTTCTTAGTCTCCTGGGTCACCTCAACTTTGCATGCAGAGTAGTTATACCGGGAGGATCATTTCTGTCTTATCTCATCCAATTATCCACCCAAGTCAAAGAACTACACCATCATATTAAGCTATCGAAGGAATCCCTTAGTTATGGCCTGTGTCTTGTGGGGCAAAGAGTGGTCCAGGAAACGTATTTTATTTTATTGTGATAATCAATCTAAAGTTCATATAATTAACAAAGGTAGATCTAAGGTTCCTCTTATAATGACACTTGTAAGAAAGTTAACATGGTGTTCAGCTATTTATAATTTTACTGTACATGCCAAGCATATCCCAGGTGTCGAAAATAACATTGGGGACGCTTTATCTCGTTTCCAGATGTCCCGATTCCGTCGACTAGCCCCAACAGGCACGAGAAACCCCATGTCCATGTGTTCCACCTGGTCAGCTAATGATGACGTAATTTTGAATGAACAAGTGAACGAACTATGGGACGCAGCTATTAGAGAGAGAGAGAAAAAAAAAAAAAAACCAGCTATCACTTACAGGACTGCCTTAGATCATTTTCTGCGATTTGTTGCTTTATATGGTATTATAACACCAGTAGGGGTATTACCCGAGTTATCTGAGGATCTGATGATACATTTTGTGACTTACTGCTGTAAAGCTTTACACCTTAGCTATAGTACAATTAGATTATATCTAGCAAGTGTGAAATTCCATTATTTAAGAGCAGGTTTTAATAGGCCTTTGTTTAACATGGATAAATTAGATTGCATTCTACTAGGTATTTGTAAATCATAGACATAGACATACAAGACCAGTAACCACAAACGTCTTCACATTACTTTTTGGGTTTTGTCTCAAATGTCTGATTTACTGTCAGCAGGTTTATTTTCCGAGTATACAGATGTTCAAATGTGTGTGCCAAATGGCTTTCTTTGGTTTCCTACGTTGTGGAAAATTTAGTCAGAAATAAGCATGATATAGGTGATTTTATTTCTGTTAATGACATTGCTGTGGCAATGGATTAATCTAGTTATCGACTTACTTGAAAGAAGTCCAAGACGGACCCGTATCGACAAGGGTTACATATTCTTATATTTAATATACCTCCTTTACTCCCAGTAGCCACTATGATTAAGTTTCTTCAAGTCAGATATTCTCATGGCTGTAAAACCAAGTCATTATTTGTAGAGTCAAATGGTTCGATTTTAACACGAGATGTCTTTATATCTATGTTGAGGCATATGTTGAATATTTTGAATTTGGATGATAAGAAATATTGTGGTCATTCCTTTCGCATAGGAGCTGCTACCTCTGCAGCTTCAGCAGGCGTGGAAGATCATCTAATTCAAACTATGGGTCGATGGTCATCAAACTGTTACATGCGTTATATCAGAACATCTGACCAAGTTTTACAAAATGCTCAAAAAATGTTGAGTTCGTGATTTCAGTTCATATTTAATAATTTTTAGTTATAACGCCTTACCGAGTTAACACTCCCATCTTAAAAACTGGCAATTTATTCATCTTCTTGGGGCTCTTGTGATTATGTAATACATTACCTAATCACTCGTTTGGCCATTATATAAATTCTGAACAATTTATATGCCCCAATTCAGATGCATTTTCTTATTTAGTTTTTGTCAACCGCTGGGGTAGTTTATTATAGAGACATTATTTTAACCATGTTGCGTTGGCATCAGTTACCGACAGGGATCCCCTCAGGTATCTGAATACCCTGCTGGGCTCCCTCAGGGTTCTAAACTTTATATACAGTCAGAAATATATATATATATATATATCTATTGGCAACAGTTACCTGCCGGGCTCCCCCCGGGTATCTGTTTACCCTGCCAGACTCTCCCCAGGGTTGGTTGGTTGGTTGATTGATGTTTTACGTCGCTTTCAACAATATTTCAGTTATATCGCGACATGGAAGCAGGAGGTTACCAACCTCTTAAACATAGTGGCGCAACCCGGGAATCTCCCCAGGGTTCTAATGTTCATATACATACAGGAATATATACATGTATATCTATTGGCAACAGTTACCTGCCGGGCTCCCCGGGCTCTTGTTTGTGTATAAATTCAACATTATAATTATAGAAATCGCTATCATGTACGTCTGAACTATAATCTGCATCGTGTTGCGTGAAGTCTGAGTTGTGATGCACGAAATATGCGTTTTCCAAAATGTTCTCAGTCAAAGAATACTGCATATTAACCATTTCTGTGAATTGCACGTTGTCGGAACTCTGTCGCGCGATATCAGCACTGACCTCTGGATGCATTATCGGCTTTCCTGTGGACACAAGCAGCCCTCTGCTCCCTTCACGTGTCCCGGCGATAGTTGAAACGACGAAACTGCCTTCGGTTTGTTACATGATTCAGTAACAATGACACAATCATTCGCTTTATGGCCATTTTTGGCGTCGAATCGTTGTAACCGGCCCAGGTACAGATTTCATATGACCTTTACCAGAACATAAGTAAGTCCATTTTTGAGCTTGACAAGCATAGCGGGCTCAGTTTTATTTAAGCGCTTCTCTATCTGTCATGTTGTACAGTGAAAATTATCCACGGTATAGATTTCAAGTCGATTTCAACAATTCTTTTCAAAGAATTTGATAGACGTGCATTCCATGAGAAATGGAATAGATTTGTGTTAATTTTGGTAACATTTAAAACCAGGCCTATTCAAATTGAACGAAGAGGACAAGCTTGAGTCTTGAACTTAGGTAGCATCCATGTCCTTCAACTCCACATATGCCACAAAATTAATAAGAGATTTCTCAGAGCCATTGTCTTTAATTCGTGGACTGTAGTTTGGAACCCGTTGAGCAGTTTCTGCCCCGAAAGAATCGGAGGGTACCTGGTACGCACATCAAATTCTTTGTCGAAATCTAACGTTCTTCGTGGAGTAGATTTTTTTGAAATGTCACAAAATGATATATTGGGTGACATATTTTCATAACGTTCGACAAAACGTCGCTGTGGCAAACGTGAAATGGTTTGCGGACCACGTGGAACCAACAAATATAACGCTATCTTATTAAAATCAAGTAGAAATACACGCACACTGTTCATTATGTTAATCGGGAATTCGGATTTCTCCATTATATGCAGTAATTCTATCTCACAAAACTGTCCGAATCAAGAAAACAGTTCTTGTATTTTAAACTTTATTTTCTTCTTACCCCGCCAGTCATGGAAAGTACCACACTAAGTAGCATTCAGACGGTAACGTTATAATGCTTTCCGAATTCCGAAGGTGGCAGTGAAATAATCACAGTATACAGCAAATATCAATGAATATAAGAACACATATTTTCCTGCAATTATTTATTTAGTGCACTATATGCACATTTCGAGAACTTATATTTCTTCAGTGATGCCCAAGGCTGAAACCGTGGAAATCTAAAGCATAGATACTAGAGGAGCATTGTAATTCAAATTGACCTGAACGTAAGAGCCAAAGATTCCATCTGATGACAGAGGTATGCATGTAGGAGACGCTCCTTAATTTTAGAATAGTTTATTTGAAGTATATTTTTCGGCATACAACGGAGATAGCATAGGTATGATGTTGTCAGACTTCTCTTGATACAGTTGAAATATTTAGCTGTGTTAAACGTAAGTACAAGAAAGATAACTCTTGTAGTACTCAGCTCTGATTGTTGTCATTTTTTCGCACATCCTTGTCATCAAATTGAATCTAAAATACCTTAATTGAAAATCTATTATTTGTTTTGGGTAAAGCTTTACTGTAAAAAGGAAAACTGTTTATTTACATAAATATTGTTTATGAGTGTAAAATTCCCAGGCATAAAATTGTAAGAATTATACACTATAATAATAATTCTTGAACATAAAAACTTAACATGTAAACGAAAACACTATTGATCACAGAATACATAAACCTGGACAGTCTACTCCTACTTCATTGTCGTAGTGATGAAACACCTATAAATCTGATTATAAATGGATTTTCTACGAAGGAGATCGGCTTAAATGGGCAATTTCACTGTGAAGCCTAAATGCCAAACTCATGGAAATGATACCTACTTATGTAGTGACAAAAGTTGCGTGCCTGGTGCATAGCGCAGACATTTTGGATATTTGCAACGGACCCAACCGAAGCATTGAGAGATTTTCCACATGTGATTCGGGACCTGGACCACGGATTTTAATATTTCATCCTAAAGACAGGGCACGGACAAGTTCTAGTACAATTTTACACATTTCAGGTTTCCAAAAAAATTTAGATGTTAAAATATTATTTAATGATAATTAGTTTTGTCATTCTATTCAATAAATCCCTCACTTTATATACAATGATCTGTCGGATACAACGCCAAATAAAGAATCTATAATGATTTTGAAGGTAGAGAAGATGGATATGTTTTGCTGCTTCAATAAACACGTTAAAACAATTGTTTGAAAAAACAAGTACATCTTTATTTGTATTTCATCGGAGGATGAACAAGGATGGACACTATATCAGTTCTCCTTTCGCTGTATATGGCCGTTGGTGATTAAAGTCATGTGATTAGTACAAGAAGCTATTATGAGTCAAACACAGTATGGGGACTTTCGTTGGATGACAGAAAAGTTTATGTAAGGCAAGTGCATCTTATGTTTTCGTCAAAATGTCTGACGAATAAAAGAACAATGGTGACTGACGCTGCAAATGACGGTTCTTCAAAAGTTAGAACCGCAATTTGAATGTATAATGTACTTCATTTTTGTTTATTCTTGTTTGCCTCGCATTTCGGTAACGACATATTTCATACAGATAATTCAGATGTCTTTTTTGCCCTTTCATTTCCTGGTTTACTATATTACTTGACTAAATTGCATACGCCCTTCGGTTGCGAGATATGTAAGATCATAGTACGTTTACCGGTTTATTTAATTTACAGAAAACGGCAAATGAAGGAGATGAAATAAAGAATTACCATTGACTTGTCCCATAGGACGTCTTCTTCCATTTAAGTGAAAATAAATCGCTATCGCACACACACACACAATCAGAGAGAGAGAGAGAGAGAGAAATACGCACATGCAGAGAGAGGGAGACGTTCCTGTTTCGAGATATTTACAAATACAGTATAATTACATCAAAATAGAAGACTCTATGATGTACGTTATTCACGTTTATTCTTGTTTGCCTCGCTTATCCGTGGCGACATTTTTCCATACAGATAACTCAGATGTTTTTTTTTTTGCCTTTTCCTTTCCTATTACTTGATTAAATTGTATGTCCCCTCGGGCTTCGAGATATTTATGAATACAGCACTTTTACTGAGTTGATTGAATTTACACAAAAATTGCAAATGAACTAGATGAAATAAAGAATTAAAACTTACTTGCACCAAGTAACGTCATCTTCTTACCCAGAAAAATTAGTTAATGAAAATAAATTGCAAACGTGCAGATGCACAGAGGTACACACACACACACACACACACACACACACACACACACGCACACACATACACACACACACAGAGAGAGAGAGAGAGAGAGAGAGAGAGAGTCTCCAGGGGTGCATAATATCCAAATTATTAATGCCACAGAGATATTACGTCATGCACAGGTACAATATACTGTCTAGTGTTTACATCAGAGAGATACCCATTGTGATACAGAACTGTGATATATACCAGAAGAACATAAATTAACAAAACTGACTGGATGAGTATTTCATAATGCAGCGCCCTTCGCTTCTAGTTTACATTTATACGGGACTCAAGTGAAAGGAGTTGCTTTTCTGTCTTTCTCAGTATCTTCTCCAAATAAACAATCTAAGTTTTTCTCACCTACTTGTTTCAATTTTTGCACACCCTGTAGATTGTTTATATACTATAGTTATCATAGCTTAAATAATAGCAATAGCACAGGGAATGAAAAATATGTCTACCCATGCACCAAGGATTTAAATGAATTGGGACCTAGATCCTTATGGAGGGCATGTCAGCCGACATGAACCTGCAATCTAAGACTAGGTCTATACTTCGGGTTCAGGAATACCTGTTCAAGTTAAATGTACCTGAGAATTCATGTTTAAAAATTGTATATGATAAAGCACAATTATGTATAAAAGATAAAAGGAATATGCATACATTAATTGGTGCATCATTTTCGACAAGTGGTGTCTTTCCAGTTATGTACAAGTCTGAGTATATGTATTAAACGATTGTACGATCAAGAGATGACACGCATTATGACAAGAACTGACTTCCCTGTGATTTTTAAAAACAAACATGTGACCATATTTCCTTGGTGGTGTTTTATGTCATCATGCAATCATTAGAAAGTAGGAATGAATGCAAAAACAAACCTAAAAATCTATAATAAAGCTCATCTGTAATGTATACTGCTTTAGAAATTCCTTCACATAAGAGTGTAATTATATCGAAAAACAGTGTGTTATAAGAGGTTGTGCTATATCACCAAAGAGGAACCTCTCCTGAAGCCTGCATCCGAATATACCTTTGTATAGAAATTACCCTTTATTCAATTTCATTTCTTTTATCAAGATGACGACATTACTAAGGTAAGTTTCTGTTAAATGCAGTGCATGTACATATATATTGGATAACCACAAGTCAGTTCTCAGTACACTCGGTATTACTAGAAATAATATAGATAGTATTTTTGTGATATTTGGTGGGAAAGTGTTCCAACAGATTGTTGGCATTCCTATAGGTACTAATTGCACGCCTCTTCTGGCCGACATATTTTTGTACTCTTACGAAGCAGAATTCATACAGTCTCTGCTCTCTAAAGGCAATAAACAATTAGCATCTCTGTTCAACTTTACATACAGATACATCGACGACGTTTTGTCTATTAACAACCCTGTATTTCAGGATCACCTCAACATCATATATCCAAAGGAACTCGAGATAATTACCCTTCATTCTAATTCTTTTTTTATCAAGATGACATTACTAAGGTAAGGTTCCGTTAAATGCAATGCATGTACATATATTTTCTTCATACTTGTATCAGGTCGTTTATACATTGAAATAACGATTGATCGCAGGTATGGTTTAAGTGCCGAGATCAGTTACTTCGGAGTTTTTCTACATATCGAAATAGGAATAGGGAAAATATAAACTATAAACCAGTAATATTTCTACAAACAGTAGATGCCCTTTTTTCTTTACAGTCAATATCCAAAGCTATACGCTTATATTAATTTGGTGCAGCACATTTCAAGAACTGATGTCTGTTCAGTGATACTCAAGACTGAAGCTGTGGAAATCCAAAATATAATAACATTTGAAGAGTAAACCAGTGA
Source organism: Pteria penguin (assembly GCA_035048485.1). Classification (NCBI taxonomy): domain Eukaryota; kingdom Metazoa; phylum Mollusca; class Bivalvia; order Pterioida; family Pteriidae; genus Pteria; species Pteria penguin. The sequence goes on along the minus strand of CM068585.1, from coordinate 40,113,435 downwards.
CTTAAAGCTTAGACTGGAGTTACCTCTCTTGCTTACTATCGCTGCGCGAAGAGACAGGTGACCACTGCCATTCTAGAGAGGCTCGATTCACTCCAGCCTAGTGTTATTTACAGCACAGGCGGTAAGGACAGATAACAAGCAGTACACACTGCGTGCAGATATAATTCGTCTGCAGTAGCGTACGCAGAATTAGTATACAGTATCTGATGTAATTTATGAGAGACGCGCGATGTGTAACCTTGAGGACTGAATTAATTGTGTCAATAATTGTTGATTCAAGATTAAATGAATGAAACAAAACGAGATCCAGAGAGAAAAAATAACCGATAACGCGTCACTTGAACCTAGGTCAGCCTCGTTATAAATTAGTGGTCACCTGTCTAGATATTTTAAGATCTAGACAGGCATTGCCAGTCTACTTAAAGCTGAGCTCTGATTATTTAAACGTGGGTGACGTAATAAATATTTTGAGGGAAGGGAAATTGCCAGAAATAGATCTGGTAATTCCCGTTCCCAACTTAATATAAAATTTAGAGACATGGTAACGTATGTATGGTCAATCAGCCAAGCTGAGTGACCCAATATCCATGTACATCGCTTAGTTTTTATTTGGAACACTCCTTTTGACAACCGGAAATGAAAACATCATGAATTGAATGAGTTGAACATGGAAATAATACTGTAATGTTTTGAATGACATACAGGACAAAAACTTAGTAATAAATCTACTCATATTAACCCGTTAAATCCTCCATTTCTTTGTTTTATTGAAATACATTTACTGTGAAAATGTCCAGTAAATTTAAATTTATTTGGAATATGTCGATATTTGATAGGAATGTAAACGATAGATTTATGTTTTCTACAAATATGGAACATAATGGCTAAATTGACTTTCTGTTCTTCGTTATTATATATTTATTTACACTATGAGCCTTATTCATTTGAATTATGCATGATTACTCAATTCATTCATCAAACATTTCTTTCATTAGTGAATTCATATCTTCAGCTGATTATTCCATCGAGTCAATTATCTAAATGTCACGGTGTATGCACATCGATAAGGATATTGGGTCACTCGGTTCGGCTGATTGACCATACATACGTCACCATGTCTCTACAGTTTATATTTAGTTGGGAACGGAGATTGATAGATCTATTTCTAGCAATTTCCGTTCCCTAAAAATTCTTATTTCGCCACCCTTGTTTAAATAATCAGAGCTCATCTATGTATGAGGGACATACGCCTTAGTTTTAGAATATTAATTTACATTTTTGTGATATGTATTTCAAATCAGTACAAAAGCACTGAGGATTGGACTTGTGATTACCTTCGGGGACTAACAATCTACCGGGTGCGGTATCGACTTAGTGGTTGTGATAAATATATATCTTAAAGTATGCGCATTTCAGCAACTAATAAGTTTGAGTTTTCATTTGAATTTAGACACTACATCTTTACAGTATGCTATAGGATTCAATATCTAGTAATGATAATAATGAATAAGAAATGAAGGTTTAAGTTCATTTAATTTAAGATACTAGATCTATACAATATGGTATAGGATTCAATACTTAGTAATGATAATACTGAATGATAAGAAGTGCAGATCATTTTGTTATCTCTTATTGCAAGATGAGGATTTCTATTGCGGACTTAGAAGATATATATATTTTATATTTCTATATTCTTTATTCCAGATTTCCATTTTCATTTTCAACTATCCATGTTTTGAGGTAGAATGTTACAGATAAATTTTTATACCTTTTCCAGCTTAGTAATGTTAATACAATTAACGCCAGCTATATCAACACAGCAAGGTCAGTGTATATTTAGAAACAAACAGAAACGACTAGCGGACAAGCCACCAAATAATGAGAATATGCTATCAATTGAAAATGAATACGACCATAAATCAGTTCCAAATGTTACATATAGCACACAGCTGGCAAGTAAACTCCGTTCGAATTTTCATTTTCCTATATGGCATCCTTTTACAAACGGGGATAGGTTCAGTTATGTGCTTAATTCGAAGACACATCCAGCTGGAGTTACAATATGGTCTAACAAAAACGATATAAATGGCCCAAAGAAGAAGTTACGTCATATTCTGAATTCAAGCAAACATGTAATATTGAGACAAGTAACAGGAGGTTAAAATTTGCAGAAAAATGTAACATGAAAAAGGAACTATGCAACAAAATCAAGAAAACGTATTCCAGAAGAGAGACGACAGGAATGATGATATATTTGTTCATGAACAAGTGACTAGATACGATATCAGTCTGTGCTCAGTGAAAATGTCATGCATTTGTACAAAAATAGATAAAATTTTCAAGAAAGCCGATTGTTCAGAGTTGGAACTTCAAGATATTCCAGCTTTTAATAATGATGTACGTATTGTTGACCTCTCAAATAATTTAATTAGACAGGTACATAATAATGCATTCCCATCTAATATAATTAATATTTCCTTGGCTAAAAACGACATACGGCTTATAAACAGAGGTGCATTTCAGAGTTATCGACACCTACACCATTTAGATATTTCATATAATCCGCATCCAACTTTTGACGCAATGTCAAATGTTACGGAGGGTATGGACAACACAGATATAATGGTTTTCAATTTTAGCGGTATACATTGCGAATATGGTAAGGGAACTATCCTTAAACGGGAGCATTTAGATAATTTACGAAACACTTCTTTGGAAGAAATATATATGGGATCAAATAGAATAGAAGTGATTGAAAAAAATGCTATCAGAAATTTACCAAAAACTCTTCGGGTTCTTGGAATCAGTGACAATATCTTTATTTTTGGTAGATATTGGATTGACCTTTTTTATCTTCAGAAAATCCAATACATGTCTTTTCGAATTTTCCCACTTGTTCCTGTCGTAAATCTATGTTTCGAAAAACATCGACAGACTAGAGTACATTATTTCCCAACGAATTTCTTTTCTCTACTTCATAAGACCAAAAGAAGAATAAACGGTACAATTTTTCTGCCTGAATCCTTAGAAGAGATTGATTTTCGGGAATCTATTTCGAAATATGATGCGGCATTGAACAATTTTTCCTTGGTAGCACCCAGCTAAACAATTAATCATAATCAGGGCAATCATCAAAAGCAGTTACTTGGAAAGGGGATATATGGAAATGCCACAGAGACCGTGTATCTCTCGGATAATTATTGTATCTTTATTTCGCCTGAATATTTTTCTAATGCAGTTAACATGAAAGAACTTTACCTAAATCGGAATTACCTAGGGGACTGCCTGTCCAGGAAACAATCAGCAAATTTGTTTCAATTTCAACAACGTCTTAAAATTATAGATTTATCTCGAAATCATATCGCTACAATCACGCGAGATTTATTTTCTTATAACAATGCCCTTGAGAGCCTCATTCTTGCAGATAACAGATTGCCCCATCTGCCGTTTGAAATAGGTCATATGAGAAAGTTGAAGTTGTTAGATTTATCAAACAATCGTCTTAAATTTCTTAATGATGGCATAATGGGTGATCTAGACCTTATCTCCAAAGATCATAATGTGACTATTGATGTAAATGGGAATGATTTATTATGTACCTGCAAATCTATTCGCTTTTTAGAATGGATTAAAAAGCATAAAAACGGAAAGAAAATCATCATTAAGAATTTGGATCCTATACCTGCACATTTGCAAATTCTAGCGAAGCTGTCTTCCATGATATCAAATACATCGTTACTAAATTGAAATTTGAATGCAGTACGACTCTTGGGATAATTGCTGTCTGTGTAATTTGTGTGATAATTTTCCTGAGTACAGTCATCGTTGCCATATTGTAACGCTATCGTTGGAAAATCAGATATTTGTATTTCACCACGAAAAGAGCTTTAACAAATGTCCAACCCCCAACCCTCGAAAAATACCGCTACACTGTTTTTCTATCATATGCAGACGAGGACAAGTCAGTCCCTATTGAAATTATACTTCCATACCACGAAAATACAGGGATGAAAATTTGCTGTCATACAAGAGATTTTACACCTGGCAGGACAATTGCAGACAACATAGCAGAAGCTATCCATGAAAGTTGTTATACTATTTGCATTATTTCTAATCACTACCTCAAATCCTATTGGTGTATGTATGAGTTCAATTTAGCTCAAATGGAATCAGAATACCCACGTGGTCTGCGAAATATATTTGTATTGATCTTATGTCCGAACATTGATTCGAGTATTGTCCCTTTGAATCTGATGCATGTCATGCAGTATTAATATTATCTGGAACTGCCACACGATGATGACAATGAATCATATAGGATTTTTCTACAAAGACTACAAAATACTTTGTCATAGAATCATTTCTGACTTGTGTGTATAGCATAGTTTGTAAGGGGCACATGAATCTTGCTTTGTAAGTAATCTAAGTTCACTATATTTGAGGTTTTGTAAACGTCTGCTTAAATGCAAATCCAAAATTAGATACCAGCAAATAATTCAAACACTGGTGAATCATGTAAATGGAAAAACAAATAGAAAATAAACGAACGAGTAAACATCTTCTGCTTGTCAAAACACCCATTACTTAAGTGCAGTAGAAATTGTTGAACCGGTTAAACACAAGCTTTAAAAGGTTTCAGATTTGGTTGGTATTCAAAATAGTCGGACTAGGTCTAGTTTCAGAATATATTTCAACCACCTGGACAATGAGATGAAATATTGTATTACAAGAGTCTATTATCGACCATAAAACTTCCTCAGTGACTTTCTTTGTATAGTTTTATATTCTTGGTATGCATATGCGATTAATTAATTGTTATGTATTGTTTTATTTCTTTGAATGTTAGAAGAAGATCAATTCATCTTGAAATGTTTATGCTTTAAATGTATAATAGTACTAATTTTCAAATGAATTTAGTGATAGTCAGTTGTGTAACATTTTAATAGATTTATATCTTTATATTAAAGCAGACAAGGTTTTCACACCTTTTATCTATACGTGTCCTCTGGTGGACAAAACGGACGAGCTTTTCACACCTTTTAATCAAAATTGTCCCACAGTCGACGTAAGGGACATTACATAGATATGCATGTATTTTACAAACCGTTAGACGTAACTTGTTGTCATCTTGTCTTTGAAAATACGATCGTGAAACTTCCAGACTATTTTAATATATATTTTTGCTTCCGCTAAACCTCCTGAAAGACAGAGGCAAATATTAATTACGTCCCCGATAACCTATTACCCGGCAGTTAATAGAGCGTAGTTCTGAAAAACGAGTGAATACAACAATATTGTCGTGGAAATGGTGTCAGTTATTTTAAGATTTATTATTATTATTATTATTATTATTATTATTATTATTATTTTTCTTTTTTTTGCGACCATGTGCCCGAATATTTTTCTTGCCGGTATTATGTCATGTTAATCAAAGAACATTAACATTAGCTTCACTTGTTCACAGCAGCTATCGGACATATACGATAAACTTCTTTGTTACCAAAATACTTGCTGTAAGTTCGGCTACATGTATCACATTTCAGTGGACAGTAATTAATCAGCCGTCGTTTTTTGCCGTTGGGTGCATTTAATTTATAACTAGGTAGGTCATTCAAGTGAGGGAATGTAGGAGTCCAGCAGTGCCTGTTTACATGGGATTTTTATATCGTTTAAGAAAATCCAGGGGCCATAAACTGAGAAAATATTTAAGTCATTATTTCATATTTCTGGTTCAGCAATGAATTTTTAACTGGGATTTGGATGTTTTTCAGTTTCATTCTATCCATAAATAGAATAAACCCATTCTGCATGGCAATTTATTTTAATGTTTGATAATCAAGGACTTATAAACAAATTGTTTATAAGTCCTTGTGATAATGGAATAAATTAAACAGAAATAATTGAAATAATTTTCTCAGTTTATGGCGCCAGACCCAGGTGTTTTGCTAAAAATCAGAAAACACGACGTTTTTATATAAGGAGATTTGATTAAAAAAAAAGATGTTTTTAAATCACCCTTAGTTGAAAGTATCCAAGGTTTTCCCCTGTTGTGGAAAACGTCAGATCATTCATGTGTGAACCAACTTTTTAAATTTGAGCCGCAGAGCTGTAAAAATCTCTAGTGTGAAGACTGTCATACATGTACATACCAATGCATATATATGTACATGTATTCTATCGTTATATGTGGATATATGTAATACATGTATTAATGAATAGGTGATTTCCCTACTGCAAGTCAAAGCATTGTGCTGTAAGCCTACAGGGCTATAAATTTAAGTGAAAGATCGACGCCACCTAACGACCGAGTTAAAGTAACGACACGTCGTCCCCCACCCCCTCCTCCTCTCTCTCTGCTGTGCACGAGATATCGTTTGCGAACGTATTTTAACCTTTTTTAATACAACCAAAATATATATTTGTTTATGTATTAATGTAAAACATTAAGTTCAGTCAGGTCATCATCTTTTATATATAAATGCATAATCGTATCCGTGAAATACAAAACTAGACACGATCGTATTGGGAAAGAATATGTAACGAGACCAGACAAGACAAGAAAAAAAAAAGGGGGGGGGGGTTGGTTTCCTCTCTGTTTAGGTCAAATGGCACATAGTCCAGGTAACCGTAAGACGGGAGCACGCGTATTGTGTGAAGTCTATTGTTCTACTTCACCCCGGTAGCGAATAAGGGTTTGACATGACACTGATGAATACACGGAATTAGACGATCGTATCCGATGAAATCAGAAGATACATACAACCCTATATCTGGCAGAAGCATGTGAGAAGATAAGAAAATGAAAGGGTGGGGTGGGGTGAGGGGGGGGGGGGGGTTCTGAGAGATACTTTACTGTTTAGGTAAGACAACGACAGACACTCTAGTTTCCTTTGCGGCTCCAGTGCGTATGTTTTGTCTTTTGTTTTGAGATTATTAATATTTTTTCAAAAGTTTGCCTGCACTTCCTCAGGAAGAATAAAAAGACTACATAAAAAAAAAAAAGAAAAGAAAACAGACAAAACAAAGATAAATAAATAAATAAAATAAAATAAAGATCAATGTCCATATAAACAAATATCTAAGCAATCGTATATTTCATCGTAATCGCTTGTAATATTTCAAAATCTGAAAATGTTTATCAGAGCAATTAATAATGAATATCATATCACTTGTTAGCCGCAAGTAGTGGCCCTAAATGAATGATAGGGCCACAATTCCTTACGTTGCGTTAACTTGCATTTTTGGTAAACGGAATGGCCGGCACGATTCTACGCATTTCGGCATCAAATGGAGCAAATATCTAACATATATAAACATAAAGCAAACGATCGGCAATGTTATCTTACCCCCGATTTGTCGTCTGAAGGCTCTACACACATTTTTTTCCCAACCTGTTTCAAATTTGCCGGTTTCTGTGTCAGCCATACGGTCTCGCGAGATCTCGTTAACAGAAACCTCGCAAAAAGAGGCGGAGCTGACGAAAAGCACGTGGTCATTGTTATTTTTATGTCATTTCTCTGTTTACATTTTATTCATCGGCTAGTTATTTATGAAGAAGAAAACTAAATTGAAATGACCAGAAATGCGGTAACTAGCCGATAAATAAAATGTGAACAGAGAAATGACATAAAAATAACAATGAACACGCACCCTTGACCACGTGTTTTCGTCAGCTCCGCCTCTTTTTGTGAGGTTTTTTTTAACTAGATCTCGCGAGACCGTATGGCTGACACAGAAACCGGCAAATTTGAAACAGGTTGGGAAAAATGTGTGTAGAGCCTTCAGACGCAACGTAAGGAATTGTGGCCCTATCATTCATTTAGGGCCACTACTTGCGGTTAATCAGTTGTAATATGAATTCATTTCATTTTAAAGACGGCTTTACTGTACTGAACCCACAGGTAGTAATTCGGATTGTTACCTTCTTTAATTAAGAGTCCGAAATAGGTATTATAAAGAAACTCGGCACACTCTCGGAATAATAAATCATTTTTTGTGTGCATGTCCTTAGTGACTTTGGTCATACAGCTTTGTCAGATCTCTTCATGTTTTTCTTTTAAGTCATAGTTATACTCGTATCTGTACAATGACCAATCAGCTTGTCTTTACCGATTTCATTCAAATACCATTGGTGCACTTTTACGACAAGTAGATATATGGGTATAAAGAACGTATATAATGTAGATATACGTCCAGACAAGGACGTAAATATCTATAACATTATATACGTCCGTGCTCAAGGTGCGCACTATATTTTCAATTTTTATATAAAAATGCGTTCTAGTATTAGACATATTTAAAAAGCAGAATATTTTAAGATACATTTCAAACGTTCATTGTGTAATCAAGCAGAGGAGATTTAAAAAGATGTTTTTTGATTATTAATCAAGATATGTTTAAGTCTAATGTCGTTATTTTTTCTGCTTCACTGAACAAACACAATACGCATCATCATAAGACGGGATGAAAAAGTTAAACAGGTCGCTGTCTTTTTAGCACTATCCCCATTTATATTTGGTGTCCACGTTTGACCGTCTGACGGCGCGGACACAGGTAAATGGCCACCTATATACGCGGTCAATATGGCCGATTTACGGGGACAGTGTCCACGCGTATCTGCGGATTTACACGCCCAAATCCAATGTCCACAGTACATGCACGGTACAGGGAACAGTTTGAAATTTAGAAGGAAGAAAAAAGAGGAGTTACTGGCTCAGTTATGTGGCAGAAGTCACCATGGAGCTATACAATACATGAATTTTATAATATACTAGAACATATAACACATTACAAAAATATTTGATTGTAGTGCAATTACGATACCGACTTAGGACGGTCATTTAATTTGACAAAAGCCAAACAAATGGTGTGGTTAAACGGTTTACGGGCCCACCTTCCCACTCACTGTAACAGCAGAACAATCAAAGGACGTACATTTAAAAATTTATAAATAATCCTCCATGTAAAGAACAAGGGTCAACAGGTATCGCATATTGAGAGGTCATAAACATATAAATACGTAAGGTATTGTAAAACACATAATGGAATAAAAATATATGCGACATCAACATGAAAAAATCCCGAGATTTATTTTGAAATAGTCCAACTCATTTGTAGTGAGTTAGGAGGGATCAAGAATAAAAATGGAAAAATGGTAATGATCTTGCACAGCCATAGCCTAGGTATATATGTTCTATATTTTTTATAACCATTAGGCCGGTGTCACTGCTGGTGGACTGATAGTGCCCGAGGGCATCATAAGTCTAGTTTTCAGTGCTTTTGTACTGACTTGAAGTATAACGTTTTCGGTCATTTTGGTTTCAATACTGCTCTTCAAATATTTATATAATATAAGAATACAAACCATTCGGCAACGAGCATCACTGAAGAGACATAATTTGTCGAAATGCGCATCTGGTGCACAAAATTAAAAGGTATATATGTTCTATATTTATTCCATACACTCTACACAGTATTGTATGTCCCAAAGGTTGTCCCCCTCTTCCATCCACAAAATAGTGTTTATTTATAAGGTATCTTCTGTCGTTGACCATTCGCAGGTATGGTTTGCCTCCTGTCTGGATTTAGGAATGCTCTGTAAGTTAAGGCAAAGCTATTTATTTTCTTATCAATTCATGTTATTTCCAACTGGAAAAAAAAATGAAACGAATATTATGCTGTATAAAGTTTTCTCAATGTCAGATGTTATTAATGATTTATTGGATAGCGTTCTTGCCAATTGTGCAATGCTCACGTGATACCAGTTACTTTCGTATTTTACATTACTTTTAGAATAATATACAAACTTTTATTGGTTGTATATATTTTGGCATGCAACACAGGTGTCATAGATAGAAGGTTATAAAATAAAAATTATTATGTACTAAAACGTGGATTTCATTGTTTTGGTAATGTTATAAACTAAAGCTTTACAGTAGAAAAGAAAATTGCTCATTATAATTACATTTATATTTATGAGTATAACATCTTTGGCATATTGATTTTAATTAGTCCCCTGTCAGTGAAACTGGAGGGGACTATAGCGTTTGTCATTGTCCGTTCGTCTGTCTGTCCGTTTACCAGACAATAACTTCAATAAGGAACAACCAATTTGCTTCAAACTTCATACAATGTTAGCTTATATAAAGATCTAATGTGGGATTGATATTGGGCTCAAAAGTTCAACTCGAAGGGTCACTCTTACGAAATATAGTCATTTATCATTTTATTTCGATTTCCAGATGATAACTTGAGTTAGGAATGATTGATTTCTTTCAAACTTCATAGAAGCCTAGTGGATGTGACGGGTTGGGTGAGATTGATTTTGGGGTCAAAAGGTAAAATTTAAGGATCACTGTTACTTAAAGTAGACATTTTTCACTTTATTTCAGTTGCCAGATAATAACTTGAGTTAAGAGTAGTATTTTTCCTTTAAAGGGGGGCGTGAGTATAAATGAAGTGGGCGTGGAAAAAAATTGGAAAATGACCGTTTTCTGTGCACGTTCATCTGCCAAGAAGAAAATTCCTTTTATCAAGAAATCTAGAATTTTTGTAAACCTTGAAATTTGTCATGGGTGTTCATTCTGGTTTCATTTCTAATGTACCAAAATATTGTTCAAATTAAATCTTTGATTTTAGTGAAATTACGTACTGAACAATCCAAGCGAACAAAATTCAAACTAGACCTCCTTCTGCTTATGGTAAATCTGACCTTACTAGGGTCAGAACAAGAATGTAAACAACACAAAAGCACGTGCTTGTACAAAGAAATACGAAATAACAAAACTTACTATAACATGTATGATTTATAGTCCGAATTGCTTTGAAAATAAATAATGAATACCAGAAATTATTTATTGCATTATTCCAGTTCTATTTGCTTACAACACATTAGGTATGAATGTTTCACATTTGTCACAGTATTTACAGAATATTTCATACATATATATCATGCCCATCGATGCCCCATGTATTCCCTGCCATCTGGGGTAGGATACAGATACCTAACAAGTCCCACTACACAGTCAGGCATTATTTCTCTCAGTGTGTAAACTTCTCCGAGGTCACGAGTTTGGAATTCCTGGAGGAGACGCGTCTTGTTTACAATATACTGTGGATGAATCCAACCACCTGAGTGTGAAATTAGAGACCAGAATTTTCGGTACATTGTTTTTCTAATGCCCGCGTTGCGTGAATGAGGTGGAGCGCCGTTCCCAAACCACGACTGCCTGTGCAATGTTACGCATGGATTACTAAAACAGAATTCACAGACACTATGGTCAATCACATTCCCATTTACTGGTTCAGGGTCATTATTTCCATTGTCGCGATTATTGTTATCATTGCAAATATCATCCTGCTTATTATTGCTGATAGGGTCTGTTATTATGGTACCAACTGTAAATTCTTCAGATACTGATACTGTACAACTTTCATTTGGAATCCTTGACCATTCATTGCGAATCAAAGATGCACTAAGATCCCAGTTATTGAAGTTGATGAATTCGCATATAATAGAAAATTGTTCTTCGGTCAGAGTAAACACGATCTCTCTTTTCTCAGACATAGTCAAATAATGCAGTACGTAAGCGCGGGATGTAGTCAGAAAGGGGGTGGCGACTTTTATAATGGTATTATTTTAAAACTCATCTTTGATCATTCAGATGTTCAAATACTAATGGTCCTATATTTTCTCGAAATGAACTAAACCGGTAAATCAGGAAATCGATATGAAAGTTACCAAATGCTTATTTATCAGAAATAACTGCATGAAAAAAGATTTATAGATTCCAATTAGCACGCTACTGCAGCATCCATGACATCGTCACAAATTATCAGAAGATTCATTCTGAATTAGTCTATGCATACTGAATTTCTAAAGTACCATTCCTGGTCTCCCAGGTATTAATAATTTACTTGAAAGGAAAATTCTAAGGTAAAGAATAAACAACCATCAATATATATTCTATGTTTGTTTTATTTCCTCTCAATTTCCTCACGGTGATAGACCAAATAACATATGTAGGAAAATGAAAAGAACGAGAGGTGAATATTGTGATACAATTGGACGTAAAAATCGAAAAAAATCTGACCGTATATTGTCATTCTAAGAGTGGAAGCGACTATTAATAGAAGCACGATATCTATCACTGTCACTGATAACAAGAGATAACCACGCCTTCACTAGGTCGGTAGAATCTACCGCAAATGCCCATTTAAGCTTCATACAATGCTAACTTATGTGTAGGTCTATGGTGGGATAGGTTGGTCAAAAGGTCAACTTGAATGGTCACTGTTACTAAAAATAGACATCAGCATAGTTCAGTTGTAGACTTATTACTGAAAATAGTGATTCATCACTGTTTCAGTTTCCAGATGATGACTATAGATACTGATGTCAGATATCAAAGAAAAAAAAAAAAAAAAAAAAAAAAGGAAGCTACATTTTTGCTGTCAATTTTACTTGATATCAAGTTCACAGAATTCAGTGTTATTTGTCATTAAATTATGCAGAAGGCTACCAAGTTCATATAACTGTTTCATGTTGCTAATAAGGTATCGGTCACTTCGAAGGTAGAGATTGTGGCAGGGGGCGAATGTTGCATGCAACACTGACTTTAAGCTTGTTAAAATTATAATTATAATGAATATACACTACCGTAATAATTCTTGAACACAAAAGTCTAACATGAAACACCAAAACAAAATGAACCACAGACTTCAACTTACTCCTACTTTAGTGTGGTATTGATGCTACACCTATAAATCTGATTAGAAACTAGAAATGGAACTTCTGCGATAGAGATCGGCGTAGCTGGACAATTTTAATGCCAAACTTTTTGAAATGATACCTACTTGAATAGTGACAGAAGCTACGTGCTTGATACATAGCACCGACATTAAGACGTTTGCAACCGACCAATCCATAGCACTGAAAAGTTTTCCAATGTTATTTGGGACCTGGACATTGGATTTTAATATCAATTCTAAGTAATTTTCAAAATCACTTCGGCACGCTATGTCACAGATATTAATGACACTTTAAATGAATGCACATTGTACAATGAATGAAACATATCTATTTTAAATTTTAAAATCTGTTTTGTTACCATGGATACAGACCCCGAAAAACATGAATCATGTGAATATAAGCGTAAAGGTAAACTTCAAAAACATCTGGTAAATTTTTGAAATAACGGTACATGACTTGTTAAAATGGAAAAATATCAAATATAATATATATTTGTGTATTTAAGATGATACATTGTGCCATATCAATAACAAGAAATAAATAAAGAGCATGTATACCTTTTAATTTTGTGCACCAGATGCGCATTTCGACAACGTATGACTCCTCAGTGATGCTCGTGACCGAGAAATGAACCAAAGCATCAATCTAAGGACAGAGCCATGCATGAGGGAGATATTCCTTGGGTTTACAGTGATTTCCTTAATTTCATGACTGAAAATTTGAAATATATATTTCATGTTAGTACAAAAGCACTGAAAAGTAGACCGTCAGTACAAAGGCACTGAAAACTATTTTGCCCTCGGGAACTATCAGTTCACCAGTAGTGACATCAACCTACTGGTTATAATAAATAAAGAACATATATATCTTTTAATTTTGTGCACCATATGCGCATTTCGACAACTTATGTCTCTTCAGTGATGCTCGTAACCGAATGATTGGAATTCTCATAATACATAAATATTTAAAGAGCAGTGTTGAAACCAAAATGACCGAAAAGTGAACCAAAGAATCTATCTAAGGACAGAACTATGCACGAGGGAGATGTTCCTTAGTGTTAGAATGACTTTATAGGTACATATGTTCTATATTTATTATAACTACTAGGCCGGTGTCACTGCTGGTGGACTGATAGTTCCCGAGGGCATCATAAGTCTATTTTTCAGTGCTTTTATACTGACATGAAATATATACTTCAAATTTTCAGTCATCAAATAATGTAAATCACTCTAAAACTATGCATGCATAGCTCTGTCCTTAGATAGATTCTTTGGTTCACTTTTCGGTCATGTTGGTTTCAGCACTGCTCTTCAAATATCTATATATTTTGAGATTTCCAATCATTTGGCCACGAGCATCACTGAAGAGACATACGTTGTCGAAATGCGCATATGGTGCACTAAATTACTAGGTATATATGTTCTATATTTATTACTTGTTATTGATATGGCACGTTATATCATCTTACATACACAAATATATATTATATTTGAAGTAAATATTTGACTGAAAATTTGAAGTATATATTTCATGTCAGTACAAAAGCATTGACAAGTAGACTGTCAGTACAAATACACTGAAAACTAGACGTATGATGCCCTCGGAGACTATCAGTCCACCAGCAGTGGCATAGGCCTAGTAGTTATAATAAATATACTAAAATATGTACATTATAATATATATCAGACTTGTGTCATCAAAAGATGCTAATACTATATGTCGTCTCTGATGTATTTTGAATTTTATCTATATTTTAAATTGTGTAATGAATTAAGCAGAACAAATATTCACTAAATGTTATGATTTCAGGAGTCTCAAAATGATATCTAGCTATTCCGCACATTTGGTCCAGACAAAGAAGAAAATGAAGATGATGTGATGGCTGCCTCTTCAGACAGCAGTCCTTCAAGTTAAAAGAAGTTGTTCTGTAAAATCTTTGTAAAGAACAATATCATATTTGCAATCTGATTACAAACGCCTTTTGTCTGTACTGCATTAAATCAATTAAAAGTTAAAATTAAAAAATCTGAAAAGTATCTTAAACAAAATATTATTTAAATGTCTATGAAAGCATCAAAAAAAGTTTGAACCATGATATTACAAGATGTCCAGTATGTGTCAAAATAGGAAGAAAAGCATTTATCAGTATCTTTTCCGAACAAACTCAGGACAAGTTTACGGAGGTCGTGTCTAATACGGATTCGCAGTATGTCTGTGCAACGTCACGCCTGACCGACGATGAGTTCGATCTGACGTAGTTTGAACAATTCTGCATAGTAATGACGTCATCTGAGGTCTGACAACCCACCGACTGTTTATGACGTCATAAGTATTTCAATTGAAAATCTTCAATATGCACGTTCTGTTACGAACTATGGAAGGGTTTCTATGTTGCAATGGAGAAAACAACATAAATATGTTAACGATCAATATGCTTTACATTGAGTTACTTCAATTAAATAGTTAATAAACTATTAGACGGTAAAGTGCTTGGTCTTAGACGAAGATTGCTTTGTGTTCGAGTCATACCGATGGCTCGTCTGTATCCTGTTCTTTTAATGAGACAGTTAAAACTAAAAGTTTTACATAAAAGATAAATACATGTATTGAAATTATCTTGGCCTGAAAATAAACAAGAAAAAATGAAACAAACACGAAGTTACTTTCTTTCAATTTTACACGACAGACCCATCTTCAATTTCAAATCACTAGGGCATCGGGGAAAAGCCAATGAGAGACTTCGGACATCTCTGTCCCCCCCTAAGGTCATCTTTCAAGATAAATTTCACAAGATCATAACTCTACGACTACTATCCGATCACTGGAAGGCAACCCATCAACTATCACAAGGACCTCCGTTGATATTCATCAAATGTTTCCCATGTACCTCAATGTAAAATCAAAGTTAATTTTGATATGGCCCTCATTTCTCTACAATATTATAATGGGTATTCCACCCCCTTTTTTATGTTTTGATATTGAAGCTGAAGATCTATGCTTAATTTTATATACATTATTTAAATTTTCAAACTGACGTTTTCTGGCAAATAAACCAAATACAGCCTCCTTAAATATGTTTGATAACTTGTTAAGATTGTCAAGTTAAAAACGATCAAACGATTTTTGAGACAATCTCCAAGTTAAAACATTTACCAATTGTTGTGAAAGGAAAAATACATATTGATGCCGTTTTAGTTAAAAACTAGAGAACAACTCATAATTTTTCATTTTTCAGAAATTATATTCAATTTCAGACTTAGTATGGAAAAAATGACAGAGAGCAAAATTTGAGATGGTTCCCGGCAGAAAAATATGATGACTTGACAATTTTATCCAGAAATAATTGAATACTGATATGGTCTTTAATTTCAAACTATACTTAAACACATTTGTTCGTTTATGAAGACATACTAACTTTTTTGCATCTTTCATGTAGAAAAGTGGTCATAATACGTGGGAACCTGCTCTTTTTATTTGATAAATAACTTAATACTAATGGATTTTATTTAATATTAAATGCAGATCAAAAACTCTTGGGCAGACAGTATCTAAAATCGAAAACTATGTGTTTTTCTTCGATTTTCTCCATAGGATCCTATATTAAAACACATGAAACTTTGAGATGCCCCCAAGGCAAAACTAAATGGGCACTTCCCTTTTTCATTTTTTTCAATTATGAATTACCATTACTTTATCAGTTTGATCAAAATCTTTTGGGCAGAAGTTTATAATTTTGAAATTGTACTTGGCCTCGTTAAACGGAACTTCATTCATGACATCATATCTATCTGGATTTGTCGTCATTGTAATTTGGTTCGGTTCCCCTACACAGAACGTTCAGAAAAAGAGTTGGTTTAGGCCAGGTAATTCTTTCGGTAAGTACTGAAAATTTATAGATCAGGTTTGAAGCTTTCAATGTCTGTTCATTTCAGCAAAGGGAAGTTAATTTCTTATCCGAAACCGATATGGAATATATACAAAAATTATGCTTCGTACTATGCATTGTGTTATGCGTGCTTAGATACCGAGCAGTAATAAGTAAGGAACATTCATTATGATAGACAAAATAGAAATATAGGATAGCAGGGACCCCCGAAAGAACGAGAGGTAGGATCAGGTGTCATGGAGGAGTAAGCATCCCCTGCTGACTCGTGGAACCCGCCGTGATGCCACAAGATTATTTGAGCACCATATTGTCCTTTTATTTCATTGACTATGAGAAATTGTTTACCCTACTTCACATTTTTTTTACTCATAGAAGCTACTCGTTTTCAATTTGTCAGATCGGTAAAAGGCTGTCATATTGTATATTCGTGTTCCAGAACATCATGAAGTGTTTTGGAAATGAGAATTTATACTGTCCAACAATCTCTTTGTATCGATTATGAAACATTTGAAGGATTATCAAAGACATCATTTAAATGATTTGATGAAAGCAATTTGCATAATACATTTCACCAACTTGAAGCAACATCTTTATGTATTATTGAGGTAAATCAATTTGAATATTTTACATTAACAAGATTAAACAAAAATAGTGGAACCCGATTAGTTCTCACATCAATTACTGTTTCCAGTGTTCTAATTCCATTATAAGTCATCCACACAGCAAAAGTATTTTGTTTTGAATATGGCAGTTGTGTATATGTAAATGAATCAATATCACATTTGTATTGGATTCATCAATGCAAGAACTTTGATTAAAGAGATGAATAGTAACATCATCAATAAACACTTCTATTTGAAATGAAATAAATAGATGGTACTCCAAGACAGACCTTGTCTAAACGGTGTGTTCCCGATTCGCCTACTCGCTTAAAATAACATCTGCCGTAATTGGGTGTGAAAGGGGCCGTCGTAAGGGGTGTTACTGATATTTACCTGTATGACAAAGTTACCAAAGATCAACTGTACACCTTTTGTTATAATAGATAAGTACACATATTTTTATTTTCTTTATAGTATGAACAGGTACTTCATAAGTTGTATAAAAACAAAGGGATAATATAACTCCAGTAATTTATTAATCAAATAATTTATTAACATTTTTATTAAAGTGATATAAATTTATGATACATTAAAATACATAATAAAATACAAAATCAGCATTCAAGACTATTTACACAAAACCATTCAATCTGTATACATATACAATAAATGCACTATATTCCACCCAAAAAAGTCACTATATTCCGCAAAATCACTATTTAACACATCACTAAAGTCGTTATAAACACTTTATCCAAGGTGATTGAGCTCAGATGCTAAATCGGCATGGTCCATAAGGTCAATGCGGCAATCCTGATATCTCTCCTTCAGTGTCCTAAATCATCGGTCGATGGTGATGTATTTCGTGGTCCTTGATCTGGTGGTTCCTCCTTCGGCGCTCTGAATTCTAGTTATCTCGTTGGCGTTCTTAATGTCTTTGATCGTTTGAATAGCGGAGAAAATGTTCGAGTGAGCATGCTGGGTCATCTTCAGTTTGCTGTCCCATCCTTCTATGTTGTTCGTTGTCCTAGCTCCTTCAGTGCCAAAGTGGTTCCACACTAGCCGGTCGCCTTCTATCCATTGCTCGGTTACGTTGTTTATAAAGGGTTGGATCAAGTCTGTGATGTCTGCTTCATCTCTGTCTTCGAGTGTCCGGAACCATACATCTTCTATTGCGTCTAGGGGAATCAGTGGTAGGGTGGCCGCCTGTCGCACCAATGTCTTGACTGGGTCGTTCTCCTGGTAGGGTATCTGTAGTCCGGTGGTCTGGACTCTCCATTGTATTTAGATGGTAATAAATGTTATTAAAGTGTTTGAATGGAAATAGATTAAAAATAAATTTAAAAGAACATTCTAATAATTCTTCATTTTGATCTTACACAGGTAACACTTCACTAATGAATAAACAAGTCAATATAAGTTACCCCTACGAGGGCTCCTGTCACACCCAATTATGGTAGATAATACTTTAAGCGAGTAGGCGAATCGGGAATAAACAGTCTAAACATTTGAGAGGAAATCTGTTTACATCTGTTAGAAGGGATACCCATAGAATGCTAACCTTTGCTTTCTTCGGCAATGCGGGATATTATTAGCTTTTGATGGATTTAAGTATTGATTGCTGTACAATACAAATATATGCACGAGATGAATTTTCACAAACATTTTGTAATCTAACTGATCGCAATATATTACTTCCGGAACTACGTTGGCCGAATTCTTTATCTATTCTAAAACGTAATAAATCTAAAACCAAGATTAAACGATACCATATTTCTGATGATGACCCATTTTGTTTTAAATCGAGCATTATATCCTAGAACAAAAATGTTTCTGAACTATACCAGCGGAAAAAAAGAATCTGCGTAGCCTCGAATTGATTCATATACAAAATATTTTGTTTCATGTATATTATTAGTTAAAATAATAAGTTGTCTTTCATTTGCAACATCAAATCACGCAATATGTCGTTTATGGTTGATACGAACAGCTACTGAAAGTAAGGGTATGGGTGCGAAAAGTTTCACGTTTATTGCGTGAATGACGGCCATTTACACCGACGCTTTCTTCACACCTACGCTGCTACTGTTGATAATCACTAATCAAGAGTGATATGTGCGGTCGTGCGTTGTCCTGTTGTAGACGTGATGTTACGCTGATTGTTGTGGATGAATGGAATGACGTGCTGACGTGCAATCTCGTTACGTAAGCGTATGTTTAACTGCCATCCACTATCACCAAAGGGACCATAGCAAATCTTCCTCCGAATTTGCGGTGGTGAAAAACACAGGCGTCATTATTACGTTCTTCAGTACGACGGTAGGCCCAGACACGTCCGTCACTGCTGTCAAAATGAAATCTCGAGGCGTACGTAAACAAAACATAACCCTCAAAATCTGTTATTGAAACGACGATGCCTCCTACACCACGCTAACCTCCCAACACGGTGACGTCGGAGCAGAACAATATAGATAGAAAGACGCAGAGGACAGCTTTTCGCAACCTGTTAATTACGGTACTAATTCTTTGATATCAAGAAATACTTCTAGCGGTCAGAAAAGCCGATTGGAATCGATTGCGCAAATGAGACATCCTTGAATACGTATCATGCCGACGTGAAATCTCATGCAGACGTCCTGGTCAACCGATGTCCCGAAAGTTGCCACATTGCTGATAAATTCTCCATAAAGCATTTACAGTGTAAATATGATCTCCAAACTGCCTTGCCATATTGCTTTAAATCATCCCAGCTTCCAGCATTTTAATAATACGCAAAAGATGAATTTCAGTCATGCGAGTCATCTTCTCAATCAATATGTTATTGCCAAAACCAAGTTTTTCTGTTTCAATGCATTGAATACTGTCAGTGAATGCAAGAAATTCTAATTAATTACTAATCAAGTGTTTGTTACGCTTCAAAATCCAGAAAAGCGTGCTGTATAGTTCGTTATCAAGGCGAATCGAACGTGATATTTAACAAACTGAGTACTCAAACACGCGTTTGATATATTAAACTATCCTTTTAAGAATAAATAACAGCGATCAAAAACACACTTTTTTCGTTTTATTTTGAAGTATACACAGATTCTTTTTTTCCGCTAGTATATATGCATTAAAGGATGTTTACATAGGAAAGTTACCAACATTGTCTATAACATTTGATCCTTAATCTGGAATATTTTGTTATTTTATTTCAAGATGTTAGTACTTCCGTGATTATAGTGTGTGTTGGAAACCAGGAACATGTTATAGAAAATTTAACTGCGATAAAATTGCCAAGCATTTATAATTTCATTCATAAAGATATTAACATTTTCTGTGTTTTCCTTTTCGGATTACTTTATATTTAACTTGAATATATTTACCCATTTGGTAGCCGTGTTTCTTGGTAAGTGGGAAGGAAGGACCAATAAACCATTATATTCCTCCTCCACTGGTCTATTTCATTTAATCTTTATCTAAATTTGACGACAATTAAACAATCGTAACTATGGGCATTGTTTGATGAAATAAATATGAATCAAATAATTTGCATATTCATAACCGTTTCAACTGTTTGAAGTGAACGTTTGTTACATGTAACACGTTTAGATAATTTTCAGCTACAGATTACCTAGGGTTTAGTTTCGTCCCTGACATACAAAACGTATAAAATATTGAGGTGCCTCTTGTGATACAATTAAAACCAGTTTTATTCAAATCTTTGATTTGTTTTCCGAAACTTCCTGATTAATGCATTTGAGTATAATTCTGGAATATGCAAATATGCGAAAATGCAAAAATAGTAAACAAAGAAGTCTTCGATTTTCCTTTCTTCGGAAAAGAGTTTAATTTACATTGATGATCTTTGATGTATAATAATGCTAAAATCTACAATGCATAGTAGGAAAGAAAAAAGAAAATATTGCAATGTAACTAGATGTACATGTAGTTAAAGCCCGACTCTATTTTCCACACTCACTTTTATAGTTTATATGTAAGTAAAATAACAATTTCTTTACATGTTCTAAAATGCACGTCAAGGGTTTTCATAATGAACTGTCATCAATGTAAAATCAGAGAAAGATACCAAATTTCGTATTAAATCTACATTCCTGACATTTCAGAAATTTAGTTGGAATTTCAATGTTATGTATATATGGTAGGAAAGTATGTGGATTTATCAAAATATTATGTTCAGAAGTGGATGCTAGTTGAGGATATTATTTAGCTAGAGGTAAAATACCGAGACCCTAGTATTACGTTGCTGTATGAAGGTATGGTATAGTGCTTGATGGTAGACTGTGAATTTACGTGGAAATCATTATCACAGTAGTCAACGCTTTAATTTGAAATGAAATATATTTTTCGTATTAGAACAGAAGTACCGAAAACTAGGACTGAGGACACCCTTGAGGAACTAAGTCCTCAAGTAACGGCATCCAACCAGTCGTTATAATAAATATTAGAACATGTATACGTGAACTTACTCAGTACAGAAGATCAACGACTTAACTTAGGTATAATAACACATAAGTCATTCACTTACAAATATCTATTTATAGAGCTGCAAGGTCGAGAAGGAATAAACAGGACAACATTTACAACAATGCTTAATGAGAGATCCAAACCAATCATAAATTATTGTGCGTGAAAAATATTCAATCTAATTGCATGGTTATGAGGTTTGTTCACATGTTCTCATGGATACAATATTTTGACTTGTTTTATTTGATACTATTTTGTATTGTTAAATGATGATGGATAAGTATTACAATATATTATTATCAAGTCTCATGGAAGAAACACGTTATTATATATCATTAGTAAAGCAAACTTTCTCATTACTGCAACAAAGAAGCTGCATGTAAGGTGTTCTGAAGGTGTTTTGCAATAACAGAGCAACGTACTATATAGCACAAATATCATAAAGCTATTGTTCAAAATGAATAATTTTATACAGATACAGAACTTATCGTATGAAAATGAACATGAATAGTGAAATGTTGAAATGAAGGAATTTTTATAAATAAGAGGTATAATCTACATTTATTCCCTTGGAATGTAAAAGAATATAACACAAAAGATATGAAAAACAAATAATTAGGATCCTTATACGAAAAAGGGAACTTTTCATATTCTGTTCTGTAAAAGTTATTACTAATGTGTTATGATCATCATTTCATCAATAATTCCATGGAACCTATCAGCGTTTACAAGCAAATATAAGTGATAGGATAATCAAGGTAGAATGCTCATAAGATGTAAATGCGTACTTGATGTTTCAATAGTAAAAGCTTGAGAGAGGAACTAACCAAGAATACAGATGTATTTTAGATTGTAACTTGCCGGGACAAATGTCGGGAGACCTATTGCCACACCCCTGTCGTCGGCGTCGTTTTTGTCCGTAGACAAAACCTTTACTCTAGATCATAACTTAAGAACCGTTAGAGACAAGGCTTTAACATTTAACTTGTGTGTGCCAAATCTTTCATTAAGTACCAAAAATAATTTATCTTGTGACCTTGACCTTGAAGTATGACATATTTTTCATAAATGTTAATCTTACTGACAACTTTATGATGAGTAAAATATTGGGCGTAACTATTTCATGTGTGTATTTTGTGCGGCAAGACTTTTCATCACGTATCAACATTTTTTTTTTTTGCGCTGTGACCTGGACTTTAAAAAATGAGCTACTTAGACAAGTACAAATCAAAGATATTGATCCGATATCCAGTACTCGAAGTCGAAGAAACACAACAATACATATGTAAATAAAATATTAGCATTCACGAACTTCTGTCAAAACAGAGGTGGGATCAGGTGCCATGAAGGAGTAAGCATCCCCTGCCGACCGGCCACACCCGTCGCGATGCCATAAGTATAAGCGAAAAAGTATTATTCGCTATCACAGAATTAGGATACGGCACAGTCGTAGTCAAAATAGGTATATGTCATAAGCAGTAAGAATACTGCTTTATAGTATAGGTAATACAGATGGTTTAGTTACTGTGAAATAAGGAAGTCAACATGTCAGACAACGATATATCATATGAGCAAATAAGGTCTTTATAACGACCGTAAAATTTGCGGAATGTTGACACAAGTCGTGATATCTCATATCCTTGTTTGAGTAACCTTTCTCCTAGTAGTTGACTTCGATAAATGAAAGAGCGATACTCAGATGACGCTCGGGCATATCGAATCAATTGGGATACATAAACACCGTACGCAGGTGATAAAGGAATGTTGCTACTAGTATATGGAAAGTTAACAATGGGGAAACTAAAGTCATCACGTTTGTCATAAACTGAAGTAGTAAGTTTTCCATCTCGGTCGATATTAATGAGCAGATCTAAATATGAAGCACATGAATTGGATATTGTAGTGTCCTTGGGATAGTTCCTTGGGATATATTGTATGTACATATGTATCAAAGTTTTTGTTATTTATAAATAGTACATCATCAATATATCTGAATGTAAAATTAAAGGACAATGCCAATTGCTTCTTATTTTGACTCACAAGATTTTGTATGAAGTCAATTTCGTACGACGAAAAGAACAAATCGATTAGTAAAGGAGCACAGTTAGTCCCCATAGGGATTCCGATACTTTGTTGAAAGACCTGGTCACCGAACACAACATATATATATATATATATATATATATATATATATGTATATATATGTGAAAATGTAGTTTTAAGTGGAATTTTGAGGCTCAAAATACCGGGCTTAAGTGTACCTCTGATTTAGGTGGAATTTTTCAGTTACACTTAAACCCAACCACGACTTTAGACCATTGTTGCAGTCTTCAGAGTAAAAATTGATCAGTGAAATACATACCACTGAAAAGAGCTGTCTTTCCACTTTTTAAAAATGTATAGTTTATCACTATATATATCTAAAATAAGAAAGATATCGCCTTTGAATCACACATACCCTATTTTCACGTATATATCGACGAAAAAACGATTTGCTTAAAAAGCCGGTATTAGGTGTAATCGCATGTTTTTCGTAAAGTTCTCCGAAAATCATGATATATATCCCATCCTCCTTTTCAGTGTAGGTAGGGAATTATCATAGAAATATTTGTGGAAAATTTCTCTTTGATTTTTCCAAAATACAATGTGATATTAAAGATTTACTGTTTAGAAATGCCTGTTTTTGAGCTGTCGTCTATAAATAGATATATATATAAATACTGGGTCGCTAACCTTCACACTAAACGGCCGTGTTTGATAAGGATTCTATATCGCTTGGGAATTATTGAAACCTGCCTGAGGAAGACACATGTGTTTATCTGTGTAGTGAATGAATCTATTAACATATTATGATAGTAGAACAGATACAACACCGACGTTTACTCATCTATGTAGTTCTTTTTGATGAAATTCGCATTGGAAGTTGAAGCGGTCGAAAATTTAGGTCACTTATCGTGACTCGTTACTCGTTTCTTCAGTGCAACGGATATAAAATATCATCATTTGAGGTTTGTGTTAATTTTATTCTCAATCTCATATAAACAATAATGTTTGAAATTTAAAGGTATACAAACTCGAGCCTATGAAATTCTAAATCAATCTGCCGTTTGATGACAACGTTCCCTCGCATAGATCTACATTATAAGCACTTGTAATTTCATAGTACATATTTCAGTAAGTTTGAGTATGGCTACATGTTAATATGATTACATGATGTTTGTTTTCTACTTTTGGTCGCATTAGCCTGTTAGCATTTATGGAATGCATTGCCTTTGATTATCTTCAGTAATTAAATAAGTAAAAATAAAAAGGGAATAACAAAACAAACCAAAAAGGAAAAAACCCAATAATAATAATAATAATAATCTAAATAAAAATAAAATAGATAAATAAAAAACACTGATGATACCAGTTCAGAATTTTTTATCATACTTTTGTACAGTAAGGCGTTTGTTCAAGATGTCATATTGAATACACTTTGAAACAATTCTTTAAAAGGTATGCACTTACAAACTGGGATATTACAGATCATATGTAGATCATATTCGACCCCTAAAATAACGAAACAAAGACTTTGTTCTTAAATAAAGGAAAATATTCTGACACATAAGAAAAAATGCATGCCTTGGATTTGCAAAACTTATTTTGAAAAGAATTGCTCATAGCTCTAGGTTGTGGTGGTAATAACTGTATAATTATGAACAATTCCAGATAGTTCAAAACAGAACATCCAATTTCTTGAATATTAGTAAGTTGGAAGATCAAGGTGTGAATCCTTGTCTGGATGTTTATACAGTTTATTAACAAAGCCTCACAATATTTTTGTGCCATTTATCAATTTCTTGATTTGTGAACAGTTTTGAATACAGAATTCTTGGATTGTTGTGCTATCATGATCTTCATATTTAAATGAAATAAGTGAAATATGAATATGTACACACATAAAGTATATGTATACCAGTTTTATTTTGATGGATATTTACAGATGATGTGTAAGTCCAAAACAAAATACAAAATACCCTTCTCTTATACAAACCAACATTTACCTTCACATCCCTTAAATATTTTATTCTAGAGTTTGAAATTGTGTAGAACTGCTCTCCTCTATATTTTCAACTTGCAGATTTTCAAGAAATTTCCAAAAGATAAATACTTTTTCATAACTGGTTATCTCTCTCAAACATGAAGTAAATTCGTGAGCGAGTTGTTGTAAGTTTGCAACAATAACCAATACTAGCAATAGAATCAAGAATAGGACAAAAATCAAGTAAACTTTATTTCTGTTTATTTCATATTATTGCATTGTATAGTTAAAGTAACAAAATGTTTTAGGATTTAAATTATTTAGTGCAGTTACAAAAGTTATTTAAATTTCAGTTGAATCTATTATACTATGGCCCTTTAATTTAGGCACTGACCATACAGAACACTGTGTGATACAGCACATTTGTCAAAATTACTAGCTACCAAACCAAAGATTGCAAGTTTAATCCAAATGTTTGCAATCAAAAATATCTTGTTACATGTTTTACTTTTCATATACTACAACCATTCCATTACAAGAAAATGTAAGTTACATATCTTGAGAAGGAAATGAGAAACATCTTGTCTTTAGAAGATACTCAAACTTCAAACATATTGACATAATTTAAAAACCATTTTATTGTATTTTCACAATATTCAGCAAGCTTGTAAAATTGATGTTTCCTTATTCTTTATGAGGAGTTACTTGCCCTTTGGTTAAAGTAATAATGAAGAGTTACATGCTCTTCCTCCAAAGAGTAAATATGATTAGCAAAGAATATTCTGTGGTAAATCAATCCCCCTTCCATCTGTTTTTATTTTCCTTTTCATCTCAATTCGTCATAAAATAATGTGCTTTGCAACGTTTGAAACATACTGCCTTTAAGCCTATTGTTCTTAACCCCCCCCCCCTTATTTTTATTTTTTTCTAAAATCAGGGATTTGCAATCAATATTTATATGCATGTTGTTCTTTCAGTACTACGAGGCAAAGCAAGATGCAGGAGAACTTTTGTTGCTTTTATACACTACTTTTATTTATTGCTATTATTGTTGTTATTGTTACTGTAATATTGGAAAAACAATAAAGTGTGTTATCTGCCCTTAGACCATTCATAAAGTAATTTACTTTAAAAACAAATAGTGAATTACTTGCCCTTTGAACGTCACCGAATAAGTAATGTGTAGACGTAGGTGTTTCATCTTTCGAAAAACGTTGAGAATATCTAACAGGCGAACGATTAAGGAAAAATGGCAGAAAAAAAAAAACAAAAACAAAAACGTAAAACAAAATGAAAGAAAAACCCTAAACCTATGTGAATCGTATGACTGTCTACCATTACCATTTCTCATTTCCATCCTAACTAACTGCATTAAATTTACTTATGGGGTGTAACGCATATGTCAAACTTTGCGTGCAATGTGAAATATTCATAACATGCTCTAAATCAATTTTTTAAAGAAAAAAGTGTTCCAAATGAACAAACAAACAAATCAAATCAAAGAATTTTGTTATTGAATAATAGAGAAAAATAGAATTCTTTACAACTGTAGAACTCTATACACTTTGTGTTTAAGTAACTGGACAGTGATACTGATATTAAGTCATGGTTTCAATCATGACGGAGAGCAACAGCAACAAAAAATATAATATTGACCTTAGCGGAATTGGAGGGGAAATAGAGGGGAATTTTCTTGCTGACGTTTTCAAATTGTGATGCCACTTTAGCATCACTACCAGGCCAATATGCCTATTATCTATCAATAGTTTTTATGATGTTATTCATGTACAGTGAGCCATTTCCTGATGATTTATCAATTTTCAGCTATAATGATAAAAAGAAGCACGGCAGTGGTATCATTCCCGATATACAGATAAACAGTCTTTCAAAACAAATTTTTACATGGATATACATATAAGCATGTATATATTTTTTCGAAAACATATCTATTACAAATATGAATCAAAGAAAGAACAATTTACTCTTACCGCATAAGAAAATAATATTACTCGGATTCAATGTGAAATAATAATAACAACAATCTAGACCATTTTGTAATAATTCAGCCTGCTCCCACCCCATCTCGACATTCAAAGGGACTGTGTTTATAAAACAAATATAAACATTTTCCTCTCCAGTTCCTTTCCTCTCATTCTGTTGGGTTTCTTCTTCTTTTTCATCTTCTTATGCTGAAATGGTAAATACAGTAAATGGATTTTAGGTTCGATCCACAGATTTATATACAATTGATGAGAAGAAGTTGAAAACAGTAAGTATCGGTTGCAACAATTTATGGAACTGAAAATAAAGGTCTTCTCTCAGGCGTAGTTCTTTTGTATGTATATGGTGTGTCAATTTGGTTTCAGCACTGGAAAACATTATCAAAGCTTAGCTACATTTTTTTTTCAAACATGAATGTCGTTTTGAGACATCGCTTGCTGCATCCTTTATATTTGCCTTCACATTTAAATCGATATATGACTTAATAATGGAAAGATGTTCCAACAAGTGCGATGTCCAACATACGGCAATCAGATAAATTGAAAGAAAAAAAGACATTCTTATAATATACTTGAATTAACATACTATTAAGAGGATGTGAAATTCTCCCATCCTTCTTCAATTTTCATTTCTGCAAGTGTATAACTATTTATATAAACTGGAGTTGTTTATTCTGTATTGTTGACATATAACCCCCTTAAAATTTGGAGTAAATAGTAGTATCAAATGAAATTAAAATTTGATCTCGCTTAAATTCCCTAAAGAGCATAATGTGTTTTATTTGATTTCATTTTAATATCTATCTAGTCTGGTGTAGAGATTATGGATCGAAATTTTCATAATAACTATGTGTTTCGGCTGTGGCATGCAGATACAAAATATTTGATATTTGCACGTTCGCTTATAAAAATGTCGTCTCTGTTCCAAATGCGTCTTTCACAGAAGCCAAACACCAGAACTTTAGAACTGTGTGATGAAGCATGTAAGAATCCGTTTTCGCGAAGAAGTGGTGTTTTTTTTTTTTATCTGGCTTGAACAAAATACTATCTCGTTCGAACCAGAAAAAAAGTTTTTGGTTGATTGATTGATTTTTGTTTTACGTCACACCAAGAATATTTCATGTATATGGTGACGGCATCTGCATGATGCGGGGCATACAAATTTTGACTTTTGCAACAGACCCACCCGAAGCAATGAGGGACCTTTAACGTGCCATGCATACAACAACACGGGACCTCGGTTTTTACTGTCTCATCCGAAAGACATGACCAGAGCGGGACTCGAACCCCGGCCTCCCGATCAGGAGTCCGACGCGATACCACCAGGCCACGCCGGCTTAATCTCATTCGAACGAGATAGCATCTTGTTCAAACAATAAACTATCTCGCTCGAAGGAGTATTTCGTTGGCACTAGGTAGTATTTTGCTTGAACGAGAAAATTATCTCGTTCAAACATAATAGTATCTCGTTCGAAAAAGATATTATCTCGTTCGATCGAGAAAAGATTTCGTTTGAAAGAAATCTCATTCTAACTCGAAAAATTCTCCTTCGAACGAGAATCTATTATATATGAATTAAAGTGTTTGATTGTTTAAAGAAAAATATGATTAGAAATTATTTCAATCTAAATATATATTGGTATATTCATAAATGCATGAGTGCATATGTTTCAATTTAAAATTTACATAAATCTAAATCCACTTCTCACTTAGAAACACAATGTACATATGCATGTTTATTTTAAAACATACCACTTATCAGTAGAAAGGAAATACTTACGTAAAAAACCGAGGCCCTGTGTCGTGGTATGCACGGCACATTAAAGATCCCCCACTGCTTCGGGTGGGTCCGTTGCAAAGGTCAAAATTTGTATGCCCTGCATCAGGCAGATGCCGTCACCATATATGTGAAATATTCGTTTTCAATTAAAAGTTTTATAACAGCTATTAATTCTGATTTATAAATTTCAGAACTGAAATATAAACTGAATCATACTTGCTGATTACATGACATTCATTATAATTTCATAAATGAGTAAAGCCGGTGTGGCCTAGTAGATAAGATGCTCGGCTCGTGATGGAGATGTCCCGGGTTCGACTCCCACCCTGGACACACGGTGTTCTGTCTTTCGGATGAGACAGTAAAAACCGAGGTCCCGTGTCAAGGTAGGCGAGGCACGTAAAAGATCAATCACTGCTTTTGGTGGGTCCGTTGCAAAGGTCTAAAATTCTATGCAATGCATCAGGCAGATGCCGTCACCATATACGTGAAATTAATCGTGGAGTGACGTAAAACTATAATCAACCAATCAATCAATCATAAATGCCTACTGATCTACACCACATACGACATTTCTTAGCATGGTCAGACATTTAAAGATTGGGTAATTCAGTCAGAAGTGCACTTGTGTAGGGTGGTTTCAGGTTCAAAACTACTCTTAAACATTTCTTCCTTCTTATTTCTCTGTATGGCTTGAGAAAATGTGCCTCACCGGTTTAGCTATTTAGCTTCAAAGTAAGAAAGTCAGGGCTAGAATCGGATATTGTTAACAGGAGACAGGAAAAACGAGCTCCCGTTATCAAATTTCATTGCTTTTTTATTTTCAAAAATCACTTCAAAATCATTTCATGAGGTAATCAGAAATTACATACGTTTTAAAGTCTACCATGACATGGGACCTCTGTTTTACTGCGCTAAAGACATGACTCGGACTACCGTATAACCAGAATTTTTGGCAAATATCAATTTGGGGGCATTTTTTGTTGGGGTGGGGTGTTAATGTGTGTATTTTTTCTTACGAGCACATTTTTCTGCAACGCTAAAATTGCGTAAAATTATATTTCAAACAGGTAGTAAAAATCGGCATTCCATTAACAAACAGAGTACAAAATGATTTTGAAATTTTTAAGAAATAATTTACAACCCTCTAAGAACAATGGATAGTGGACACAAAATGACATGTGTATATCATCAATGAGAAATGATCACTACCTAATCCTTACAATATACTATTTTGAACTGAAAAATATACTCGATACAATAAGTCTTGGGTGTTACATTCATTGAAGCAAGGTATGACTACGAAAACTACACACTTAACACGCAGATTACAAACGTTGTCCTTAGTACAATTTTTCGTAGAAACATATTCTATCAAATCAGTCGCAAATATAGCAAACATTAGATTCCCGTGAAAATTCCTGACTATTCGGTATTCAGTCGCCCTTGGGGTTCGAACACATCACTTTTTCATCGAAAGCCAAGCAGGCTATCCATATTGGGGCATCTCGTGCAATGTTATACTGTTCTGATGAAATTTATCTTAGAAACCCATGCATAGATTCAAATTACTGAGTCACTTGCTTAGAACTGTTTGAATAAACATCATAGGTCGAATTTTACTTTTATTTATTCATAAACACTTGAACAACTATCATTTGTACAAAAATATAGTCTTTCGGTAGATTTTATTACTCCGAATTCTGAAAACTCGCAAATTATGGAATAGATTTGTAGTTTTGTTAAATGTACTTCATGTATTTCAAAAGATATGTTACAAATTGTTTTTAATTTAGTTGTTATAGAAATTTATATCAATGAGATAATTCTATCAAACACAAAATAATTACTACTATATCGTTTAGTTCTAGTGTCTTTTATGGTATATGGCTACAACTCAACTCTTGAAGATTCAGAGGATTACACTATACACCGATCCACTTTTCAGCATATAAAGCGGTGTTTAGCGGACTTTTGATTGTAATATTTATGACGTCATAATCAAATGTTCGACTTGTCCAACCTTGCATTATGTCATCATAGTCAGATTTTGCGCTAAAGTGCTTGAATTTTGACGAAAGTGGAACGGTCTATTGTCAGTGGCAAAGCTAGATTAAAAATTGTTAATTGAAAAAAACATAACAAAACAAAAACAAACAAACAAAAGGGGTGGATGGGCAGGGGCTCTGGGGTTGCCATAAAGCCCCAAGTGGGTCTAGAGCTAATCCCTGGTTAGGAGGGAGGATTAAGGTGATGAGTCGAAATATTAATAATGATAGATAGCTACGTCCTACAAAGTTTTGTGTATTAATTTACGTTTTTGTGTAAAGGGCGCTGCGCCACTGGTTGTCTTGTTCCATTCTTTACATGTAAAATAAAAAGGTAAATTAAATCACTTGGCATATAATTTTGCATTTCACTACAACTAATGTATAATGGGGACTAGTAGAAGTAGTACAAGTAGTTAAATTGATATGGTTTTAAGTAAAGACCTATATTAAGCTAGAAATAATATTATAAACTAACAGGTTTTACTTCAATACGGAATATCGCAACTTAAATAGCGTCAACATACACGCACACTTTGTGATTTTTATGACGTCATATGATTATGACGTAAGTTGCCCACATAAAAGTGCCCACATCGAGAACAATGGATTTGGTAGGTGACTAAATGCAAACCGTAACGGATTTTAGTAGTTGCGATACTCCGTAAGTCGGTATCGTAACCGCAGTCCAATCGAATATTTTTGTATTGTCGTTTTCCCGTGTATATTCTCCTATTATCATCTTTTGTGTTCATGTTCTTGGTGATTTTTGTCATACAGCTTTGTCAGATGTCTTCAGTTTTCTCTTTCAATGAATTCTAAAGCAGCACTGTAGCCCCCTTGGCCTATAAAAATCGGGTGGGGCTGCAGTGAGGTCCAGTGCAGTATTACATCTTAATGGGTATTAAAGGTCTTATTACTAAGCCCAATAAATCGGTTCAGTCTACTCCTTCACTGAGGATCCTACATGCATTAGAGACACAACGCTTAAATCCCACTATAGTATACAAGTCAGATATGTAACTGGCACCCTGTGGGGAATGAAGGTGGGAACAGTGACCTCCACTTTAGAGTTAAACCCTCTTTAACACCAAGATGTTTAGAGAGATAGGAGAGATTGCAGTAACTTCTAGTACAATACTTAAGCCATCGGCGCAAATGG
Source organism: Pteria penguin (assembly GCA_035048485.1). Lineage (NCBI taxonomy): Eukaryota > Metazoa > Mollusca > Bivalvia > Pterioida > Pteriidae > Pteria > Pteria penguin. The sequence continues at coordinate 40,080,715 of CM068585.1, read as the reverse complement.
GTCTCTCTGCAAATGGGGCCCTCACAAAATATCAGAGGTGTTGATTCCTGTAAACACTTAGGCCCCACGCCAATGAAATACAAAGCAGGACGTCGTTTCATCAAAGGGCATAACTTTAGGCCTAAGATTAAGCTTAGTCCATAGTTAACGACCAAAGTTAGGCCCGGCCTGTCCGTTCATGAAAGGGTCGCCATATTTAGTCTTGACTACCCATACGTACTATTACTTTCATTTTGATATAAATAAACACACGTGGGTGTGTCGATTATATTTACTGTCCGCGCCACTCACTCTGGAAACTGGAAAATCTGGATTTTCAGATATTCATCTTCAGAATAATATCAAAAAGGCAAAACCCTTTGATAGATCTTGTTTAGTCGTAACTTCTGGTGTGTGCTATATGTTTGTATGAAGAAGCGTTCATATTTTATAGAAAAAAAATCAATTTTAGATAGGGCGATTTCAATGTTAAATTTTGACGTGACGTCGCCAAGTTTCCATAGACTCAATGTTAAACATCGGCGACGTCACGTCAAAATTATCATAGAAAACGCCCTATTTAAAATTATTTTTCCCTATAAAATATGAATGCTTCTTCGTAGAAACATATAACATACACCAAAAGTTACGACTAAAGAAGATCTGTCGATTGATATTAATTTTGTAAAACTATTTTAAAGATAAGTAAGTGAAAATCCAGATTATTTGGTTTACAAAGTGAGTGGCGCGGACAGTAATACTTTTTACGTCATCGTTACGTAGGCGGGTTGTGTATCATTTTTCAGACGCGCTTAAAATTAAGCATATATATACGAAAAAAAAGCACGATGTCGATGGCGAGTTGAGATGTAACTTTTCAGTATCAAGAAAAGGAAACCAAACTGGTATGGTGCAAATGAAATTATTGAAGCTTTAACATAAGGTGTTATGGAGAAATCGCACACTTTATTTGAAAAGTTGACACTTTCATCACCACTGAGAAGAAACATAGTGCCCCCTACGGATTATCCATTCTCATAGACAACAATCTAATAAGATCGAAATTTGCATAATACTCTATAGATGATGTCATTATCCAACGTAAGACCCCCCCCCCTTTCGCTGCATATTTATCTGTAAAAATCTAGATTTGGTACTAAAAATGGCTGTCGGAGTAGTTTGGCGAATACACGTGCCCCCCACCCCTTTCGGAAATCCTGGATCCGCTACTGTGTAAACAAGAAGTACACAACATGAATTGCAGCTTAGTAGTAAAAGGTTAAAAGAGCATTATACACAAGGGTAAATTTTTAACGTTAAAATATGACCCACCACTACATGCTGATTTTCAACGAGAGTCACTACATTTTCACACTAAGGTCACTTTTTCACGAGTGGATGGAGTCATTAGATAATGGACCGATTCAATTTTTAACTTTTTTTCACCATTAAAACTGAACTGGGGTCTTTTTTAATGTTGCAACGGCATCTGTTTGATGGAAGACAAATCAATTTTGACCTTTGCAACGGACCCTCCCAAAGCAGTGAGGGATCTCCAACGTACCACGCCTACCGCGACACGAGGGCTTGGTTTTACTGTCCTATCTGAAAGACAAGACATCGGAGGGAATCGAACCCAAGAACTACCGAAATATATATAGTCAACTTGCTTACCACTGTACCATGCCGGCTAGATGTTTATTTATTTATTTAATTTTCATTTATACGGCAAATTTGTCGTCAAATTTTCATTTTTACCATATTTTATCATAATGACACAAATGAATAACAAAAAATGGTTTAATTCTTCATTTCGTATTCAACACATAAATGCATATTTGACATAATTATTTTATTCTCATCATTTCAAAAATACTTGCCGTAGTATTTTCAATAAATTATTACAATGATACTGATAGATACTTCCAAATGTTTTAATAATCTAATTTTGATATTTGATGAAAAATGTGATTTCATCAAAATTAATGAAAATTCAAGGTAGATCTACATAAAACTAATTTCCAATCGTCATATTTTATTACATTATTAGATTTTGACTACCCACAATGTATATAAATAGTGGAGAAAAAATTATGACGTCATATCTGTGTCAAGCCTAGACTTGTGACTGATTCATGACGTGTGCATGACGTACCGGTATACTGCATGTTTTACACAAGTTTACAGATGTTATAATATAGGACGGTTCAAAACGCCATGACAATGTACATGAGTTTTTACTTCTACAAAAGTTATCGAAATTATTCGAAAAAGGAGCCTTTGGCGCACTTGAATTCAGGTAGGACACACTTTTTACGATTCCGAGGACATGTGTGCGTCTAATTTGCCTTCTTTGAAATGCACGTACGATTATGGCAGCCATTTATTGCAAACCCCGTCGGGGGTTTGCATATTACGTTGATATCTAATCTGGAAATGCGCATGTGCGACATGATTATGCTGCATGCTGGGAAAACATAGCCTCCAAAAAGTAGTTGCTTTACTTTACGAGGTCAGATAGTATAAGTTTTGTATTGTCCATGACATCGATATTTCTATTGCGCTTAAAAGGAAAAGGAATGAAGAAGAATACCCTTGCTTTCAAAGGCAATGCTCAATACTAGATCAATGTTACAGTTAAGCGTTCCACACGAATAGTATTTACGGTACTTTCAAACGCAGAGAGGAGTATATGAGGATAGAGATTTTAATAGGATAGACATTATGACTTGGGGTGATTTTCTTTAGTGAATGCATATAAATGATAAATAAATCTTACATGCAATGTATTCTAAAAATAAAAAAAATACTTTAAAATACTTATTTCTAGATAAATTAGTGGATGCCACATAAACATGTATAAATATGAAGGATATTCATATTTTGGAAATCAACATTCGTGTAACTTTTCCCACGGCAGCAGTGGAATAATCCAACAGAATTTTCCCGCGTAATACTATTTAGATGTTCGTACCTTTTAGCGTATGTACATTATCTGGCTATAGAAAATCTCGAAAAGTTCCGAGTAAATGAAGGAGTATCAAGGATTTCTAGCAGTTTAATTGGTGTAGCAATTACTGCGCAGTTTGTAACATTCTTTGTACTTATGCAAACTTCCCCGGCGATTATTTGGACACAAGAGGCCTCGACGGGGAGTTCGTGTTCTTTAGGTGTTGAAGTTGGTGGAGCAAGTACTGCGTACTTTGTATGATTTCTTCCATGTCTAACTGTACGAAATGTCATCCCAACGAATATGGTCAGCTTTCCTAACCCAAGTCTAAACATAAATAAACATTAGAAAGGAGGTATTAACTATTATTTAGACAACAACCTAGCTAACATCATACGAAAGGGTCTTCATTTTAAACTGACCCACAAGTACCATTTTCCTCGCAATTAAAAATGCTACAGGGTTTGCATTCTAAGCTTTTTTAAAAGCTAAGCTTGTTTAATTTACTCTTAGTCTAAAAGGTAAGGCTGCCTCATAGCAGGCGTAAATTTTAGGCTAAAATTTAGGCCTATGACTAACTTACGCCCTTTGATGAAACGCAAGTTAGTCCAAAAATTTGACTTAATCCGAAAGTTACGCCCGACTTATCTTACGACCAAGCTTAGGCCCTTTGATGAAACGGGGTCCAGAACTTTAGTTATCTCGGCCACAGACCTTTGCGTCCACAGGACGTTTCGACGAAGGGTTTGAGACCACCTCTGTCGTTTGGCCTTTAAGGAGATGCGAGACAGTCTGCATTTAATTCCATTTAGTCAAGTGGCACCCTTTTTCACCACAAATTTACAAGGTGATTTATAGATGGTAAGGTTGAATACACTCGAATATAATGAGTAAAACTCCAGAGTTGGTACGTTTTTGACTGATTGATTGATTGATTGATTGATTGATTGATTGACGATTATTTCATGTATATGGTGACGGCATCTGCCTGATGCACTACATAGAAATTTAGACCTTTGCAACGGACCCACACGAAGCAGTGAGAGATCTCTTACGTGTCACGCCTACCGTGGCACGGGACATCGCTTTTTACTGTCTCATCCAAAAGACAGCGCACCGGTGCGCCCAGGACGGGAGTTTAACCCCGGACATCTCGGTCAGGAGACGAGCACTTTTTCCATTAAACCACACTGGCTTCCTTTTTGACTGAGTATTTTGGCTAATACTTGACTTTCACATGCGGCCCCTCCCCATTATTTCAGGAAATCCTGGATCTGCCACTGCCAATTAAGGTAGACAATGAGAAATTCTTTTTATGCAACCGGGTCGATAGATCGGGGCATATTGTTTTGTCCTGTGGTTTTTTTTTTTCTGTTTGCTTGTCTGCCTGTCCGTTGTCAACTCTAACCTTGGCTATAAGTTCTGAACCGTGAGGGATAGAGACTTCATATTTTACATGCGTACTCAACTAAAAAAGCCCTTTCAAATGACACCAAGGTCGATGACCTTTTGATCTTGATAATGACCTTCACCCTAAAAATATCTTTAAGGTCAATGGTGCCGCCTGGGGCATTAGTATTTTTCAAACACAGCTTGGTTGCTTAGATGTTTCCATGCATCGTTTACAGCCACTTGGTGATTAATACTATAAGAATATATAATGTTCTAGCACAGCACTTTAGCTCTCTCGGCCAATGAATACTTGCGAGAGTTAGCATTCTGATCAGGTGCAAGACTTTTTGGCATTGTGATTTCTAATAATATGAAATAGACTACAGTGGAATGCAAGACAGCACTTAAACTAAAACGTTCACTGAGGTCGTTACAGAGATGGAAGTGTCTATAGTGAGTTTCAGTGCGGGGCGGGGCTTTGGTCCAATAGCTCTCTGAAGTACTAGGTCAAAGAACAGTGATTCCATTTCCCATAGGATCCCATGTTAAATTACCAGACGTCCAGCAAAATTTATACAACATCCTACATTTCAGCTATATATAATCCATATCAAAATGTTTGTCAGACCCTCCTTTATCAGAATTTTAACAGTTTACCATATGTTATCCACCTTAATCTTGAGAATATCATGCTGGAAGGCGGTCACCCTAAAAATTTTCCAAAATTCAAATGCAAGTAATAACTCGTTTTCAGGTCATAAATTTTTTACATTAGCGACATGAGATAAAAAAATCATGATTTTACAGCAGAATCAATCTTTATTTATAGATTGAATAAATGATTTCATCCAATCACAGCCCCTGATACATTGAAATAGTAGCCCCTCTCCCGACATCACAGCAGCCTATAACGACTCTCGTTAATTACTGTTCTTTGGCGTACTATGGAATATGAAGGATTGATTGATTGATTTTTGTTTAACGTCACACCACGAATATTTCACGTATATGGCGACGGCATCTGCCTGATGCAGGGCATACAAATTTTGACCTTTGCAACGGACCCACCCGAAGCAGTAAGGGATCTTTAACGTGCCATGCATACCACGACACGGGGCTTCGGTTTTTACTGTCTCATCCGAAAGACAGGACACCGGCATGACCAGAGCTGGACTCGAACCCCGGCCTCCCGATCAGGAGTCCGGCGCGATACCACTAGGCCACGCCGGCTTGAAACATGAAGGAGACAACAATAATTTCTTAAAAACTTAACATAAGCTTACTCGAACATAGAGACCCTCTAGACTAGTCTACCCTGAACCGAATTCAACTTTGTTGATAGAACGCTTAACTTTCTCTGTAACCGAGGTCCTTACAGAAGATCAGGGGTTTCGTGTAAACACTTAGCCCCTTGGCCATTGAGCCATTGATTGACATAGGAGAGGCTGTAATGAAATCCAAAGCAGTACTTTACTTCTCTCGGTCAATGACCTATACGGAGATGGGCATAGCTACACTGAAGTCCTTAGGAATATGAAGGAAATTACTAAAAGTTCCCATGTAAAACTTAATCATACCCGGCCATTGAGGCTTTATAAAGATGAGAGAGCCCACAGTGAATTCCGGTACAGAGGTTTATATCTCTGGACAACTTAGGCCCTAGGAAATTAATGAGATTATAATGAGTTCTAGTACAACTCCTTATTCCTCTTTGGCCACTGTGTTTACAGAGATCAGAGAGACTTATCAGTCCCGATTAAGGCCTTCAGATATATTCAAAATGTTACAGTAAAGATCAAAATAGCGACTTATCCCATTCAGAAAATAGGTTGATAGGTTGGTTGATTGGTGTTTTACCTATCATTCAACAATATGTTTCCGTTGTATCTCGCGACATGGAAGAAGATAACCAACCTATTAAACATAGTGGCGCAATCTGGGAGTCGAACCGGGATATCGACGCCGCAAGCCAAGAGCTCAACTACTACCCCAAGCAAGTTCTCAGAGAAGAACCTTATCTCATATTGAGGTCCTTAACAGTAGAGACCACAAGATCGTTAGTAAACTCGGCCTCTGAGGCTCATAGAACGCGGATATACAACAGTTATTTCCATCTTAATGCAAAGCCCTTTTTGAACACTAAGTCAAGTTGAGATGCTTTCCATGAGTTCCAGTACAGGGATTTTATAACTCGGTCATTACTTATGACCCAAATGGACTCTATAATGCAAACACAATCAGTCATTACTGAAGATCCTAATAGACCCTAGTGTAAACCCACTCGGTCATTACTCAAGACGCTAATGGACCTCAATGTAAACATTTAGGCCCTACGACCATTTAGCCATTGAATCCTATAGAATAAGCTATAATAATGAGTCCAAAGCAGCGCTTTAGCCCACTCGGCCCCAGACCTTTACGGAGGTGGGAAATGCTACACTGAGGTTTTCAGAGATATGGAGGAGATTTCAGTGGTGGAAAACCAAGGATCCTGGCACAGGTAATTTAAAATGAGAGCCACCCACCTATCCACCTTGGAGTGTGGCTAAAGACGACATCATCTCTGACCCCGTCACTCGAACCCATGACCTCTTTATTGACACCATGACCTCTAGCGTGACCAATTGACCTCTGTCATGCCCTCTAGTTTGGGTCATTTAGTACTACATAAAAAGTTATGAGAATGGTATGTTGTAACATTTATAAAAAAGGTCTCGACAAGTAGAGTCCGGCCCTGGGGTCCTTTATGGTCATTTGGTGCAAAATAAGAAAGTTAAACAAAAGGTATCATTCAACGTATCAAACCAAATGCGGGTGGTATCTAAGATCAGTGAATTGTATCCTCAAATCACTAAAGCATATCCTCCTTCTCCTCAAACCACTACCTCTCCTTCTCTTCCTCTACCTCCAAAACTCGATCCTCCTCCTTTGATTTCACTCCTCCTTCTCCTCCTCTGATTTTCCTCTTCCTCCTATGAATTCCCATTTTCTCCTCTTCCTCAGGAATTCCCTCCTCCTCCTCTTTGAAAATAAAATATATCAAAATTCGATTGTGTTTTATTTTATTTCTGAATGTTTCTTTATCGGTACTCATAAATGACACATTCTTTAAAAAAGGAAGACGTATCAATTAGCAGCAAGCAGCAGTACCATCACTTTCACCAACACAACTACCACGTCTTCATATTGAAGATCAGTCACCATGACATCTGAATATCCATTACTATTATATTCGGTTGGTTGGTTGATTGGTTGATTTGGGTGCTTTACGTCGCTTTCAACAATTTTTCAGTTATATCGCGACATGGAAGCGGGAGGTTACCAACCTTTTAAACATAGTGGCGCAACCCGGGAACCGAACCCGGATCGTCGGCGCCGCAAGCCAAGCGCTTAACCACTACACCAAGCCTGCCCCTGTTATATTCGATAGCCCATTATTACTTATCTGACAGTTGCATATCATTGGTCACGTGACACAAAAACGTACCTGTGGACGTTATGAATGAAAGGGGTGATTAGACATTGCATTTGTTGCACGTTAATGTTCACTAAGGAGTTTGAAAAGGGAATTCCTTAGGAAGAGGAGGAGGAGGACGAGGAGGAGGTGAAAGTGACTTCAGAGGGATAAGGAGGAAATTTTCTGACGATGGGAAGGAGTGACTTGAAGAAGAAGTAGGGTTTAGGAGGAGAATGGAGGATGATGGTGATAATTTGGATTTGCTTCAATGATTTGAGGATACGCTTTAATGATTTGAGGATACACTCAACTGGTCATGGATATAGTCATAGATACCATCCTAATAACTTTTTATTTAGCACTCTATGACCCCAAACTGGGGGCCATGACAGAGGTCAAGGGGTCATTAGAGGTCATAGGGCCAATAGAGATGCCATGGGGTCGTGTGACGGGGTCAGGGATGACGTCATCGCTAGTCAGACTCTGAGGTGGCTAACTTGGTGGTTCCCATGTTAAAGTATCTATGTCAAAACCCTCCAATTTTCACTACTGAGTGCAATAAGCTCGAACTTCCTGTGTAAAACTTAATTATCTCCGTGTCGTGGACGACCATTGATACATTTGTACATCAGTTTCCCGATATTTCCGTCCTCCAAAAGCTGAATTGGTTAGAGAAAAGGTAATACAGTATGTCCCAGCCGGTGATACTGTTATTGCATAACATTTTCATCGTTGCTATCAACCCCTGCATATCAGTCAAATAATTTGAATTATCTAGTGAAAAAAGGGGGGAGTGATTAGAACTCTTCTAATTTGATAAAGATTTATGCAACTTTCGGACCATTTCCATTTCATCTATTTTGAGCTTGATGATACATATGTAAAAGTTAGTTAGATAAGTGTCGGATTGATGTGATATTGCGCTACAGTCAATACTAATTAAATGCTTAACGAAAATCAGAGAAAAGTGGGGTGGGGCGCTGAAGAGCACATCTTACGGTCATAGACACTGTGTCATATTTTCTATGTAAAACTCAAAATATGATCAAATGACAAGTACAAGTGAAACATATATTGATGTCTATCGCTCACTACATTCAGTGGTGGATTTAGAGGGGGCCCTGTCCTCTTTCTTCGTCATACTTCAGATTTTGCACCTAAAATGGCGGAGTTTTGATTTTCACATGTGCTCCCCCCTTTCTTTTTTAGGAAACCCTGTATCCACCACTGACGTTGGACTGATCCACCTTTATTATTATTATTATTATTATTATTATTATTATTATTATTATTATTAGGCCTCACCAAATTAATTATTAGATCTTTAGACATATTTAATAATGTTAAGTAGCGAGCGGGCGCAAAAATAAATTAAATTAATTTTCAAAATGAAGTTGAAATTACAAAAGTTTGACAAAATAAGGCCCTATAGAGTTACGGAAAGTATGAAATATGTATAAGATCTACCACATTTCGAAAATATCGATGTTTTAAGCAATAAAAATTACTCCATTTGAAGCCTTTAAACGCAAATCATCATCAATTTGGTGTACAATTCTCACTCGGGAATCTATCAGGTCGTTTATGAAGACCAGTAACATCTTTTTTAAAGCATATTAACTATTAAGGAAGTTTAGTGTCAAATCTAGAAGGTATTATTATTATTATTATTATTATTATTATTATTATTATTATTATTATTATTATTACTTCAATGTACTATCACAATCTCAGATCAACTAACAACTAAGACCCCCTACTCCCCCTCTTCCTGACGGTGTGCTAGATGAGTCACTGCGTACAGTTTAAGCATTATAAATCAATGACAAATTACACAACCTAGATGCAATGCGAAAATATGTGCGACTCTGTTATGTTTTAATTGTGAACGAAACTGCAGCTCCGTTTGATGTGAAAACTTTTAAAGGATTTAATCATGTTAGTTACGATTCTTCATTACCGAAACATTTATTGTTTATAGATGATGTGTAGTAAGAACAATACATGTACAATAAAACAAACAAAATGAAAAAAAAAAACCAAAACAAAAAACGAAACAACATACAAAGGGGAAGTGGGGACAGGGTATACCCATGTACATAACGGAAGTCTCAAGTATGAGGGCTCTCAGTATTATTCTGTTTCAAAACGTCAATTTATACATGTCTATCAAAAATCTGCCTAAGGAGCGTTGGAGCTATCAGCTATCAGAAATCGAGCGAAATAGCCCCCCCCCCTTATTTTTTCCCTTCCCTCATACGCAGGCACATTTAACTCGGAAAAAGTACATCATATATGATTTCTTTTAATTAGAAAATGAGGAAAAACACGTAAAGGAACCAAGGGAAGGGCGCCATCTCCCAACAATTTTATCATGTGTGTTGTAACGGAAAGTTTCTTATTTTCCCAGTTTTAAAATAATTCACGATAACGCCGGAAATGAAATCGAAAAGAAATTCAATTCATGCCCCCCCCCCCTCTTTTTTCCCATCATCTACCTATATAGTCCTGGAATTAGATAAATAGAGAGGTTGACACATATTTCTTTAAAAATAGAATTAATTTTGATTTAAAGATTTTTATTTCATGAAGTGAAGTTTGATCGGACATAAAATGTATAATATTGTGTGTTCTCACCCTAGATATAATATGTATTCATATGAATTATATATCCAATGGATAAACAAAAATTAAAGGAGGAAGAAAATGGTAAAATAATATCACTTAGGAAACCAGGGACAATATTTTTCTCTTCCTGTTTAAAAGTAGAGAAACCAGTTACGATTCTACTGACCGCCTTCAGCTGAACTTTTTGAAATTAATTTACATCGAATGAAGATCAACCGTCTCATACAGGTCTCAAGTGTTGGAAGAATAATAGTATTAAAATTTTCATATCAGGTAGATCTATTAAGAGAGGGAGAGAGAAAGAGAGAATAGAAATGTTCGGTGATGGAAAAATATATTTTAAACATATGTTCAAAATGCCTATATCCAGCAATTACTGTACATTCAGTGGCGGCATTAGAGAGGGAGCGCCCCTCTCCCCCTTTTGCCTTAAGGTTGAAAATACTCAAATAATTCAGACATAGATGGTTATATAGCTTTAGTTATCCTAAACTGTGACATTGAAAGCTAAAAGACTATATGTGCTGTATGATTGTAATAACTGTTATAATGAAACATTATTGTCTGTTTCTAACCTTAAAATCTTTTTGAAGAATTCATTCAAATCTATTCAATTCTGGACAATTTCAGATATTTGTATGGAAATCATAAGAAAATGTGAGATAATTACTACATCACATCTTGCAAATTTAATACAATGTGCGCCGTACATGTAACGCTTATATGATCAAAAGTTTAAAAGCACTAGTTTTTTTTTAAATACTGCATTTGTGCTTGATTTATCAGGTGAAAACGAATGCAAGTATTATAATATTTATTACTTCCATGTCCATGTCATTCATCCAACTCACTACAGAGCTCTCCCTCAGAGCTTCGCCTTGGATCTGTTCGCAGTCTAAATAGTGCAAGTGTCATCACTTTACTCCTATAATTAACATTTAATTTGCTAGTCCGCGGACTTTTTTTCTGGAAAAAATCATCTCAACTTTCTGATAATACTTAATTCAGTATATATAATTGGCTGATATCAAGGTGGAACCGACTCTCTCTTCCCGTCTTTCTGGAATATTTACTACATACCCTCCTGGATTTTCATTACAAATGGCAAGTTGAATAGTTTTCAAAACGAACCAGAAATATATTTAATATGATTGAAGATTGCTATTGGACGTTTCTTTATATTTGATCCTTAATATAACTATGCATATTTCAGATACATTTTTAATTTCAAAATACAAATTCCTTTTAAATTATTTTAGAATGAAATTGTATTCTTTGTGATGCACAACTTTTGTTTTATTAAATAAAATTTCATCCTCTTGTTAGCGCATCAGTGTTAATCTAAACCCCGCCTCATCTGTGTGAGCTGTAGCTGTACGACGACTTCTCGTGTGTTGAAAGATAATCGGAATTTCAATGTCTGTGCGGTCTGTGTACAATACTAAGTCAAAGCATCTCTACGAGAATAAGTACACGAATTTTCTATGGTGATAACGGAAGCTCTCCGAGAAAAGAATTTGTTATTCAAAGATATACCTACAAAATGTTCGGATGATGGGACTGGGTAGGAGCAGACTATCACTTTGCGTGCAGTACACATGATCTGCGTTCAAATATTAGATGGAGCCACTATTTTTACTGTTGATTCATTATCGCGATATCACAGGAAATTTGTTGAACTCGATGCAAAACACCAACCAAATAATCGAACTATGGATGACATGTTTACCAAACAAGAACTCGCACAAAATTTTCAAACCGTTTAAACTTCTCGTCTCACTGGATGCTATTTCTCAGTATAAGTTCGAGTCCTGTACGATACCCAAAGGACTAGTTATGGAGTGTTTAACTTCAAACTCGTGTTAATTCTGTTACACCAACCTCAACTTAAAGTGTATCAACAATGCGAAGTAATAAAATCATTGTAGATAGAAATGGTGATAATAAATTCATTGCAAAAATTCCGGTGTCAAAATACCCCCTACTAGTTGAGATACAGCCGATTTTGTGTCTGAAGCTAATTAAAGTGCCACTACACCATTTTTTTTTCTTATACTTATTTAATAATTTGATGTAAATAAAACCCCTTGGTGCCAAAACTTTCAAAAGTCAATCAAATGCTGCAATGAGTAGCTATTGCTGATTAAACTCCAGATGTTTACCTGTTTAACGCGGCCGCGCGTGCGAGAATATCAATAAATCTCTGTTATCTGGAATCGAGATCGCTGACGTCACATTATGTGGTCACTTCATGGAAACAGAATATATTATAGTAGAAATAAGCCGCTTTTTATATGAAATTTAGTAAGCAAAACAATGAGTACACAAGATTCTTTTATTAAGATATATTAGACGAGAGTGATGTTCATTTTTCTTGCGATACATCGTCATTCGAAGAAGGTAAACATGATAGTGACGAGAAAAAAGGTGATGTAATCCAAAGTACTTTGCGTACGTTAGTGGAGCCGTGCCAGTAATCCATTTTGATGTTGTTTGACATGATTTCGACCGTTTGTTCGGTTTTATTAAAAATTGACAAGAAAAAGACTTCTTTGTTGGTTGGAGCAAATCTTCATTTTCCATGTTGCTCTGTAACATAATTTCAATAATATGTTTCTCGCAGTATTTAGTATGTGCCTCCGCACGGGCCGTACGTAATTCATCAATATATTGTAATGTAAAATGAAGGTCTGATATCTTATGTATATATTTATTTATAGAAATAATTAACCTTAAAGAATTGAGTTCTATGTGTGAACCATATAATGCTAGGGATTCCGAGTGAGTGAGGGGTTGGAATTGCGCCCTCCCACTGACCTCCTGCATCCATCACTTATATTCTAGTTACCTCATCTACATCCATTTTATCTACATGGCAGTCGCGGATTTAGAGGGACCCCCCCCCCCCCTTTGGTCACATATTTACCAGTAAAAATCCAGATTTTGCACCAAAAATGGCCGAGAAGTTTGACTAAAACCCATTTGGGCCCCTCCTTTTCGGAAATCCTAGATCTGCCACTGCATGGGTATCTGATTATGCCTGATCACTGTCTTGTTCCTCCTGATCAGTGTCTCGGTATATTCTTATATAAAAAAGGTGATAATACAACACTTACTCTTGATACTTCCCTCTTTAAATCCGCTTTTCTGATTTTATTATTAATTTTTTTTATTCATTTATTTATTATTTTTTTTGGAGCTGATGTTTGACTTGCCATTTTCTCATCCGGACTTAAAATTTCCAAATAAGGGTTACTTGCTCCTAAACTACTTAGAGACCCAGGTGAATCAAATGCGTTTGCTGGTCGACATTGGACAGAAGGTATTGCACCGGGAAGTGACCATTGTCCCGCTTTGTTGCGTTTCAAGGCGAATGGGAACCTTTCTGGTGTAAAATGCATTTTGTAGGAACATTTTGCTCGCTTTTCTTTAACAAAATGAATCCACTGGCGTCGTTCATTGGGTGTCATGGGAAAACCGTGCATTGACACACCATCGCATTGGTGTTTCCATAATTAGTAAAAACACAACGAACACCCCTCCCCCCACCCGACTTTGCTTTACCCGCCCTTGTCTTCAAGAGGTACTTTTTTCTCTTTAAAATTATCAAACAACTCTGCTCTTCGGACACTTCTATACTAAAGTCCAGCACTGTATACAAAATATGACGTCAGCATCTCCTCGTCGCAGAATCTGGCGTTTCTGTATATTTACCAGGTGTGGCTTAGCAGCGCGCATTAGCTTATCACAAATGTCTCGTTATCTACAATTGATATGAACTTCGGGTTTTCGGCAATTTATTTATTGTATGAGCATGCACCAATTGAGTGGAAACAATTAAATTTTGAAAATTAGGTTGAAGTGGCACTTTAAGCACACCTGTGGTTTTACTTGACCAGCAGGCCATCGGCTGTTTCCGTGCGTGACGTCAGAAGATGAACGCAGTCGAAAGCTATCAATGAAAAGAAAAGAGACGTACAAGATTTTCTGGAGGTTTAAAAAGAAATATGCAAAAAAGGGACCGAGGAGGTACTAGTAAAGGTACTGGAAAACGATCTGTAGCTGCCAATTGTGGAAACACCGACACAAACGGCGTTTCTATACACGAATTCCACTGTATATCGGATCCATACCAGAGAAAACGTTGGATCAAGAGTAAAAATTGGTATGGGCCTTCGAAATATTCAGTTTTATGTTCAGATCATTTACTTTGCATTGTTACCCATTTAAATTTCGATTTGAGAAAACTCAAACAGGGAATTGGCTAAAGCACGTTCGCTTGAATAAAGGGGCATGTCCATCAATCCATTCTATTCAGCCACCTTAAAAAGAACTCAGGCCAGGTTCAAGCGGTATACAAAATACAACACATTAAGAAAATGCTTTATTACTGTGGTCGCCACCTAAAAAATGAAGAGAGCATATGCTAAAAGAGAAACAGAGTGAGTGCTTGATTTTTTTCATAATTCATATTAATCCCTTTTCAATTCAATCACATTTTCCCCTTTTTTTTATTTTAAAGTTTGCATCAGAGTTTTTAGCTAAGCAACAATGTTGTTACTACATACATAAAAGTATTGCTATGAAAGTTGAGGAATTATATAATATATATTAATTTTCAAATAAAAAAAAAGGAAAGATGCCATGAATATTTGTATTAATGTTTAGAGTATAAGAGGTAAAACATTTAATTTTGAGTTTACTGTTATTCAGAAATTCATTAAAAATCTATTTTTTTGTCAAAACATTATGAAATTTATTATGAAACAAGTAAAATGTACCAACCAGTATTGTAATTTAGATAATTGCTGAACACGAAGAACAGGTATAGCCAAATGAAAGTGGTAGTGATTTGGATATAGGTTTGAATCAGAATTAGACCCATTCAGATCAGATAAAAAGATAATTAATCGGCCTGTATTTTACATTTATGTAAAATTGAAACACATATGCATCTCTGCCCTAAATAGATATTAAGTATATGATCATTTGAAATATAAATTAGACACAATTTTTCTCTCATTTACAGGTGCTACTTGATCATATATCCATATCCTCAAATATTAGGACAATACTATTTTCATGCCAGGTTAATATAAGAAGGAAAACAAAGTCAATTCAAGGAAATGCCAAGTCAAATACAATGATTTTTTTTCCCATGAGAATCATACCTTTATCAGTGGCATATTTAGAAGGGGTCCGCCCCCCCCCCCTTTTCCCCACATATTTACAAGTAAAATTCAAGAGCTGGCACCAAAAATGGCTAAGTAGTTTGGCTAATACATATTTGTCCCCCCCCCCTTTTTTCTTTTGCGGAAATTCTGGATCCGCCACTGTTTATAATGATTATTTGTCATAATCTGTCTATATAATTCTTCTCTAACTCTTAGTCTTATTGTACGTAGAGTAGATATTTGTTTATTTCTAAGTCCGAAGTTCTGTTTTGATATTGTGTAATTTTATACAACTGAAAGTTCTGTTTAAGAAATACTAAATAAACGTAAATATAACTTCTTCATCCGATGAATCGGATACATTAGAATCGTATGGTTCAAATAAATACAGTACAGAACCAAATTTTCTGAATTGTCTATATTTTCGTCTTGGGTATCTTTATAATCAAATTCATAATCACTAAATGCATCGATCTCGTAATCTGTCGATTCACACGATAAAAGAGATGTTTCGCTGTGATCAGATATTATTGCAATGTTTATATTGCCTATCTGCTGTGTGTTCAATGTCTGACGTCACACAGCACCAGATGTTAACTGACCGGAAATGCGGCTAAGAATCATCGGAGATATTCGTGCCCAGGTGCAAATTACAACTTTAACTCGCGATTACTTGATACTGAAGCATTGTAACTTAGTTATCAAGTGTTGATTACGTGATTTATGAATATATACGTATAATATATAAAAATCGTTTCGCATTGTTAGTATAATTTAAACGAATGCTAACCCTACTATAAATCAAATCATTAGCAATACATCGGCGTTCGTGAAGCGTGGGCATCCGCGGTTCCAGGAGTTAGACTTTAAAAGATGAACTTGTGAATTTTGGCCTTGCCCACTGCGATGATCTGGATGTAATTTGCCACAAAACTTGCAAAGCGCAGTGCTTTTATGCAGCTCCATTTTGCAATCAGTATGATAATAATTAAGAACGCATTATTGACTGATATACTTAATTTCTTTTTGATTTCTAAAATTCTTTGATTTCGAACTTTTAAAATACACATTGCCAAAGCTAAAAAAAAAACCGGCTTGAGCAAGTAACTAAGAAAATGTAAAATGCAATGTACTACAGAAAAATTATCTTTTCCAATTGATTTAACACCAATGATTTGTGTAATATCCTTCATTTGCTCCTTAGGCCATGACATTTGATACCACCACGCCGTGAAAAGAATTGTGGGATTTCCAGGTTGGATAGCGTTCTTTTTGTCTTTGGTTTCAACAAAGCAAGAAGTCCAAATTAATTTGTTACAATATTATATATATATTTTATTGTATACCGAAATCCGTTTTTCTTATTGATTTAATATTCATTTGAAATTTTGGAGTTACAATGTCATCAAATACAAGGTACGTTATAAATAATTATAGATATATAGATATGTATATGCATGCGCGGATACAGAGGGGGGGGGGGGTAGGGGGGTCTGGACCCCCCTGGAATCCAAAAATTTTACCAAAAAAAAGGTAATATTTGGGCATTTTTGGGGTTGGACCCCCCTCGTCTAAGAGAAAAATTTACCTTTTTTGGTTGGACCCCCTCTGACAAAAATTTCTAGATCCGCGCATGATATGTATGAGTTGTTTATTCAGTTTTGAACTCATTGCTTTATATCAAGTATCACAATATGTTATGAATGTTATATAACACTTTTGTATATAACATATAGTAATTTATATGTGTATATACATATATGTTTATGATATACAGTAGTTCATGTGTAAACGTATGTGGTATATTCGGTCTTTGCGTTATACTTACTTCCCATTTGGGACGGTATCTGACGTAAAACCATTATGACGTCATTAAATTCTATGGAAACTGATCAGTCCACAAATGACGTTTTCATATGAATTTCATGACGTCATAATTGTTTTACGTCAGATACCGTCCCAAATGGGAAGTAACTTTGTATAACGACAAGACTCATTAGTATTTTGTAAATATATTTTTAAAACGTTTTCAAAATATTTGCCTACAATGTTATAAAGAGGCTTCAGAGAAATATTTCAGGTAAACATTTCTAAAACGTCACTGAAATGTGTTTCCGTTTATATGAAAAAGGTAGGAAATTGGTTGGAATGAAATGTTATTGAGAAATGTTTTAAACATGTTTTAAAATGCAAGATTTGAATATTGATTAAATATCAAAAAGATCTATGAATTGCAATGTTATCCATTTTAAAAAAACCTTTGACACATCAAATCACTCATTATGAATCATCTAAATGTGTTTTCGAGAGAAGGCAAAATTTCATATCACTTTCACGTTTTTACAACATTTTTGTGAAACATTTTATACGATGTTCTTAAAACATCGCAGAAACATCTTTACACCTCTACGAAGCTCTCCTAGAAATCTTTAAGTAATATTTTGAAAAAATTTTCAATACACACATTTCAACATACGTATGTATTTCGAACCGACGTCCCACTTTTCCAAAGTAAACAAAACAATCTTTTCTCATATGTGATCAATTTAAACAGGTATTTTATAAGACAGTAATTTATTCTCGCAATTTTTACACAATTATCATGTACATACTCTATATATAAACAAAAATCATGCGGATGTGATCTTTTCCAACTCGTCGGAATCGATATATGAAATTAAAGATAGTTTTCACTTTCTAAATTACGCAGGATGTGTTGCATAACAGCTCTCGCTAGTTTCGGGGAGAGATAACGGAGTAATGTTTATTCACTAATCTAAGAATTAGGTCAGTTTCTTTCACAGTATGGGAATGGCCGGTTACTATGGTAACCTTGATTTTATTTCTTGATTCTTGACCATCCCTAAACACATATTAGATGCGCGGTCAAGACATTTTCAAACATCCCATTCCATGTATATTATATGAGCCAAGAGGTGTTGACTAGGAAAAAATGTTTTCGAAGCATTTATTAAATGTTTTGGAAATGTTTTTAAAATGTTTTTGTGTTAACTGGGTCTACAAGTAAATATAGTAATAATAATAATAATAAAATAATAAGAAGAATAATAAGAAGAAGAAGATGAAGAAGAAAAACCCGGCCTACTGAAATAAAATAGAAATTGTTCTTTATGATTGCTTAATAAAAATCCATTGTTATCTAAAACAGGAACGTATATATCTTAAGACATATACCTCCATGTCTTAAACAATCTTCGCAGAGAGAGAAAGATTTGGAGTCCTCTTTAACTGCCGCACATTTACCAGGGACACAGATGTTAAAGTTAAAAACACTCACATAATATGAGTGAAACTCTAGATCTGAAACCCAAAATTGTCAAGTATTTTGGCTAATACTTGATTTTCACATGTGGACCACCCACTCCTTTTCGGACGTACTGGATTCATCTCTGGATCCCTCAGAGCAGGACTCGAACCCCGGCCTTTCAATCAGGAGGAGAGCGCGATACCACTAGGCCACGCCGGCTTCAGATTTCGGTAACTTAGATTATGTCGCGGCGTACATGACTAGACTGCAGAACGAAAAGATTTTGAACGACTACATTCAGATGCATTCGGACATCCTCGTTCTTTTCCTGCATAAAAAAATTACATAGGTACAAGTAAAGGGCGAGGATGCTCCGAATGCTCCAAACGTTCACGTATGACAAGATAGCGGTAAATCTAAATAAAGAGCTACATGTGAGATTACAGGGTAAACGAATTCATAGGCATTGAAGTTCTCAACAATTTATTCGAAATTGAATTGATTGGCTATATCCTGTTATTTGCCCCGCTCTATCTAAGTATTTTACAATGTCTCGATTTATTCCGTAGAATACGCATACATGCTGTGTTACTAGTTTTAGTCAAATAGACATCAATTATTACAATTGCATACAACATACTTATTTATATACCGTATATATACAAGTTGAAAGCTGCGGGCAAATTTTAGGATATTGCCAATTGATTTACAAGTAAAAATCTTGACATGGGTGTGGTTGAATGTCGTAATTCACTAATTGTCATTAGATCTTTATAAAGTAACACAGTTTTTTTTAACTTTCGAACTTCGTAGGTGAATTTTTAAGTCCTTTTTACGAGCGTGTTCTCGTCTCAATCCTCAATCTTTTTTTACTGTAACGTTCTACTTAAATATAAATTTAAACTTGCATTTACTTGGTATTACCAAGGTCTTGTTTATAAGTCCTTGGTATTACAGTCGTAAAGTTTCGAATGATATTTGACTTACGAAGTTCATAAGATTTTATGAAATGGGATTTTATGAAACGGGATGAGTTCCTTAGTTTCTTTGTAAGAGAAACAGTAATTGAAAGTTTTTTGTGAAAAGGGCTACACATAAGAATCGGTGCTCCTAAACACCAAACACGACCCGTACCATTCTCTACCAAATACTACCAGTACCATTCTCTACCAAACACTACCAGTACCATTCTCTACCAAATACTATTAAACTTTTACATTTTTTTTTTACTTTTAAATGAAATTTCTATTTGTTTCAAACAGGTTTTAGGCTCCTGGGGTCACTATCCATAGGATTTAGCTAAAAATAATATAGTTTGAAGTCCCTTTCATGACATGAATAAAAGGAATAATGCACGATTGTGTGCTGCCATATTGAACGAGGAACAATATTGGCTTGCATACAGGATAGACATATTGAGCTTTCAATTTATGATTGCTTTCATGAACTTTTACATTGAAAAAGATGTAGAAATTTCAGTTTTTTTGCTTTTCTTTTTATACTTTTGTTGACCACATTGCAAAGGAAGTCGGGCTACATGTATGAATTTGCTATGTCTATCTGTCCCTCCCTCTGTCTATCTGTCTGCTTATCCATCCATTCAGGTCTCAACAAATGAACAATTAACCAATCAATATCCCAAAACCGTAAAGTAAGATTATATGTTTTTGTACCTGTATGTTCATACCTGTCAACCTCTGAGATCCAAAATGAGGGAGATCTTTCTCAAAAATGAGGGAGAATTGAAAAAACAGGGTTCTCACTAGGGTTCTGAAATGGTGAAAATGGTGAGTCCCACCAAAATTTGGTGAGTCCCAGTCTAAAAATGATAAGTCCCGAAGTAAACTTCAATATATATAGTTTTTTTTGTGTCTTGATAGGTGTATGTGCATATTATCTGTCCTTCATGCTAATTAGGTGAATTGAATGTCAATAAATTTGATAGTTTTGTTGTTTAGGCATGAAAAGCAGATAATGTACACATGATGTGTTCAAAACTCAATGCGTTCTACAATATCTCTTCCGTTAACTTCAACATAAGTGTGACACCACCCTAACAGACTGCTAAGCACTGGGCATAAAATGAAAAGATTCTTTTGTTTAATCATTTATTTATTTCTTTGTAACAATCACATAAAATGATAATTTATTAATCATGTTATAAATTGTCAAGCACTGTATCATATATCAAAAGAAATTTTAAGGTCTAAGCACTACAAATAATTCTTATGGAAAATCAAGCACTATCATACATTATATTATACATTATATACAGATAATAATCAAATCACATCATATCATAGCACATTGTTCACTTCCTATGGCTATGCATGTCAGTGAACTTTCGCAGGGCATTTAAATTGCTTACAGGTTTATTGTCTATTTAACTTATTTGTGTTTTCACATTGGCATGTGTCCCGATCTATCCATCTACCAGGTAAATATCGATCGATAAAGTAACTTCTTTTACAACTCGGGGTAAACCCGACAGGTGTGATCAGCGAAGCGTTATCTCCCGTGGTTAATACAAATCAGTTAATACACGGCTTACTTGACGACACAGCACAATGTCATAAATTTATTAGCTGCGTACAGGGGTAATAGGGACGCATCCAGGGGTCTCGTCACTTTTGAAAATCGTGCGTCCCGGCCGATTTTGACATGTCAGGGACGCAAATACCCGCATTAACGAGATCCCTTCAAAAATGAGTGAGAAAATGCATAAATGTAAATCGCGACCTTTTTCCACCTGATTTGCGATACAGTATGTAAATGAAATGCAAGGTAACATTGTAATTCTCAATATTACACTTTGTACGTTTGCATGAAAATCCTTTAGCAATCTTACTGTCAGGGAACATTTTGCCAACCAAGTCCGAAAAAATGATTTGACACTGCAAATGTAAAATTGTGTTCCACCACAAAATTACAAAACTTTACCTCAGCAGCAATGATAGCACTATCCTCTGATTTACTTTTCTCGCGTTGCGATGACGTGGCCCTTTTGTGCATTAAAGATAATTCATGGCGCTTTACATCATTTAAACCACCAGATGTGACCAAAAAATTTGAGCTACAAAGCTTGCAAAACACATATTCTTTGTCAGTAGTACTTGGCATCAACCACTCAGCTTCAGTTAAATTTACATAAGTGTTTTTAGCTCACCTGAACCAAAGGCTCAAGTGAGCTATAGTCATAGTGCGTCGTCCGTCGTTGTGGTCGTCCGTCCGTCGTTAACTTTTTCACATTTTCGCTTCTTCTCTGCAACGACATTGCAGATTTGGATCAAACTTTGTGTAAATGATGTTCTCAAGGTCCCCTACTAAAATTGTGTTCAGGATCCAGATTCCCTTAGGGATGGATCCAGGGCGGGGTCAAAAGTGCCCAAAACGGTACCCCTCTTCAAACATCTTCTTCTCCAGAACCAGTACATATATGGGGAAACTAACTGCATTTCAACAATCTGCCAAGATGGGTTATTAAAAATTGTGTTCGGGGTAAAGATCCGTCAAATAGAAATTTACGCTTTTTTGACGTGTTTTTGGACTTAGTCATTTCAATGCTGAAATGTGTCATGTTTTTCAGTTAATTGATATTGATGATTTCTTAATGACTATTTTGATCATAATTGTGGTAAAGCCATTTTTCACATTTTCAACTTTTTCTACAAAACCACATGACAGATTTTAATGAAACATGGAATACATGAAGTACTAAAGGTCCTCTATAAATTTGGTAAATTTCATCCAAATTGGTTAACAGATAATGCCACCATGTCTAAAAAGTAGGTCTCACAATGGTACATATACCACTTGATAATTGAAATATGGAGAGTAGCGGTTCAAATCCAGCTGTGGTCAAAAAATATTTTTTCATTTCTTTACACATCTAAATAAGTTTTTAGATGTTTCTCAACACCCAACATATGAAATTAGACAACTTTAAGTTTAAGACTTCCAAAAAAAAAGGGGGGGGGGGAAATGGTACCCCTCTTCAAACATCTTCTTCTCCAGAACCAGTACATATATGGGGAAATTAATTGCATTTCAACAATCTATAAAGATGGGTTATTAAAAATTGTGTTCGGGGTAAAGATCCGTCAAATAGAAATTTACGCTTTTTTGACGTGTTTTTGGACTTAGTCATTTCAATGCAGAAATGTGTCACGTTTTTCAGTTAATTGATATTGATGATTTCTTAATGACTATTTTGATCATTATTGTGGTAAGGAATATTATTGTGAAAGAATTTGGTCATTATCTCAATTTTTGGATTTTTTATGAATTTTTCAAGACTTCCAAAAAAAAAGGGGGGTAGGAGTGGTTGGCCATTTTTCACATTTTCAACTTTTTCTACAAAAGCACATAACAAATTTTAATGAAACATGGAATACATGAAGTACTAAAGGTCCTCTATCAATATGGTAAATTTCATCCAAATTGGTTAACAGATAATGCCACCATGTCTAAAAAGTAGGTCTCACAATGGTACATATACCACTTGGTAATTGAAATATAGAGAGTAGCGGTTCAAATCCAGCTGTGATCAGAATTTTTTTTTTCATTTCTTTACACATCTAAATAAGTTTTTAGATGTTTCTCAACACTCAACATATGAAATTACGGAATTTTAAGTTATATCTGGACAATATTTGAAACAATTGTTGTTCATGACTCAGACTTGAAATCAGTCAACAAAAGGCCCCCCTAAAGAAAATGACTAACTTGTTGCCCTGAATGACATCTTGCAGAGACAAAGGAAATGCTTAATATCAAAATCACCTGAATGGATGTGCAAAAAAGTGTTGTTTTTTATTTTAGTCTGAAATAAAATTTGACATATTTTCCACATTTGTGTTGACTTAGTCACAGTGATGCAAAAATAAATGAATTCTTCCTTCATGCATGACTGATCATCTAGGTACTCAGGTGAGCGATATAGGCCCACTTGGGCTTCTTGTTTCTTTTTAGAAGGTGTCTCGGCCTGGCCGGACAAAGAACGTTTTCTTTCATTTGACGACATTCTCTAATAATTTAAACTTACCAAGACATCGTTTTATAGTATAATTACCTAGAACACTGCTCACATAATTGACATGCTGTTCGGAAACGTAAACAATAGTCTTCACCCTTCTATAGGAAGCAAATTTCCGAAAACCCCGAAGGTTCAATATCTAGTCACGGAAGCGCTTTAAACTACCTTGATAGATACCTTGATGGCTTTCCCATTCAAGCTTTGATGTAACACTGTTTATTTTGATGTATTTACAATGTCAGCATTGAAAATCAAAGAAATTGAGAGCAACGTTTCATGAGGGAGGTGAATGTTAAAATGCGAGAGTTTTAGCTCTCCCGTGCGGGAGAAACGCCAATGGGTAATTTTTAAAAAAAAAATTGTCAAAAATGCGGGAGACTCCCGCATAATCCGGGAGGGTTGACAGGTATGTATGTTTTTTGACCGGATTGCAAAGCAATACCGGTCTATGAATTGGCGAGAACCGCCTGTCCGTCCGCACGACGTCAACATTTTGCGTTTAGCATTT
Organism: Pteria penguin; assembly: GCA_035048485.1. Lineage (NCBI taxonomy): Eukaryota > Metazoa > Mollusca > Bivalvia > Pterioida > Pteriidae > Pteria > Pteria penguin. The sequence goes on along the minus strand of CM068585.1, from coordinate 40,056,324 downwards.
GCGTTTAGCTTGGTTTCTTTCATACCCTAAAGGGTACTTATGTCAAAGTTGGTAGGTTTGTAGATACTTGAATGTTCTATCCAACCAATACAAAAATTTAGTGACCTTGACCTTGACTTTACGCTTCAGTGAACACACACTGTTTTTTGCCTTTAGGGTGACCACTTGAAAACATGTATTGTTAATGTTATTGCAAAGCAATTCCGGTCTATGAATTGGCAAAATTGGTCTGTCCGTCGGTATGTCTGTCCGTCGGTCCACCCGCACGACGTCCACATTTTGCGTTTAGCATTTGTGTTTAGCTTGGTTTCTTTCATACCCTAAAGGGTACTTATGTCAAAGTTGGTAGGTTTGTAGATACTTGAATGTTCTATCCAACCAATACAAAAATTTAGTGACCTTGACTTTGCGCTTCAGTGAACACACACTGTTTTTTGCCTTTAGGGTAACCACTTGAAAACATGTATTGTTAATGTTATTGCAAAGCAATTCCGGTCTATGAATTGGCAAAATTGGTCTGTCCGTCGGTATGTCTGTCCGTCGGTCCACCCGCATGGCGTCAACATTTGGTGTTTAGCATTTGCGTTTAGCTTGGTTTCTTTCATACCCTAAAGAGTACTTATGTCAAAGTTGGTAGGTTTGTAGATACTTGAATGTTCTATCCAACCAATACAAAAATTTAGTGACCTTGACCTTGACTTTACGCTTCAGTGAACACACACTGTTTTTTGCCTTTAGAGTGACCACTTGCATACATGTATTGTTAATGTTAATGCAAAGCAATTCTGGTATATGAATTGGCAAAATCGGTCCGTCTGTCTGTCCGTCTGTCATCAACATTTTGCGTTTAGCATTTGCAATCCGGTCATACCGTCCTTGATGGTATCTTGTTAAAATAGGAGAGGTGCATTGTTATTTACTACATCAAAAATGATACAGTGGATGCCACATATTCATTGATTATTGTTTCTAGGTAAAATTTATCATCATACATGGCAACATTATTTAAAGCTAGAAGTCATTACCTTAATTTACGCCAACACTTAGTAGAGGTAGGAGGTTGGCGTAGAGTTTCCACTAAATCTACGCTAATCGTAGAGTTACGCCGTTTGATGAAACGCAAAATAGTTGGAAATTTAGTATAGTCGGGTATTTACTCCAAACTAAGCCTACGCTAGGAGTTACGCCGTTTGATGAAACGGGCTCCAGTACACTATGCTGTGTATAGCCGTTACTTAAGAAAGAACTTGGATTGAAAAGTTTTAAATGCCAGATAAGCAGTAACATTCTAGTTTTATATCTGGATCATTTCACTGTGAATGGTTTCAGAATGCTATTTATCAAATTGAATGAATTTAAATAAACTAGGAGGGCCACTTAAGAATTGCTGATAAAGTAATTGTCAGAGAATTAAAAAACAGGTTAACTCAATTTATTCAAACACTGATAACTCAAAATTCTGATATGATATTTTTTCAAAGTTGTGAATTTATAAATTTAGATACTATATATTCATACATAGAATATATTTAAAATCTTTTACAGTTTTCATCCAAGAAACAAGGAATTGTACAGCTTAAGGAAGAGAGAAAAGGTAAGTAAGCAGTATTAGCAAAAAAAGATCAAAAACATATTCAGTAATTGGGGAGAAGAATAGTGTTCCTGTTAATAATAATATCAATGTTTTTATGTAAAAAGCCTTGGCCTCTCATAGCAGTCCCGGTAACGATGACCATGGTATCATTGGGGATGATGTACATTAACAAAAGTGCTATGACTACACCACAGCCATAATTGTACACTGCTATAAATACCAGATAATGTTGTTCTCAGTATAACACTAGGGGGGTAATGTACTTTGTTTGATTTTTTCAATGGTTTTTCTTTCAATGTGTTTACGATTTTCAATTGGATAACCATGGTAAACTTGTCAGAAATGATGTTTTATTCCCATTCGTTATCACTTTTCAGTATGTTGCATACATCATTTTACCCTTTGAATTGCCTCTGATTTCGCATTTGATACCTTTAATAACTACTTACATTGCATAATATTTGAATGTCTCTACTATGAACAAAATGCAATTGACTCTCAATAATTTGAATCCATATAAGAGAAAAGTGAAGACATCTGGCAAAGCTGTATGACAAAAATCACCAAGGACATGCACACAAAAGGACATTATAATTCAGATTGAGTTAAGACTGAAGAGGAGTTTGAGATTGGGATGTATATGTATAGACAGTATAAAGAAATAAGAATTTGGAATGTAAAGTTAGTTTGAGTTAACAGGAAAAATCAATCTGATTAAAACCATATCTTTATTCTGCTTCTCTATTTGTCACATTGCGGATAAAGATCTGGCGTGGTCATGTTCTGTTGAATTCTGATTTTCAGCCAATCAATGAATCAGCTACAAATTCTGAGGAATGAATTAAACATCTCCAGTGTGCGTGACCTACAAGGTAGTTTTTGAACAGTGTTTATTACATATTACATGTATGTCACTTGCACCCGCCTAACCGAGTCATTGATTGGCTATGGAAAATGACGGTTTCGGTGACTGAAACACCAATCGAGTTCACCAGAATATGACCCCTTATGGAGTTTTACCAGATCTTTATCTGCAATTGGACAAAGAGAGAAGCGGAATAAAGAAAAGGTTTTAATCACATTGCGGAAAAAATGAATTACTTGTGTTTAAATTAACGTGAGTCAACTGAAGTTTTAAAACAGATCTTCTTTCTAGTTAGGTATTGCCATAATGAGTAATTTTGTACCATCGCATGTAATGACAATGTGCAATGACAAGAACTTAACCATATCATATGCAGTGCAGTAAAAACTAAAATAAAAACGGTCCAGTTTTATCATGATCTGATGGTGGATCCTTGGATCTAGTTCATGAATATGTTGATGGATGGAGCACTAACATGATGTTGCTACCTCTGGACAGCAGGAAAGTAGATAGAACTTTATTGTGGCTTTAGTTTAGGTTCTGAGTTCTTGAAGTCATGTCTGGCCATGGATTATATGAGAAATGGTGTATGTTTATCTGTATTTTGAAAATACTTAGCAGACATCCCCTTTCCACAACATTGTCAGTTTAAAATACTGTAGCAACAGTCCAAACACACGACCTTTGGGGACTTAAAACTGGACAAGCAGTGTGTGTGAAATCTTAGTTGGCTTAACATGACATACATCTGGTAAAGCTTCATGTTTCAAAGAAACGATAGCGAGAATTTGCAAAAACAGGACAGAACTTTTGTAGATGTATGTCCTCCAGTAGCGCTTGCTGAGTATAACTCAACAGGACATCATGATTACATCATGCAGTTTCTTCATTCATAAAGTCATAGCAAAATTCATCATCAACATCTGATTTTTCACATAGTTTTTTTTAAGAAATTGATTTTATCTGTAACTAAATCAACATTAAATGAGTCTTCTTCAACACTTTTGTTCTTCCAATTTCTACTTATACCCCTTCCCCTTTGGAATCATGGTTTACGCTTTATCTGTTCTCGGTCTTCTCCTTTATGTTTCTTAGAGCTATTTCCATTGAAAGTAAAAAAGGAAACCGAGGTTGGACATTTTGTCCAGGAAGGACGTAGGTTTCATCGGACCAACCAATTTTCCATCAGATTTCTTTGTCGAACCGACGTATTTTGCCAGTATCTTCAGAGTATTCATGTGCTGGGAAAAATACATTCTTAAAAGGAACTTCTCTTAACTCTTACATGTGTATTCTTTTCCCCTCTTTGTATGATAAGAAATAAAATGTTGCAAAGATCTTTAACCAATTTTATGTCCCGAATTGATAGGTTGGGAGCATATTGTTTTTGACCTGTCTGTCTGTATGTTTGTTTGCTTGTCTGTTGTCAGCTTTAACCTTCTAAATTGTGAACCTAGAGAGATAGAGACTTCATATTTAACATGCATATTTCTCTCATCAAGCCTTTTCAAATTACACCAGGGTCATTGACCTTGTGACCCTGACCATGACATTTGACCTACTAGGGCTCAACATGAACGCTTGTTTGGTACCAGTGAAAATTTTTCATGGACAAGTGAATCTTGCTAATTACTTGACCGATTGGACAAGTGAATTTCTGAAAAGAAGTCTCAAAATATAAAAGAAAAAGAAACTAAATTGTAATCCTGCTTATCAAAATTTAAAGTCAATAACGATAGTAGAACAACGATCAAGAAGTTGGTTCTCAAAGCGAGGTCAGCAATATTAAAATCGGGATCGAAGTTCACTTGTTGGACAATTTAGTTGTTATTTTTCTGTTGTTTTCTAATTTTACAGTTGGTAAATACCCTCTTACCTTTATCAGGAGCTCTACGAAGCCGTTTTGTGCCATTGTAAAGAAGATTTTTTTTTTTTATCGTGTTTGATCGAGAAAAATCTCGTTTGAACCTATAAGTTATCTTGTTCTTAGGAGCTGCATATATTCCTTAATAAAATAAGTTAACAGAATGTATGCAATAACCAGTTCCTCAGCTTGGGAAAGATTTATTTGCCTCCTCCGGAAAGGGTGAAATACTACAAATACATTGATTGATTGATTGATTGATTGATTATTGTTTTACGTCACTCCACGATTATTTCACGTATATGGTGACGGCATCTGCCTGATGCATTGCATACAAATTTAGACCTTTGCAACGGACCCACCCGAAGCAGTGAGGGATCTTTTACGTGCCACGCCTACCGTGACACGGGACCACGGTTTTTAATGTCTCATCCGAAAGACAGAACACCGGTGTGCCCCGGACGGGATTCGAACCCGCGACCTCTCGATCATGAGCCGAGCACCTTATCCGCTAGGCCACACCGGCTTTACACATGACATGCAAGGTTAACGCTTTATACATATTATCTGAAATGCATATTTTTATAAAAAATAACATCAAACTTACTCTGTGATACGTCAAAGTAGCAAAATTCGTAGAACTTGCTTTGCAAAAGCTGACAGGAAATGTGTTAAAAAATTAGAGGCAATACCTAACAAAGAAACCCGGAACAGATCAATATATCCGTTGCGGAACAGAATGAGTATAATGTTTAAACTTTATTTTATTAATTACAGTAGTTGTAGAAGTTCAGTATTGAGCATTGTTGAACAAGTAAAATTTATATACGGACAAGTAAATTTCATGGCTTCTTGTTCGAATGGACAAGTAGGGAAAAATGTGAATGTTGAGTTCTACCTACATTTCAAAATTTACCTTATGTGCCATAAATTTTTAACCGTGAGAGATAAAGACTTCAAATGTAGCATGCATACTCCACTAACAAAGCCCTTTCAAATTACACCAAGGTCATTTACCTTGTGATCTCGACTAGGCTTTTGACCTACATTTCCAGATTTGCCTTTTTTCGACTTTGCTGCCACCAGGGTCCATCACCATAAACTGAGAATATACTTGAATCATAATTTCATATTCTACTCTTCATCAATGAATTAATAACTGGGAGTTGGATTTTATTTAGTTTTATTTTATTGATAAATAGAATTTATTTGAACGTTTGATAATGGAATAAATTAAAATGAAATAATTGACTTAAGTATGTTCTCAGTTTATGGCGCCAGACCACGGGGTATTCATGTTTCACAAAACACATCTTGTTCAGTATTGTGAATCTAATATCAACATTCGGTAGTTAGTTGTTTCTTTCAGTTTCATAATATGATGTACATCAATCTTATTGTGTGATTCGTTTGACAACACCAGAACACCAGTTGTACATACCATTTTGTGATATTATAGGTAGTTTATGAATCTGTCTTTGATATTCACAGGCCCTAAATTTTTTTTTTTACTCCAAGGTTATCAAGAAAGAGGATGCAGAGGAAGAAGCCAAGTATTATATAAGGCTGGGAAAGGATCCTGTTGGTTTTAAAGTAGAATTTGTAAACAAAGTGATCGGTAAGAATAAAATCCTTATTTACTTTGTAGTAAGTTAAAAGTTATTGTGGTATATATTGATGTTATAACGTACTATCAGCATTAAAATTTGTGGCTGTGGTGGACATACCGATTTTTAGCTCGCCAAGACGAATGTTCAGAGGGCTAATGTTATCCCCCCTCCCCTGCCTTGTTGTTGTTGTCGTCATCTGTAGACAAAAACCGTAACCTGGATCATAACTTTAGAACCAGTAAATGCAGGGCTTTAATATTTCACATGTGTATTCCTTGTATCAAGACCTTTCATTGGGTACCAAAAAAAATTTACTTTGTGACCTTGAAGTTTGACCTACTTTTAAAAAAAAATTAACTTTTATCATAACTTATAAATAGTAAGAGATAGAGTGTACTCCTTGTAAGAAGACCTTTCATTACATATCAAAATGTGCAACTAATTCAGATGAAAACAGAGGGTAAAATTTGGTGGCAAAGCAGTATAGTACATGGATAAGAAGAGTAAAATTTAAAATTAAGTCGTAAATACAGAGATAATATAACTTTAAAGTACAATTTTGAAATTAAAGTCAAAGTTGCAGGGGTTAAAATGGACTGTCTTGGGTTAAAAATATGTACTGAAGTACATTGGATAGGAAGTGTAAAATATAAAATAAGAGCATAGTATCAAAATATACAGTTATGGGTTTGAGTGAAAGTTCACCCAAAATAGGGCTTGCTGTACAGGGGAATATGAGCAGGTACTAAAATGAACGGTTGCCCAAGACAACCAATTTTGCCTTGGGGCCCAAGAAATCCTCCTATTTGATCGCCCAAGTGGCGACTGAAATTCTCGAGTGTTAATAAATATTTCATGTTATGTTTCTAGTCTACATGCTGATCATGCAAAGAAAAAAGAGAGAAGGCCTACTTACTGAGGCCCTTTTTTTTCAACCCAATAAAGGGAAAAAACATAATTTTATTTTTTGCCGAATGCGTAAGGCGTTATGTAAATGCATATTTTAAAGCCTGTTTATTTTTACAGTGTGTTTTTAACAATTTTCAATGTGTAATTACGTTTTTATAAGCTTTATCTGTAGCCCTGTCTTGTGAACACAGCCTTATTTTGCGTTAACGTGATTTCTTGCATACTATTTATAATACCAACTTCAAACTTGGTCAATTTGTAGACATTGATGAGTTCTTCCTAACCAGTGATCGGGAAAGCAACGCGCCCTGCGCCATAGTCCCATTCAGACGGAAAATGGCGCATTAAACTATCTCCTCGGTGCGCCCAGGTGCGCATTATGAAAATCTGAGATAGTGTGACATACAAGTCGGCATATTGAGCTCGTGAACAGTCAGCCTTCGCGTTGATCTCGTAGGACTACCAAACTTCGAAGTCCGTTATCGGTTTCGTCATTTTGTTCATCTTATCATATCGGATGGAAACGAGATTTATCCGATTGGTTGATCGATTCATGCATAATCCAATCAAATAAATAAACTCTTCAGCGCGGGGAGATTCAAAACGGTGTACATGCTTAGTACCTAACGATATTGTAGCGTGACCTTCAGTGCACAAAAATGCCACCCAAAAAAGTTCCAAAACCGGACCCTAAGCAACCGAAGCTAAGGTTCTTCTCCCATCAGTCAAGTACACTACCTCCCGACAAAAATGCGGGAGATGCTCCTTCAGGACCTACCAAAATATCTGAGAATGATGAGGGTGATGGCAATATACCTGACCCTGCCCAAGGCCACGACCGTAAAAGAAAATTGCATGATCGCTGGTTGGAGATATGGCCTTGGCTATACTTTTCCAACAATAAAATGTTTTGTAAAGTATGTGTAGCTAATGGTAAAAACAATGCATTTACAAGTGGTTGTTTACTGTTTCTGTTGTTTTGTATTATTCTGTATTCACAAACTTAGTAATTTGGAAGTGTCTGATTCAATTGTATGACATTTTGTGCACCAAAAAAAAAAAAAAAAAAAACATGCTAAAATGGCTTATTGAAAAAATGAGATGGCCCATAGAAATTGAAAATGGCCCATCGAGTTGCCGGCAAGAGGGGCCATAGTACCATTGATCCTATTTGCCTTCCCGATCACTGCCTAACCAACACAAAATTTGATTACCTTGACCTTGATTTTGGTCTTCAGTGAACATGTTTCTGTAAAAGATTCTACAGATAGGCTATAACGATATGCTTTGCAATTTGGTCATACGGTCTTTGACAGTTTCTCCTTTTAACATTATTTGTATAAACAGAATGTTTTAGAATAAGCTATTAACTTGTATTCTGAATGACAAATGGGTCCTATTCCAATTGTCATCCTTTTGTTAGAAATATCTAAAACATTTATTGCCAGTATCAGTGACTTATCCATTGTGGAAAGACCAAGGTGCCACTTTCATTCATGACACACTGATTGTATTTAAAGGCAAAGGTTTGTTTACCAAGTTACAACGTAGTAAAGGTGAATTCCTGGTAGAATATGAAGGGGAAGTCATCTGTAAAAAGGAGGGAGAAAGAAGATTGAAGGAATATGATGAGAGTGTTGGAAGTTTTATATTTTTCTTCAGAAAAAATAGTAGATCTACTTTATGGTAGGTACAAATAAAACATATTGTTTTGTTGTAGCATGAACTTGTGTGCAAAATGTATTTAAGAAATGAATCCTATATTTTTTTGGTTGATTGAGGTATCAACCTAAAATTTGGACGGAAAACTGCATCAGTGCGCGAAGCAACAACGGATATGATGAAAGTACGAGAATAAAAGACTTTTTAAACGTTTACACGTGATTTAAGTTTGCTGATAGCTTATTCTTGTGATAATGTAATGTCTCCACATTACTATATTATCCTTAGATGAGATTTTAGTTAGTATCATCTGTTATCAATATTACTCATTTCATCATTAGATCAAATTTTAACAAGAATCATCATCATCATTCACACACTTAATTCATAAGCCAAGTTATCAACGCGTGGGCTGTAACGGTCAAGTAATTACGCATGTACAGCGGTAAGATCAATAAACCAATTAAGTCGCGGTCACCTGAAGAAGCCAATGTCATGCTAAATTGGGTAAATCTTGACATCGGGACTGAAAAGTTACGTCAAGATAAGCATGATAGTGTACATATCCTATGTCGAGACATCCAAGGTGAATTTCATCATTTTATTAAGAAAAACGATCGGGACCAGCAGTTTATGTCGAGATAAGCGGGGTAGTCGAGATATCCGATGTCGAGATATCGAAGTTTTACTGTATTTACTTTGAATTTCTTCCAGCAGTCAGCTGTTTGTATAAAAAATATTCCTATAATTATATTGATTACTAAGTTAATCTGTAGCCAATTTGGATGCAAAAAACTTCTATTTATTTTTCCCCAGTTTTTCCAAGGCCAAATAAAAACATTCATATACATTCTTCTCCTTTTTTCGTTTAGCATTGATGGGTCATTCTCCGGACGCAATGCAAAATTTGCTAATGATGCAGCTCCTGGGAGTAAGGAAGAAAATGCCGAAATGAGATTTCTAAAGGTGGATGGAAAGCCATGCCTTGCTTTATTTGCACTGCGAGGCATACACAAAGGGGAAGAAATTAGGTACAATTATAATGTACCAAATCTTCCATGGAGAAATCAGGTAAATAAAGCTCAGTATTTAAATAAATCTCAGTATTTTCTTTTCATGATTTTATTAAAACTACAATAGATTGATTTATTGAATATTGTTTTTAACGTCACTCCATGATTGATTGATTGATTAAATATTGATTAAATATTTTTTTACGTCACTCTACAATTATTTCTTATATATGGTGATGACATCTACCTGATGCATTGCATGCAAACTTAGACGTTTGCAGCGGACCCACTTGAAGCATTGAGGGATCTTTTACTTGCCACGCCTACCCTGATACGGGACCTTAGTTTTTACTGTCTCATCCGAAAGACAAGAAACACCAGTGTGCACAGGGTGGGAATCGAACCCGGGACCTCCCAATCATGAGCTGAGCACCTTATCCACTGGGCCACACGGGTGTAACACTATAATAAAGTTTTGTGATACCTTATATAGTTTTTACAATATGTCTTGATATCTCACTTACTACTAGTCTTTTTTCTGAATGTTCATGAATTATATACAGGTTATCACAAGGGCAGATTTAGTGTAGTGCTTTGCTCAATATGATTAAAACAATATCTTTATTCCTCGTCTCTGTTTGTCCTGTTGCAGATAAAGATCTGGCGAAACCCTTTAAGGGATCATATTCTGGTGAACTCTGATGACGTTTCAGTCACCTCAACCGTTATTTTCCATAGCCAATCAATGACTTGGCTAGGCACGTGATAGTGATGCAGTATGTAACAAACACTGTACAAAATCTACCATGTGGTTCACGCAAGCAGCAGATGTTAATTTCCTTCCTAGGAATTTGTAGCTAAATCACTGATTGGTTGAAAATCAGAGATCACCAGAACATGACCACTTACGGAGTTTCCCCAGTTCTTTATCCACAATGGGACAAATAGAGAAGCGGAATAGAGGTATAGTTTTAATCGGATTGTGCTTTACTTGTAGGTTTTTGGATTCATATGTCACAATCAGACTGAAAAAAATGTTGAAAGTTACATAAAACTCCTAGCATCAACCAGACAATCAAAGGAATTTCTTCTGATGTTTTAAAACGTATTTTAATTTATAACATTCTTCTTTTTATTAGACTGTGATGCTATCACTCATTTGTAAAAAAAAGGATTTGTCAATTTCTTTTTATGTCCCTTCAAACAAAATCTCAGTCAAATATTGGAAACACCCTGTTTGTAGCAAAACTTTGTATGCACACTTTACACAATTGTTGTCCATAAGACAAGAGAATTGTTTAGAACATGTTTGTAAGGCTAGGGTCATTGTGAAACTTTCCTGGAATTTTGACTGTATTTTGCTTTGATCAAAGTGATACTTTAGACAAGTGTCTCTCATGTCACATGATATGCTCTCAGTTGGATTTAAGGTATACTGTAAGTTGCTTGTTGTATAAAACATATGACCCAGTTCATTGTCTAATCCATTAAATGGTAATTGTACCTGACATGCATTTATTCCTTTCATTCTTCATACAATTGTAAAGAATGGCACAAAGAAAGATGTATTATGACCTTACTCATGGTCATACATTCTGGATCATAGAATTTTTCAAGCTATGGAGAAGTTAATATTGAAAATTTTCCTTATAGAGAATGTACTTATTTCAGTTGAAAGAATGCAGTATTGTTCTAACCAGACTTGATGAAAAGAAACTAAAACATTCAGGTATTATTTCTTATTTCCTTTAATTCCCTAATCACCCACATCTAGCAATCTTGTCATTATGAATTAAGAAAATCTACAAAATGTTAAATGTGCTTTTTCAATTTTATACGCAGATGGTAGACAGACATATTATACTATGTTAACATGATACAGACCATACCGTTTAGGCTAGGACTTTCAAATTTGGTATACTATAAGTTATTTCTTATGGACGAAACCTATTGGTTTTCATTATCAAGATCAAAGGTCAGTGTAATTCATGGGGCAAAAATGGCTGAGAATGCAACTTTTAAACAAGATGCAGATCAAACTGTTTATGCTAGAACTTTATAACATTTCCTATGACTGAAGGATGATCCCATTTGATTTTCAAGGTAATATCTGAAAGGTTAAAGTCACAGTGCTGTTGTCAGTTAGATTCTTGCTCAGGCCATAACTTTTTACACCTTGAATGAATTTGAATGATATTTCACAGAATTGTTGCTCAAGAGCCAAGGGTGTGTCATGACCTGACTTAAAGGTCATATTTGCAAGGTCAAGGTCACAATGTGTAAGATGGGTAAATCTTTGTCCGGTCCATAACTCTTTACCCATAACAGAGATTTGAATAATATTTCACAGAATTGTTGGCACAGGGGGAATGTTTCCATACTTTCAAATTTCATCTCTTGGCTTCACACCAAGTGATAGGCGTATTGTGCCAAGCTCGGTGTTGCTCTTGTTGATCATTTTGGCACATATTCACCTTCATCCGAGTTTTGATGTACTGACTATATCACTGTCTCTAACAAGTGTATTGTTCTGCAGATGTAACTGCTCATTGGTGAATCTAGGATTAAGGTAGAAGTATGATAGGTCCTCTTTTATTCAATATTGAGAAATAATTAAGAAGAGAAGCATCTATTTACCATTTTGTTATGGAAAAGGTCTATTAAAATTAATGTTTGCAAGTTTTTTGACAAAAGAATTTCTCCAAGGGGACTTTAAGTTTGCACTCTGTGGATTTGTCCATCAGTCTGTCAATTTGTCAGTCTGGCAAATCAGTCCGTTTAAAGATTAGAAAAGGTTATAATGTCTGTCTTAAATGATTTTGTTTATCTAATTTAAACATTTTTATATCATTTGTTAAGCAAAGCGATATAAAATCACTTTGTCTTGTGGGTCTGTCTTTCTGATAACTGATGCCTTATGGTCTTTATTATTTACTCCTACAAAGACTATACAGCAAGGTGTGTTGTGTTAGGGCAGCTCTTGTGAAATTAAGATATTACCAATTTTTCAGATAACCTTTATAGGAAGAAAACTTTAAGTACATCAGAGGGAACTGAAGATGAAGTTAAAGAAAAGACAGATACTAAACAAATAGAAGAAAATGGTAAGAGTGAAGTAAAATGCTTCTGATCCAAAGTTTTACTCCTGCTAATAAATATTATATGAAACAAAAATACCATTAACTCTTACAGTATCTGAAAATTAGGAAGAGGGAAGTTAATGTTATATAACTGTTCTTTTTCAAAAACATTTTGGTCTGTAAATTTAGAGTTGTTATATTTATATTTTCTTATCATATCATATGACCCTTTAGTATTGTATTTTTGTGTGCATTTTCAAACTTGGAAATATCAGGGAAAAATATGATACAACTTCAAGCCCTCAATGCTACAAGATTTTTAAGGTAAAGGTCAGAGATGCATTTAATGATTGGAAAAGGTAATCATTTTTGTCTTAAATGATTTTGTTTATCTAGAAGCATAATTAGTAATTAGTTAGTATTACCCATTAGGCCTCATGTTGGTTCAGGTGTACTGAAAGAATGGATGAGAGTGGTAAAAAAGTATTTACAATTATAACAGGTTTTAATATACGAGTCCTACAAAGAATACACATATTTTGTTACAAAATTCATTGTAAATCTATTCTTTTTGACTTAAATGTATTGTATATTTTGCAGACAACCAATATCAGAAGAAAGCTTTAATTACACCAGATAGAACTGAACTTGATGCCTTTGACAACAGAAATACTGAGCAAGTGGAAGAGAATGGTAAGACCAAAATAACACACATCTGGTTGCATGTTTTATGCCCTCAGATCAAAGATTAAGGCATATTCTTTTTGTTTTCCAAGTGGTAGGAGAGGGGAGGGGTTAGAAACATTGTTGAAAATTGTTGGGGGCAAAATTGGTCCCTAGAATTTAAAGAAAATAGTGTTCAACTTTTCAGGGGCCCACCTCATCTGTGTGCTTTTTTAGCTCACCTGAGCCAAAGGCTCAAGTGAGCTATTGTGATCAATCACCGTCCGTCGTCTGTCGTCCGTCGTTAACTTTTCACATTTTCGACTTCTTCTCCAGAACCACTGAACAGAATTTGATGAAACTTGATAAGCATGTAGTACTCATGGTCCCCTACAAGTGTTGTTGTTTTTCATCCGGATTCATCATCAGGTGGCGCCACCACAGGCAAAAGTAGGTCAAAGAGGGTACCCTCCTTTGACAAACTTCTTCTTCAGACCGGGGGCATACAGAGACAAACCGAATGCATAGGAATGATCTAGAGGGATGTGTGAAGAAGTGTTGTTATTTTTGGTTCCGTTCCGAAATCAAATTTTTGACGTTTTTTTTGACGTTTTTTTGTACTTGGTAGTTTTAATGCAGAAAAGAGGTATTTTTTTCTTGTAGTAAACATTGATGCATTAATTTGGTTTAATTTGATCATTTTGATGGTAAGAAATACTACTGCGAAGAAAATTTTTCAATATTTTATGTTTTGGATTTTTTATGAATTTTTAAAGACTTTCAAGAAAAAGGGGGGTGGGATAATTGGTGTAAACATTTCACAGTTTGAACTTTTTCTTCAGAACCACTTGCTGGAATTCAATGAAACTTGGCATGCATCAAATACTCAAGGTCCCCGACAAATGTGGTCATCTTTGTCAGGATCCATGAACAGGTGGCACCACCACAGACAAAAGTAGGTCACAGAGGGTACCCTCCTTTGACAAACTTCTTATTCAGATCGGGTGCATACAGCGACAAACCGACTGCATAGGAATGATTTAGAGGCATATGGGAAGAAGTGTTGATATTTTTTGTTCCATTCCGAAATCAAATTTTTGACGTTTTTTCATTTTAATTTTGGACTTTGTTATTTTAATGCATTAAAGAGTTATTATTTTCTTTTAGTAAATATTGATGCATTCATTTGGTTTCATTTAATCATTTCTATGGTAAGGAATGCTGGTGCGAAGGAATTTTTTCAATATCTCGATTTTTGAATTTTTTATGAATTTTTTAAGACTTCCAAGAAAAGGGGGGGGGGGGGAGGGGGACAATTTTTCATATCTTCAACTTGATCTACAGAACAACTTGAAGGATTGTGATAAAACTGGGTAGGATGCAAGTACTCATAGTCCTTTTCAAAGGTTTTTTTTTTTGTGCGGATCATCCAAATTGGTTAACAGATAATGCCACCATGTCTAAAAGTAGGTCTCACAATGGTACATATACCACTTGGTAATTGAAATATGGAGAGTAGCAGTTCAAATCCAGCTGTGGTCAAAAAGATTTTTATTTTTTTTTACACATCTAAATAAGTTTTTAGATGTTTCTCAACACTCAACATATGAAATTAGGAATTTTACGTTTAAGACTTCCAAAAAAAAAAGGGGGGGGGGTTGGCCATTTTTCACATTTTCAACTTTTTCTACAAAACTGTTTGAAGGATTTTAATAAATCTTGGTAGAAATAAGTCACTTATGATCCTCTTCAAATTCTGTTGTTTTCGTCCAGACCTCTTTACAGGTGGCGCCACCATAGTCAAGAGTAGGTCACAAAAGAGTTCCCTCGTTTAACAATATTCTTTTTCATACGGGCTGTATACAGAGACAAACAGAATGCATAGAAATGATCTAGAGGGATGAGTGAAGATGTATTGTCAGTTTGGTTCCCTTCCAAAATCAAATTTTAGAATTTTTTTCGACATTTCTTTGGACTTGGTGATTCAATGCAGAAAAAAGTGTCATATTTCCTAGTTAATTGATAATGATGATTTCTTATGGACTATTGTGATCATAATTATGGTAAGGATTGTTACTTTGAAAGAATTTTGTCAATATCTCAATTTTTGGATTTTCTATGAATTTTTTAAGACTTCCAAATGAGGGTGTATAGGAACAATTCAATCACATTTTTCACTTCTGCTGTTATACCACATGAAAGATTTTAATGAAACATGGAATACATGAAGTACTAAAAGTCCTCTATCAATTTGGTAAATTTCATCCAAATTGGTTAACAGATAATGCCACCATGTCTAAAAAGCAGTTCTCACAATAGTACATATACCACTTGGTAATTGAAATATGGAGAGTAGCGGTTCAAATCCAGCTGTGGTCAAAATTTTTTTTTCATTTCTTTACACATCTAAATAAGTTTTTAGATGTTTTTCAACACTCAACATATGAAATTAGGCAATTTTAAGTTAGATCTGGACAATATTTGAAACAATTGTTGTTCATGACCCAGACTTGAAATCAGTCAACAAAAGGCCCCACATAAAGTAAATGACTAACTTGTTGCCCTGAATGACTTCTTGCAGAGACAAGGGAAATGCTTAATATCAAAATCACCTGAATGGATGTGCAAAAAAGTGTTGTTTTTTATTCTAGCCTGAAATAAAATTTGACATATTTTCAACATCTGTGTTGACTTAGTCACATTAATGCAAAAATAAATGAATTCTTCCTTCATGCATGACTGATAATCTAGGTACTCAGGTGAGCGATATAGGCCCACTTGGGCCTCTTGTTTTTCAATTGAATAGAATAAAGTGTTGCAAATATGTGTTGCAAATATGCTCAAGATTTGTGTATTACATTTGGCAAATTACTCGACTCTAACTATAAAATGCCACAATCATTTCCCATCTGAAGGGAGGGAGGGAGGGAGGGGGGTATAGAGATCACCCTGTCCATCTGTCTGTATATTGGTCTCTTTGTGTGTCCATCTAGTTAAGAAATTCTGAAAGCAGATTTCTCTTACAGTATTAAGGATAGGGCTTGTATATTTCACACACACATACATGTGTTCACTATAAGAAATACTACATTTAAATACCAAGATATTTGACCTAGTGATCTTGAATTTTGGTCTTTTATAAATAATTTGGTGAAAAAGTTTGGTAAGCAGATTCCTATCACAGTATAAGGAATTTGGCCTTCATATTTCACACAGACTTCACCATAACAAGTTCTACATTTTGATACGAAGGTATTTGAGCTAGTGACATTGAGCTTGAAATTTGACCTTGTAATAATTATTTCGTTAAGAAAGCAGATTTCTACTATGATGTATGAGACAAGGGTTGAATAACTTTCCATGCCCCATGGATCGATAGATAAGGGGCATATTCGTTTTTGCCTTGTCTGTTTGTTTGTTTGTCTGTCTGTTGTCAACTTTAACCTTGGCTATAACTTTTGAACCGTGTGGGGTATCATTACAGAAGCCCTTTCAACTGAGATGACCTTTTGACTTTGATTTTGACCTTGATACTAAAAATAATTTTCTGGACTTTAGTGCCGCCTGGGGCATTAGTGTTTCACAAAGAGCTAGTTCATTGATAATTACCTCTTGAACAGTAAGGATTAGGGTTTTAAATACAGTATAAATGTATATCATGACCATGACCTAGACTTACTGTTATTTGTTGTTATTTAACTTTTCTGCTTCAGGAGTATTTGTCCTGATAGTACAGATCTAGTTCTGCATTACATTTTGTATCTGATTCGAAAATTTTTGGGGTTCAATTTTTTATAGATTGTGGGAAATATTCCAAAAACGGAGTGATTTCATGACATATTTACCTCTAAGAATTTGTAGTAGATTGCTTGGTCATGGGCATGTACAACTGCAGTTGGTGATGCAATATTTGACCGGATTGCAAAGCAAGTCTGATCTATGAATTAGTGATGTCTGTCTGTCTGTCCATTGGTTAGTCTGCCAACAATTTGCTTTCAGCTTGATATCTAGCATACTGGTAATTATGCCAACTTCAAATTTGGTCAATTTGTAGACATCGATGAGTTCTTCCCTACCAACTAAACATTTGCTGACCTTGTTCTCCAGTGTATGCCTCAATGAAGATGGTCTGATTTTGCATTTAGCTTGATTTCTTTCATATTGTTAAGAATACTAACTTCAAACTTGGTCAGTTTGTAGACATTGAAGATTCATCCCAACCGACACAAAATTTGGTGACCTTGTCCTTGAGTGTACGCTTCAGTGAACACTGTCTGATTTTACAGTTACTTTGATCTGTTGCCTACCCTTAACAATACCAACGTCAAAATTGGTCAGTTTGTAGACATTGATGAGTGTTTCTTGACTGACTCAGAAATGACTTGACCTCGAGTTCGATTTTACGCTTCAGTGAACACAGTGTGATTTTGCATTTAGCTTGATCTCTTGCATACTGTTAAGGATACCAACTTCAGATTTGGTCAGTTTGTAGAGATTGATGAGTTTTTCCCAATTGACAGAAAATATGGTGACTTTCTTTACCTCAGTGTTATGCTTCAGTTTGCAGACTTTTAATGATACCAACGTCAAACTGGGTGAGTTTGTTTGTAGACATTGATGAGTTCTTTCCAACGGACACAAAATTTGGTGGCCTTGACCTCAGTTTTAAGCTTTAGTTATAACCATCGGAATTTGCAGTTAGCTTGACCTCTTGCATACCATTAATGATACCATCTTCAAACTTCTGAAAACATCTTTACACTTGAAGAGCTACATAGTCCAGTCAAATCTTGAAAATACATGGATGAATTGTGCACATTTTCAGGAAAACATAAAATTTAGCATAGTATTTAAATAGGTCATACGAACATTTTAAGCTATGGACTTACTCTGAAAAGTTGAATATGGTCGCCGTTTTCGCCATCTTAAACATTGCGTTAAAATTGCATCAAAATGAAGATTTTAAAGGCCAATATATTCTGATTAAGTTCATTAATTTACGTAATGCTGAGCAATACATACATAGAGACTTATACTGTTGCAAAATTAAAAGGGAAAATATGTTTCAAAAAATGTAAACTCTATGAAAATTTTTGTCAAGAAATCATGAAATAATTTTCATTAAAATCAATTCAAAATCTTTGAAAATTTCTATCGAGAAATCACAAAATAATTTTCATTCTAATTGATCCTTTTTTTTTTTTGTGCTTTTGTTGTTTATGACTGTATGTGTTGTAGAATATCCTTCTTCTATTTCTTCCTTTAACTCCTGATTTGAAATCTTTGCAGATTGTCCAAAAGTTGGTAGAGAGTAGACATGAAATCATTTTCAGTACCCCACTACATGGTGGATAATTAGAGGAGCATGTAACAATGCAAATCTGTAAAGTCTTCAAATACATTTTGAAATGTGAAGTATTTGATTTGGTGTATGGTGGATATGGCCTCAGTACACTTGCGGCCCCAGTAGATTTGGCCACAGTCGGTTGCGGGCCCCCTTATATATTATAAATTTAACAATGCAGAATTCTGATCTTACAAGATGAGTACACATAGCTAGTGTAATAAAAAATTCCACATGAATCAGAATGGTCAGTAGCTTAGAATTAATTAAAAATTTGAGGGGGGGAGCATATATCTCTGTTGTGTCTATCAGTCTGTTTGTCTGTCTGTCCATTCTCATATCTTCTATACCTTTCATCAAAATTTGATCATATTTTACGAAAATGTTATTTAGGTTAAAGGCTTTTAGACAAAAGTCACTTAAGATTATTTCTAAAAGGTCAAAGTCACTTATTAAGTATGACTTAAATTACCATGAAGTACTTTTACTTCCTACACCTTTGATCAGAATTTGATCATACTTCATCAAACTATTATTTAGGTTAAGGGCTTTTTGGACAACAGACACTCAAGGTAATTTCTGAAATCAAGGTTTTATTCCATAATTAATTAAGGTCAAGGTTTCTCATTTTAGTTTAAGGTACTGTGATCACTTCTACAATTGACTCAATTGGATTTCCATATGATACATTGTGATTTGAAATCATCATCATTTAATACAATTATTATATTGAGTCATTCATTTCCTTCATTATTGCTGTGCTTCTTGGAGCACCCATCAGTTTTACTGATTTTTTGTATATGAGTTGAGTCATCGATTTCCTGCATTATAAGTATATCCTGTTCGGTGAGCATCCATCAGCTTCACTGATACTCTTGTTTTCTCACATGCTTTGACATATTCAACTGAAGCTTGGTATATAATGTCTTTGATAATCTACAGATCTAGTTTTACTTTTTGTTGCAATTGACCCGCTATGAAAAGAGTTATTGCCCTTTGACCATTATTCATTTTTGCTCACATGCTTTGACATATAGAACTAGGACTTCATATATAACTTTGATGTGATGATCTACAGAACGAGTTTTACGTTTGTCACGATTGACCCACTTTTCCAAGAGTTATTGCCCTTTTACAAAAATTCATTTCAGGACTTTTTTCTCACGTGTTTTGATACATTGAATTGGATCTTGGTGTATAACTTCGATGTACTGATCTACAGATCGAGTTTACTTTTGTCGCAATTGACCCACTTTTCCAAGAGTTATTGTCCTTTGACCAAAATTCATTTTCCAGTCTTTTTTCTCACGTGCTTTGACATACTGAACTGGGACATGGTATGTGACTTGAGTATGATGCTCTACAGATCGAGTTTTAACCTTTGTTTAAATTTCTTGTGATATGACCCTTTAATAAGCACCAAATGTTCAGCTTCCTATCAAGGTATGTTGACTACTTTTCTTTACTGTCTTGTCATAAAGGGATGAATTATTGCATATTACATTTTTGTTGCCACAGAGGGTATTTTTTCCATTAAGACAGCTCTAGATGACATGATAATCATTGAAATGAACATAGCGTATGATTCAAAACAGATTTTAAAACACATCTTAACACTTTAATTTGTTTTTGTTTTTTAGAAAGAAGTTCTCAAGAGAATCTTCAAATACTCATTGCATCTGGTGTTGTGGAGAACCTTAGAAATTTGATCAAGAAAATTGATGCAAGTACAAGTGAGGAGCAGATTGCAACAGGAATTGTGTCTTCTGTAAAGCAAATTCTTTCACAAATCTCTGGCACTTCCACAGGCATGTGTCTTTTTTTGAGTCGGCTTCGGTGAAGCCACACTCATTGCTATCACTTTCTTTTCAGGGGTTATAACTTTCACTTCCGATATAGAGCTTACTACGCCGCTGAAAAATAAAGTGCCCGAAAAATTACTGATGTTGTCTTAAAAATTCTTGGTCAGCACAATGTACCTTTAGCTCAGTTAATTTAAGCTAAACATAAACTAGTTTCAGTAACTCGAAAAAGGAGTTGCAATAATGTTTTCAAATTTCCCGTAATAGTATGTAGTTGTGACTACTTTACGATGTGTTTACCACCGACACCGTCGGATGTACTCGATTGTGTAATTCTCCGGACAAAGCATTTGTCTTGATCTTGTATCACTTGTTTTTAGCGAGATATTTCAATTAAAGTTTTCCCCAACATGTTCTGGAACTTTAGTTCTTTTTCACATATATGACAAATTTAAAGATCGATCTTCCCGCATTTCCTCTGATAATGAAAATGCAATATAAATATTTAGGTAAATGTTGTATGTTTCTAAATATAAATGTTAAAACATTATGAGAATCGTGAATAAGATGGTTATTCAATGTCCCACTTGAAGGAATTTGTTCCTTGGCTCAGCTTCGACTCGTGACAACAATGCAGTAAAACTTGTTGCCATGAAGTTGTCGATTGCACGTTCATTTCTGATACAAGCAATTGCAAACTCTTTGCCGTAAGATAGTATGAAGAGAGCAAATTTTATTAGCATTTTGTACATAGGTACCCCCCCCCCCATTTTCCTGAAATCCTGAATCCGCCACTAAAATGGTAAAATGATAACATACTCAAAATCAGCAAAGCCGACTCTCAGGACTTTTGAGTCCTTTGATTTTAACTAATAATTTGATTGAATTGCTCGTATTTAAATTAGCATTTGAATAGTATTGACAGTGCTGAAATTGAAATATTTTTGTGATCTTCCTGTTGTATTCAGTATATACATTGAAGCCCATAAAGCATTTACTTGCCATATTTTATTAAAAAATATCTGTATCTAGACATAGTATACCCATAGTAACTGGTCATAGTAATTAATGTAAACATTGCTTCAGTTGTGAAGCAAAGCGATATAAAATCACTTTGTCTTA
Source organism: Pteria penguin (assembly GCA_035048485.1). Classification (NCBI taxonomy): domain Eukaryota; kingdom Metazoa; phylum Mollusca; class Bivalvia; order Pterioida; family Pteriidae; genus Pteria; species Pteria penguin. The sequence continues at coordinate 40,034,796 of CM068585.1, read as the reverse complement.
TGTGTCTGTCTTTCTGATAATTGATGGTCTTTATTATTTACTCCTACAAAGACTTTACAGCAAGCTGTATTGTGTTAGGGCAACTCTTGTGAAATTAAGATGTTATCAATTTTTCAGATAACCATTTAAGAAAGGAAACTTTAAGTACATCAGAGAGAACTGAAGATGAAGTTAAAGACAACAGAAATACTAAACAAATAGAAGAAAATGGTAAGAGTGAAGTAAAATGCTTCTGATCCAAAGTTTACTCCTTCAAAGAAGTATTATCATTTAATCATCTCTTGAATAAAGATCGATTTTAAATTAACCAAACTTAGTAATGTATATATGCACAACCATTGTAATTGCCAGAGATAAAGCTTTCAAGACCTATGTACTTTATTTCTGTATAAAGTACATTGATCCAAGACGTCATAACGCCCCATATTTGACCCACTTTTCATTACAGAAAGCGATGTTTGGCCGACTTTTGATTGTTAAGCTTATAACGTCATAATGAAAAGTGTGACATTTCCAACCTTGCGTGACGTCATTAAAGTCGTATTTTGTGCTGAAGTGCTTGACATTCGACGAAAGTATGTCATTCTTGATAAACGTTACGTTGTCATGGGACACCGGCTGTTTCTTTCAACTTATAACTTCCCTCTGGAATGATTTAATGATGTAGTTTATAAATTAATAGGAAATAGAAGTTTCCAGTATGATATTTTATAGTTAAAAGTGCATATATATAGGATAAGTGTCTTATTTTGTGTTTTCATGTAGGAATAAAGTACAATGTCTGATGCATTTATGAGATATAATGCGCTAACACGCATTATATCTAATAAATGCATCAGCCATTGTACTTTATTCTTGCATGAAAACACAAAATAAGACACTTATTCTATATTTAAATTTGAGTGAGAATTTAGGATATATCATTTTGATGTTTGCAACCATAAGGGAAAAGGAACATTCACATCATCAGAAAACTATGAAGTGGGAAGTCAGTGTTGTATGACATTGTTCTTTTCAAAGTACCATGGAATTTTTTTAACATTGGAATTTATTAACATATATGGCAAGTCTTTTTATAACATTTACAACAATTTGAAGCAATAAACACAATCTAAAAATAAAATATTGTTGACCTAGTTGTCACCCGGAGTATTCTTGGGTCAGCTCACGGCGCGTGTATTTGATTCCCGGAACATTCCGGGTCCAGCATGACTAGGGTTGATATTCGAGTCCTACAAAGAATACACATATTTTGTTACAAAATTCATTGTAAATCTATTCTTTCATCTTAGATGTGTAATATGTTTTGCAGACAACCAATATCAGAAGAAAACACCAGATAGAACTGAAGTTGATGCCTTGGGCAACAGAAATACTGAACAAATTGAAGAGAATGGTAACGTCAAAATAAAATGTCTCTGGCCCTAAGTTTTTATGCCCCCAGATCAAAGATTAAGGCATATTCTTTTAGCTTCGAAGTGATGGGAGGGGGAAGGGGGTTTGAAATATTGTTGAAAATTGTTAGGGCTAAATGGGCCTATAATGTTTAAAGAAAATAATGTTCAACTTTTAAGGGCCCCATGTCATCTGTGTACTTTTTGTGCCCAGGATCGATAGATCGGGGGCATATTGTTTTTGTCTTGTCTGTTTGTTTGTTTATTTGTCTGTGTGCCGTCAATTAAAACGTTGGCTATAACTTTTGAACTGTGAGGGATAGAGTCTTCATACTTGACGTGTACTCTACTACTGAAGTCCTTTTAAATAACACCAAGGTTGATGACCTTTGATCTTGACAATGACCTTCACGCTGAAAAAAAACTTTTTGGATTTTGTGGCTGCCTGGGGCATTAGTGTTTCAAAGTGTTGCAAGTTTGTGTTATAAATATATTCAAGATTAGTGTGTTACTTTTGTCAAATTACTTGACTCTAACTATAAATCACCACAATTATTTCCCATCAGTTTATCCTGGAAACGAAGTTTTGGTGGATATATAGTAATCACCATGTCCATCTGTCTGTATGTTCATCTGTGTGTTTGTCCATCTAGTTAAGAAATTCTGGAAGCAGATTTCTCTTACAGTATTAGGGATAAGGCTTTTATATTTCATACACACATTCACTATAACAAGTACTACATTCTGGTATCAAGACATTTGAGCTTGTGACCTTAACCTTGAACTTTGGCCTTGTAATTAAACTTTGTTTAAGAAGTTTTGTAAGCAGATTTTAAGGGATAAGGGTTTCATATTTCACACACACATTCATCATAACAAGTACTACATTTTGATACACAGACATTTGTCCTATTTACCTTGAATTTTAGTCTTGTATAAATAATTTGGTAAAAAGTTCTGCAAGCAGATTTCTATCACAGTAAAAGGAATTGGGCCTTCAAATTTTACACAAACTTCACCACAACAAGTTCTACATTTTGTTACTAAGTCATTTGACCTATTGAGCTTGAGCTTGACATTTGACCTTGTAATGATTATTTTATGAAGAAAGCAGATTTCTCTTATAATGTATTAGACAAGGGTTTAATATTGTTTCATTGATAATACTTCTTGAACAGTAATTGTTAGGGTTTTAAATACAGTACGAATGTATTTCATGATCTTGACCTAGACTATGAAGAAATTTGTTCATATTTAACTTTTCTGCTTCAGGAGTATTTGTCCTGATAGGACAGTTCTAGTTTTGCATTACATTTCATATCAGATTTAAAAAATTATGCTTTATAATGTCGTTGGAAATATTATAGAAATGGAGTGATTTTCTGACCTATTTCCTTCTTTTTATACCCCCTGCAAACAAAGTTTGGGGGGGGGGGGTATATAGGAATCACCTAGTCCGTCTGTCTGTCTGTCTGTCTGTCCGTCCATCTGTCCAGAAAACTTTAACCTTGACTATAACTTTTGAACCAAAAGAGACTGGGTATTCATACTACACATGTATATTCCTTGTGGCAAGACCATTCTTTTGGTACCAAAGTTTTTGACCTTGTGACCGTGGCCTTGACATTTGACTTACTTTGAAAAAACTTTAACCTTAGCCATAACTTTTGTACCAAAAGAGATGGGACCTTCATACTGCACATGTGTATTCCTTGTGGCAAGACCTTTCTGTAGATACCAACATTTTTGACCTTGTGACTTTGATCTCGATGTTTGACCTACTTTTTAAAAACTTTAACCTTAGCCATAACTTATGAAAGAAAAGAGATGAGACCTTCATACTACACGTGTATTCCTTGTGGCAAGACCTTTCTGTCGATACCAACATTTTTGACCTTGTGACCTTGGTCTCGATGTTTGACCTACTTTAAAAACTATAACCTTAGCCATAACTTTTGAAAGAAAAGAGATGGGACCTTCATACTACATATGTGTATTCCTTGTGGTAAGACCCTTCAGTCAGTACCAGCATTTTGACCTTGGCCTTGACATATGACCTACTTTTTAAAAACTTCAACCTTAGCAATAACTTTTGAATCAAAAGAGACTGGGTATTCATACTACACATGTATATTCTTTGTGGCAAGGTCTTTCTTTTGGTACCAAAAGTTTTGACCTTGTGACCTTGGCCTTGACATTTGACCTACTTTAAAAAAATTTAACCTTAGCTATAACTTTCTTTTTTTAGCTCACCTGAGCCAAAGGCTCAAATGAGCTATAGTCATAGTGCGTCTTCCGTCATCATCGTCGTCCGTCCGTCCGTCGTTATCTTTTTCACATTTTCAACTTCTTCTCTGGAACTACATTTGCAGATTTGGATCTAACTTTGCGAAAATGATGTACTCAAGGTCCCTTACTAAAATTGTGTTCGGGATCTAGATTCCCTCAGGGGTGGATCAAGGGCGGGACTAAAAGTGCCCAAAACGGTACCCCTCTTCAAACATCTCCTCCTCCAGAACCAGTACATAAATGGGGAAACTAATTGCATTTCAACAATCTATAAAGATGAGTTTTTAAAAATTGTGTTCGGGAATAAGATCCGTCAAATAGAAATTTATGCTGTTTTTACCTGTTTCAATGAAGAAAAGTGTCATGTTTTTCAGTTAATTGATATTGATGATTTCTTAATGACTATTTTGATCATAATTGTGGTAAGGAATATTATTGTGAAAGAATTTTGTCATTATCTCAATTTTTGGATTTTTTAGGAATATTTTAATTGTGGTAAGGAATATTATTGTGAAAGAATTTTGTCATTATCTCAATTTTTGGATTTTTTAGGAATATTTTAAGACTTCCAAAAAAAAAAAAAGTGGGGAGGGGGTTGGCCATTTTTCACATTTTCAACTTTTTCTACAAAACCACATGAAATATTTTAATGAAACATGGAATACATGAAGTACTAAAGGTCCTCTATCAATTTGATAAATTTCATCCAAATTGGTTAACAGATAATGCCACCATGTCTAAAAAGTAGGTCTCACAATGGTACATATACCACTTGGTAATTGAAATATGGAGAGTAGCGGTTCAAATCCAGCTGTGGTCAAAAAATTTTTTTTCATTTCTTTACACATCCAAATAAGTTTTTAGATGTTTCTCAACACTCAACATATGAAATTAGGCAATTTTAAGTTTAAGACTTCCAAAAAAAAGGGGTGGGGGTTGGCCATTTTTCCCATTTTCAACTTTTTTACAAATTTGTTCGAAGGATTTTAATAAATCTTGGTAAAATAAGTCACTTATGATCGTCTTCAAATTCTGTTGTTTTCGTTCAGACCTCTTTACAGGTGGCGCCACCATAGTCAAAAGTAGGTCACAAAAGAGTTCCCTCCTTTAACAATATTCTTTTTCATACGGGCTGTATACAGAGAGAAACAGAATGCATAGAAATGATCTAGAGGGATGAGTGAAGACGTATTGTCATTTTGGTTCCCTTCCAAAATCAAATTTTAGAATTTTTTTTCAACATTTCTTTGGACTTGGTGATTTTAATGCAGAAAAAAGTGTCATATTTCCTAGTTAATTGATAATGATGATTTCTTATGGACTATTGTGATCATAATTATGGTAAGGATTGTTACTTTGCAAGAATTTTGTCAATATCTCAATTTTTGGATTTTCTATGAATTTTTTAAGACTTCCAAATATTATTGTGAAAGAATTTTGTCATTATCTCAATTTTTGGATTTTTTATGAATTTTTTAAGACTTCCAAAAAAAAAAGGGGGGGGGGGCCATTTTTCACATTTTCAACTTTTTCTACAAAACCACATGAAAGATTTTAATGAAACATGGAATACATGAAGTACTAAAAGTCATCTATCAATTTGGTAAATTTCATCCAAATTGGTTAACAGATAATGCCACCATGTCTAAAAAGTAGGTCTCACAATGGTACATATACCACTTGGTAATTGAAATATGGAGAGTAGCGGTTCAAATCCAGCTGTGGTCAAAAAAATTTTTTTTTTTGTTACACATCTAAATAAGTTTTTAGATGTTTCTCAACACTCAACATATGAAATTAGGAATTTTACGTTTAAGACTTCCAAAAAAAAAAGGGGGGGGGGGGGGTGTTTGGCCATTTTTCACATTTTCAACTTTTTCTACAAAACTGTTTGAAGGATTTTAATAAATCTTGGTAGAAATAAGTCACTTATGATCCTCTTCAAATTCTGTAGTTTTCGTCCAGACCTCTTTACAGGTGGCGCCACCATAGTCAAAAGTAGGTCACAAAAGAGTTCCCTCCTTTAAAAATATTCTTTTTCATACGGGCTGTATACAGAGAGAAACAGAATGCATAGAAATGATCTAGAGGGATGAGTGAAGACGTATTGTCATTTTGGTTCCCTTCCAAAATCAAATTTTAGAATTTTTTTTCAACATTTCTTTGGACTTGGTGATTTTAATGCAGAAAAAAGTGTCATATTTCCTAGTTAATTGATAATGATGATTTCTTATGGACTATTGTGATCATAATTATGGTAAGGATTGTTACTTTGCAAGAATTTTGTCAATATCTCAATTTTTGGATTTTCTATGAATTTTTTAAGACTTCCAAATATTATTGTGAAAGAATTTTGTCATTATCTCAATTTTTGGATTTTTTATGAATTTTTTAAGACTTCCAAAAAAAAAGGGGGGGGGGGCCATTTTTCACATTTTCAACTTTTTCTACAAAACCACATGAAAGATTTTAATGAAACATGGAATACATGAAGTACTAAAAGTCATCTATCAATTTGGTAAATTTCATCCAAATTGGTTAACAGATAATGCCACCATGTCTAAAAAGTAGGTCTCACAATGGTACATATACCACTTGGTAATTGAAATATGGAGAGTAGCGGTTCAAATCCAGCTGTGGTCAAAAAAATTTTTTTTTTTGTTACACATCTAAATAAGTTTTTAGATGTTTCTCAACACTCAACATATGAAATTAGGAATTTTACGTTTAAGACTTCCAAAAAAAAAAGGGGGGGGGGGGGGTGTTTGGCCATTTTTCACATTTTCAACTTTTTCTACAAAACTGTTTGAAGGATTTTAATAAATCTTGGTAGAAATAAGTCACTTATGATCCTCTTCAAATTCTGTAGTTTTCGTCCAGACCTCTTTACAGGTGGCGCCACCATAGTCAAAAGTAGGTCACAAAAGAGTTCCCTCCTTTAAAAATATTCTTTTTCATACGGGCTGTATACAGAGACAAACAGAATGCATAGAAATGATCTAGAGGGATGAGTGAAGACTTATTGTCATTTTGGTTCCCTTCCAAAATCATATTTTAGAATTTTTTTCGACATTTCTTTGGACTTGGTGATTCAATGCAGAAAAAAGTGTCATATTTCCTAGTTAATTGATAATGATGATTTCTTATGGACTATTGTGATCATAATTATGGTAAGGATTGTTACTTTGCAAGAATTTTGTCAATATCTCAATTTTTAGATTTTCTATGAATTTTTTAAGACTTCCAAATGAGGGTGTATAGGAACAATTCAATCACATTTTTCACTTCTGCTGTTATACCACATGAAAGATTTTAATGAAACATGGAATACATGAAGTACTAAAAGTCCTCTATCAATTTGGTAAATTTCATCCAAATTGGTTAACAGATAATGCCACCATGTCTAAAAAGCAGTTCTCACAATAGTACATATACCACTTGGTAATTGAAATATGGAGAGTAGCGGTTCAAATCCAGCTGTGGTCAAAATTTTTTTTTTCGTTTCTTTACACATCCAAATAAGTTTTTAGATGTTTCTCAACACTCAACATATGAAATTAGGCAATTTTAAGTTAGATCTGGACAATATTTGAAACAATTGTTGTTCATGACCCAGACTTGAAATCAGTCAACAAAAGGCCCCACCTAAAGAAAATGACTAACTTGTTGCCCTGAATGACTTCTTGCAGAGACAAAGGAAATGCTTAATATCAAAATCACCTGAATGGATGTGCAAAAAAGTGTTACGACCTAGCATACGACCTTTAGAATCGTACTTTTGTGTGCATTTTTAAATGTGGAATAATTCAGGGGAAAATATGACACAATTTTAAGCTTTCAATGCAACAAGATTTTTAAGGTAAAGGTCAGAGAAATGTTCAAAGGTTGGAAAAGGTTATTATTTTTGTCTTGAATGATTTTGTCTATCTAGAAGCATAATTCTAAGTATTCAGTATTACCCATTAGGCCTTATGTTGGTTCAGGTGTACATGTACTGAAAGAATGGATGAGAGTGGTAAAAAAGTATTTACAATAACAGTTCTTAATATTTTAGTCCTATAAAACATACATATGTTTTGTTACAAAATTCATTGTAAATCTATTCTTTTCAACTTAAATGTGTTATATATTTAGCAGACAACCAGCATCAGAAGAAAGCTTTTATTACACCAGATAGAACTGAACTTGATGCCTTTGACAACAGAAATACTGAACAAGTGGAAGAGAATGGTAAGACCAAAATAGAATACATCTGGTCCTACATTTTATGCCCCTAGATCAAAGATTAAGGCATATTCTTCTTGTTTTCCAAGTAGTGGGAGGGGGGAGGGGGATTAAAAGATTGTTGAAAATTGTTAGGGTTAAATGGGCCCCTAACATTTAAAGAAAATAATGTTCCACTTTTCAGGGGCCAACATCAACTGTGTACTTTTTTCGGATTCAGTAGAATAGTGTTGTAAAAATGTGTTGCAAATATGCTACAGATTTGTGGATTACATTTGTCAAATTACTTTACTTTAACTATAATTCGCCACAATCATTTCCCATCAATTCATCCTGCAAACATATTTTTTGAGGGGGGGGGGGGGGGGCAGGGGGGCAGTGTATATAGGAAACACCCTATCCATCTGTCTGTATGTATGTCTTTTTGTCTGTCCATCTGGTTAAGAAATTCTGAAAGCAGATTTCCCTTACAGTTTAAGGGATATGGGTTTCATATTTCACACAGTCACATTCACCATAACAAGTACTATATTTTGATACACAGACATTTGACATAGTGACCTTGAACTTTTGTCTTGTATAAATAATTTGGTGAAAAAGTTCTGTAAGCATATTCCTGTTACAGTATAAAGAGTTGGGCTTTCATATTTCACACAGACTTCAACATAAGAATTTCTACATTATGATACCAAGTCATTTGACCTAGTGACCTTGAGCTTGAAATCTGACCTTGATAATTACTTAGTTAAGAAAGCAGATTTTTACTATGATGTATGAGGCATGGGTTGAATATCTTTTCATGCCCCATGGATAGATAGATAAGGGGCATATTGCTTTTGCCTTGTCTGTTTGTTTATAGTCTATCTGTTGTCAACTTTTACCTTGGCTATAACTTTTGAACTGTGAGGGATAGCACTACTGAAGCCCTTTCAACTGACACCAAGGTAGATGACCTTTTGACTTTGACATTGACCTTGATGCTAAAAATAACCTTTTGGACTTTGGTGCCGCCTGGGGCATTAGTGTTTCACAAACACAGCTAGTTCATTGATTATACCTATTGAACAGTAAGTGTTTGGGTTTGAAATACAGTATAAATGTATATCATGACCTTGACCTAGACTTGCTGTTAGTCTATGAACAAATTTGTTGTTATTTAACTTTCTTGCTTCAGGAGTATTTGTCCTTATAGGACAGATCTAGTTCTGCATTACATTTTGTATTTTGAAAAATTTTCTTAAGTTGGTGTGGCTTAGTGATGAGGTGCTTGGCTCATGATCGAGAAGTCCTATGTTCAACTCCTGAGGGGGGGGGGGGTTGTGAATCAGTGTTCTGTCTTTCGGATGAGAGAGTAAAAACCGAAGTCCTGTGTTATAGTAGATGTAGCACTTAAAAGATCCTTCACTGCTTCGTTGGGTCCTTTGCAAAAGTTGAAATTTGTTTGCAATGCATCAAGCAGATGCCATCACTATATATATGAAATAATCGTGGAGTGACATCAAACAATATTCAGTCAATCAGAAAAATATCTTAGGTTTCTATACTTTATGACATTGGAGTGATTTCATATTTCCTTCTTCTAAGAATTTGTAGTACCACTCATGTCATGGGATGTTTGACATGTATTGTAAGTGCAGTTGGTGATTCAATTTTGACCTCATTGCAAAGCAAGTCTGGTCTACTAATTAGTCATGTCTGTCTGTCCATTGGTTTGTCTGTCAATGGTTTGAGTTTAAATTGATCTCTAACATAACTTTAATTACACCTACTTCAAACTTGGTCAGTTTGTAGACATTGATGAGTGTTTCCATATTGACATAAAATTTGGTGACCTTGACCTCAGTTTTATGCTTTATTGAACACAGGCAGATTTTGCATTTAGCTTGATTTCTTGCATACCATTAAGGATACCAAGGTGAAACTTGGTCAGTTTGTAGACATTGATGAGTTCTTCCCAACTGACAGAAAATTTGGTGACCTTATTCTTGAGTGTACGCTTCAGTTAACATGGTCTGATTTTACATTTACCTTAATCTCTTACAGAATGTAAATTATACCTACCTGAAATTGGTTTTTTGTAAACATTGATGAGCTCTTCCCCACCGACACAAAATTTGTTGACTTTCGTGACCTCGATTTTACTCTTCAGTGGACACAGTTTGATTTTGCAATTAGCTTGATTTCTTGCATACAGTTAAGGAAACCAACTTCAAACTTGGTCAATTTGTAGACATAGATGAATTCTTTGCAACCAACACAAACTTTGGTGACCTTGATCTCGATTTCACACTTCAGTGAACACCGGTTTTTTTTTAGCTTACCTGAGCCAAAGGCTCAAGTGAGCTATTGTCATCACTCTTCGTCCGTCGTCTGTCCGTAAACTTTTCACATTTTCAACTTCTTCTTCAGAACCGCTTAAAGGATTTTCAGGAAACTTGGTATGGATGAAGTACTAGGGGTTCTCTACCAATTTTGTTCTTTTCCTATAAATCCCTCAACAGGTGGCACCACCATTGCTAAAAATAGATCTCAGAGGGTACGCCTCTTTGAAAATCTTCTTCTCCAGAGCAAGTGTATGGACTATAAAACTAATAGCATCTGAGTGATGTAGAAGGATGTATGTCTCAAGTTTGTTCATATCGTTGAAATAATTTTTGAAGTTTTTTTGATGTTTTTTTGGACTTTGTAATTTTAATGCAAAAAAGAGGTATTTTTTTCTTTTAGTAAACATTGATGTATTAATTTGGTTTAATTTGATCATTTTTATGGTAAGAAATACTACTGTGAAGAAATTTTTTCAATATTTCATGTTTTGGATTTTTTATGAATTTTTTAAGACTTTCTAGAAAAAGGGGGGGGGGAACAATTGGTGTAAACATTTCACATTTTGAACTTTTTCTTCAGAACTGCAGAAAGGAATTTGATGAAACTTGGTATGCATCAAGTACAAATCTGGTCATCTTTGTCAGGATCCGTCCACAGGTGGCACCACCACAGGCAAAAGTAGGTCAAAGAGGGTACCCTCTTTTGACAAACTTCTTCTTCAGACTGGGGGCATACAGAGACAAACTGAATGCATAGGTTTGATCTAGAGGGCTGTGTTAAGAAGTGTTGTTATGTTTGGTTCCGTTCCGAAATCAAAGTTTAACGGGTTTTTTTACGTTTTTTTGGACTTTGTAATTTTAATACAGAAATGAGTTATTTTTTTCTTTTAGTAAATATTGATGCAATAATTTGGTTTAATTTGATCATTTTGATGGTAAGAAATACTACTGCAAAGAAATTTTTTCAATATTTCATGTTTTGGATTTTTTATGAATTTTTTAAAACTTTCAAGAAAAAGGGGGGTGGAACAATGTTGTAAACATCTCACAGTTTGAACTTCTTCTTCAGAGCCACTTGATGGAATTTCATGAAACTTGGTAAGCATCAAGTACTCAAGGTCCCCTACAAATGTGGTCAATGCTAAAATTTATTGTAGAATTTTTTTCAATCTTGTTAAGATTAACAAAATAAGGGGGTGCACTGTTTATATGTTTTGATGGGCTTCTTCTTCAAAAGTAATGGAATGCTTGCGATATGTTCAAGGTACTCAGGTGAGCGATATAGGCCCTCTTGGGCCTCTTGTTTTGTTTACCTTGATTTCTTGCATACCATTTATAATACAAACGTCAAATGTTGGGAAAGATCTTCAAACTGAAAAAGACATGTTTCTGGATTTTTCAGGAAAGCTTGAATGTTTTTAATTGAAATCCGTTGTACCGTCTTTGACGGTTTCTTTTTGAAACTTAAGATTATTTTATAGAGTAATACGTCATTTGATATAAGGTTATTACATTCAATCGCATCCAAATTTGTATGCATTGCATCAAGCAGATGCCGTCACCATATGCGTGAAAGATTCATGGAGTGACGGAAAACAATAATCAATCAAGCATATATTTATTATACCTCCCGCAAACGAAGTTTGGGGGGTATATAAGAATCACCTTGTCCGTCTGTCTGTCTGTCTGTCTGTCTGCCTGTCCAGAAAACTTTAACCTTGACCATATCTTTTGAACCAAAAGAGACTGGGTATTCATACTACACATGTATATTCAGTGTGGCAAGACCTCTCTTTTGGTACCAAACTTTTTTGACCTTGTGACCTTGGCCTTGGCCTTACCTACTTTTTAAAAACTTTAACCTTAGCTATAACTTTTGAACCAAAAGAGACTGGGTATTCATACTACACTTGTATATTCCTTGTGGCAAGACCTTTCTTTTGGTATGAAAATGTTTGACCTTGTGACCTTGGCCTTGACATTTGACCCACTTTTTAAAAACTTTAACCTTAGCTGTAACTTTTGAACCAAAAGAGACTGGGTATTCATACTACTTATGTATATTCTTTGTGGCAAGATCTTTCTTTTGGTACCAAAATGTTTGACCTTGTGACCTTGGCCTTGACTTTTGACCTTTTTAAAAACTATAACCTTAGCCATAACTTTTGAACCAAAAGAGACTGGGTATTCATACTACACATGTATATTCCTTGTGGCAAGACCTTTCTTTTGGTAACAATATAATATTTGACCTTGTGACGTTGGCCTTGACATTTGACTTACCTTTTAAGAACTTTAACCTTAGCCATAACTTTTGAAAGAAAAGAGATGGGACCATTATACTACACATGTGTATTCCTTGTGGCAAGACTTTCTGTCGATACCAACATTTTTTACCTTATGACCTTGCTCTCGATGTTTGACCTACTTTTTAAGAACTTTAACCTTAGCCATAACTTTTGAAAGGAAAGAGATGGGACCTTCATACTACATATGTGTATTCCTTGTGGCAAAACCTTTCAGTCAGTACCAGCATTTTGACCTTGTGACCTTGGCCTTGACATATGACTTTTTTTTTGGAAAAACTTTAACTTTGATGATAAAGTATAGTCATAGAGAGATAGGGAGTCCTTTTTACATGTGTGTATTCTGTATGACAAGTCCTGTACTCTGATACAAGAAGAATTTACACAACCCCCTTGACCTTCACCTTCTCAAAAACTTTTAAATATTGGTCATATATATAGTTCTATGCCCTATTTTGAATTTTGGTGCCACGGGGGGTATTTAATGGGACAGTTCTAGTTTTATATGAATATTTGTTTTATATTATGGAGTGTTTATTCTTTCCCTTTCACTGTTTTCAAAGGTATTTCAAGAAATGGAAAACATCCCAAAAGACCATGCCCATTTTGTGGCAAATTTTTCTCACGTTTATCAAAGCATTTAATTGCAAGACATGATGATGAGGAGCTTGTAAAGAAAGCAAAATCCTTGCCTGGTGCCTTGAAACATCAAGCATTCGATAATTTGAAGAATGATGGAATAAGAAAATATAATATGGAATTGTTGAAGAGGAAGACATTCTCAGCTTCGGATATAATAAAAGATCGCCAACCGAGAGAAAAAAATATGGAATGTGTAATGTGTTCAGGGTGTAGCAAATTTTTAGTTAAAAAATACATGTATAAGCACAAAAAGAGATGCACAGACAGCAGTTCAAGCACAGGAATGGTTGAGGCCATATCTACAAATTATTTACAAGAATTGGATAAGTTTTCAGAAGGTTACAAAAAATCAATCCTCCAGGCTTTTCACAAAACTGAGGTTGGAAATCAAATTCAAGAGGATGAATGGATTAAGACATTTGGCTATTATCTTTATCAAAATATTGAATGCAGTGCCAGGAGAATCCAAAAACGAAAATCTTTGATGGATAAAATGCGACGGTTGGCAAGACTTTTTCTTGTCTTTAAGAAGATTGCAGAGGGAAAAAATGTAGATACCACTTCTTCTCTGGTAATGTTCAGGAGAGAGAACATACCACTTTTACTTGATGCAATTAATAAGATGACAGTAGATGATGAAAATGATGATGAAATGCATCATGGTATGAAAATTTCAATGAGGTATTTGATAAATGAGGTGTGCAAGTTTTTGATGGCACAATACTTGATTAAAAAGGAAGATGACAAATTCAATGAACTAGAAAAATTCGATAAACTGATTAAAACATTATGGACATCTTTCTTTTCTTCGGCTGAAGAAAAAGCTCTTTTAAATCGAAATACAGACTTGAGAAAACCGCAAAGGCTCCCTAAAGAAGAAGATATTTTGAAGTTGAAAGGAGTTACTCTTGAAATAGTAGAAGAAATTTGCCAGAAAAAGTATGATATGATAGAAACAAAAGACTATAATTTATTACGTAATGCAGTTGTATCACGCCTTACTTTACATAATGCAAGAAGAGGTGGTGAGCCATGTAGGATAACAATGCAGGAATGGGAGGCTGCTTGGGAAGATGCTTGGATTGATAAATATAGAGCAGAACAAATTTCAGACCCTATCTCACAAAATTTGTTATGTAAATATAAAATTGCTTATGTGCATGCCTCAAAACTTCTGAAGCTTGTCCCACTGCTAATTCCTGAGGATTGTTGGGAGGCCATGAAAATTTTGTGTGATCCTGGAGTTAGAATCCATGTGACAGTGAACAGCAACAATCCATTTGTATTTGCGAACACTCAAAACTCTCTTTCCCACGTACTTGGATGGCAATGTGTTCAGCAGATGTGCAAAGCTGCAGAACTTTCAAATCCAATGAGTGCAACTGATGTAAGACACTTTGTTGCCACAAGTTATGCACTTCAAGATGTTCCTAGTGAACAAAGACAAATCATGTACAAACACTTTGGTCATACAGAAATGATGAATGAAAATGTATACCAATGCCCTGAAGGCTTAAGGGAGATTATCAATGTAGGTGGCTTCCTATCAAAGGTAGATCGCACCATACAAGATGGTAAGTCTTATTTCTATATGGTTCATATTACTTCATTATATACATGACCAATAATAATGAATACATCCAATACATATCAATGATATCAGAATATAAAATGAAATAGTATGCTATTTATTCAAATGTGGTGTTCTTCATGATATTTTGTTTTTATGTGAATGTATATTAAGTATATTCTTCCCTCCATCTATTGTTCTGTCCAATGTTATTTCTTTTGTTTTGTCTAAAATTTCCTTTGTCCAGTATAAAATTTCTACATACCATATTAAATCGAGTTTTTACTTGAGGAGATGGTCATTAGAAGAAATCTTGACATGATATTCTATCTGCAATAGAAACCAAGTAGAACTGTTATTTGTAAACACATTACTGATGATGACAACTATAATTTTTTTTTCTTATTCTCATAGCAATTATAAAGGAAAATTTTAGTAAAACACTTGACAAATATATTTTTAGAAAATGATGTTATTTTAAATCATCATGATTATTGCAATCATGGAAGTCATCAGAAGAATTATGTAATTAGATTTTCTCATTGAATTTCATGACAATCTTTTGAAGTTAGTATTCACAAAATATATGACTTTTGTATGTAAAAATATGGTCTTTTACACTTTGATATGGCCAACCTTCTGGCCATCATAAAAGTTGTGGTTTTTGATTATTTTTTATTACCCTTTTGCAATAAATATAATGAAACTAATATAAGAGCATAAAACATCATTTAACATGTATATATTTTCTGAAACAAATGTGCAATATAATAACTTGTTTCTTGTGTGAGGCTCAAGACCGAAACTGTGGAAATCGAACGTATAAATATTAGAGGAACAAGTGAAATACCAAATTGACCTTTAAGTAAAGTACGATCGAAAAACCATTCTAAGTTGAGAGCTATGTATGAGAGAGATACTTTTTAGTTGAAGAATAAATTTAAACTCAAAACATTATTTCAACAGTCTATCATATCAAAATTGAAGCCTACAATAGATTGAAGATTGTAATATATGATGGATCCAAAATGCAATTTGACATGTCTTAATTTTCAGAACATGGCTTTTTATCTTTGTTGATTTCATGGAAATGTCTCCACCTTTGATATGTTGGTAGCATATTTTCAATGTATTTATAATGAAAAACCCCAAAATTTCTTTAGATTACCAAATTGAGGAAATGGAAAGTAATGCAGACAAACAGGATCCAGGAAAGATAATTGATGGTAACTATAGATCATATCCTAAGAAGATTAAATCACTGAAGATATATGCATATTCATGTTCTTTAATTGAGTTATCAATCAAATTTGTTCTTTTCAATGAGGCTGATATCATATTCAATTCATAAATCTATATTTATTAGACATGGATATGATGATACAGAGTAATCTTAAGTTTAAAAAATGGTAACACTTGTATTCAAAATGGCTACCTTACTAGCTATTTTGGGTTTTAATATCAGTTTTCCTCCTGAATGATTAATTTCTATTGTTCCTTATTGGACACTGCTCTATATCAAAGCATTTGACTTGGTGTGGGATCTTAATTGTTGGATAGGGTATGAAAATCAGAGATTACTGACATTAAAATGACCACCATTCCTTGATTCTTTAGATTTACATTTGTATCTTATTTTAAAATATCTAATTTAACTTGCATCTAAATCTGTATGATAAATATGTTTGCTGCTTGACTAATCTTTCTTTTAAAATAAAGTGTTGGTTTGTAGAGGCAATGCTGTGTTACGTTAATTAAGTATCATATTAAAATAAATATTATTACAGTTCTAGCTGAAAATTATCTTTGTTGTTTATTTAAGACTTTCTGTCAGAGATTGCAGAAGGAGTAATTGAAGAGGATATGCCTATTAATACACTAATTAATGAATGTGAAGCAAACAGAGAATATCATGAAATTTCCGAGTCTGTGGGTAAGAGAAACAGATTAGTTTTGATTTTTGTATGATGTCAGATGTGTTGCACTAATATATACTGAAGGTATCTTCCTGCAGTGATCGGGGAGGCAACAGTAATTCAGAATAACAATAACCAATCTGTTCAACAGTGAACGAAACTTTAGTTTGATTTAATTATATGTTTTTGTTGTGAAATTTTTTTTCATTGAGTTAACAAAGCTTTGCCTAAGAAGTCCTTAATTTGCCTTCATTTATGGCTCATTTATGAACAATTTTTAGGACTTAGTTTATTGCGAAGTTTGGCTACAATGATATTCTAAAGACCTTTTCACACTCAACACTTATTTTGATTAGAGCCATGATCTTTCGGTGCCTGTAGTCTGTTTCACTAACAATCTTTGGTAAACACACTGTAAACAAGCCCAATCGGGCCTACGATACTGAAATTTACCTGTCCAATCCAAATTTCACAAGCCTGGGACATCGGGCTTTTGCTATCTTTGAAGACTGATATTGTTCTTAAGGCGTCGAGCATTTGCTCGACAGTCTTCTAGCAATCGTAAAAATTTTATTTCTGCACCGCCTTTTTAATTCACGCAACAAAGTAGTACCTTCTTTAAAGTAGTAAAAGTTCTTGCAAAACCGGCTTTGTTATCCTTGTTATTGAAATTTCATTGCACAGAAATAGATTTAAGCATAGGTCTGCTTAACTTAAATTATTAATATATTGCCTTGAAACACTTATTATTCTGGTGCTTATTGTGTGTGTTAACATATTCATTCGCCGTGATGTGACGCAAGCGGATTTTGAATTACAATCGTACTTCATGGCAATTTTTCCAAATATGGGGAAGACCACTTGACATATTGCCTTATTTGGAGAAATCGTAGTAGAACGCTTGTAACACGCGATCAAGGCCTAATTTGACATTAAGCGCTAATATGGAAACCGATTGCGTGATCTTCGAAATACATATATATAATAATATAAATAATATAATAATAAAATATGTAGATATAAATTTCAGTCTAAAAAAAAACAAATAAAATATTTCATAGAATCCTAAATATAGACTGGCAATGCGTATCACAAAGATATCTAGACAGGTGACCACTAATTCATAACTAGGCTGACCTAGGTTCATGTGATGCATTATCGGTTATTTTCATCTCACTGGATTTCATTTTGTTTCATTCATTTAACCTAGAATCAACAAATATCGACAAACTTAATTACTTCATCAAGGCTAAATATCATGAGCCTCTTGTAAATTACATCAGGTACTGTATACCTATGCTGTGTATGCTACTGCAAACGAATTTTAAAAATATCTACACGCAGTGTGTACGGCTTCTTATCTGTCCTTACCGTCTGTGCTATAAATAACACTTGCTGGACAGGTAATAGCCTCTATAAAATGGCGGTGGTCACTTGTCTCTTCGGGCAGCGATAGCAAGCAAGAGCAGGTAACTGCAGTCTATTTTAAGCAAGTATAGCTTTTTAAAAAGTTTAGGTTGAAATCGGAATAGCATGATCAAGATGTTGGTCACAAAGCCAAATAGCTTTATGTAAATGGGAATTACTTGTTTTTGCACAGTTGTGAATTTTCCTGCTAAAATTTCTGAAGCCACGCCTCATTTTTTTCCTTATTAGGAAAGTAGCATGTGTATATATCACATGGTCTTCCACATACCTGGAAAAGTTCCCATGAGGGCATAGAAAATGGCTGCCGAGAAAGTTTTCAAATCGCCTACAAAATTTAATGCGGATGTAAAGAATGATAGCATGGATTAAGACAGAATTTTAGATTGAATGCATGAAAAATGAATTATGTAGAACTTACATGTGAAGATTTTATTCCAAATCAACCGATAAAGTGTGATAGTGATATATTATATGATAAATGGCTATTGGTCCTTAACCTTTTATTTTTACTCATTTCCAAAAATTATCGGAATTCAATAAAAAAGATGAACACGACTGGTTAATTTCTGCTACTTTTGGCAGCTTTAAATCAAATTTACCTTGACGCCTTTGTGGCTCTTCAAGCCTTTGATTGTCTTGTCTGTCTCATTGTCTGTTAGTTTGTCTGTTGACTTTAACCTTTGCCATAACTTTGCAACTGTGAGAGATAGAGAGAAATGTATATTGATTTAGATAACAGCAATTATGAAGAAAGGTATTTAAGATCTTGCAAGTGAAGGTTAGGAGTGGTACTGACTTCGTTTTTGGTCTTGATGAAGGAAATGATCTTAGACATGTAAGGTATATATGGTTGGACAGATACGTTTATGTATTGTGATAGAATAAGATTTTAATAACATTTTTACATATTTTGTGTTTTAGAGCCTCAACCGTCCTCGTCATCAATGCAAAATAATTCTTTGACTTTGGCAGATAAGGAAAAAATGGTTGCGATACGAGGTAATAATTTGATGACCTTGTTTATTAAATACTAACTTGTGGCTAAGCAGTACTATTCATTTGGCTATGATTCTTATTTAAAATGGTAAGTTGGTCTGAATTTTCATAAGATATAATAACTTGATATCATGCATATTTTGTCACAGTGATGAAATCTTCATATAGTGCTTTTTGTTGTTAAGATTGAGACCTTGATGTATGTCATCTATCAGATTACAATTGTGCTTTGGATGTTTTTCATTTTCCTTTGAAAACTTGAACAGAATCCTTAAAAGGAGAAAATAAAAAGGAGTGTATGAGTGTATTTTCAATTAAATGAAAATATTGCTATAATTGATATGTTGTTTTTGTTGAACAGAATTTCTTGAAGCATTTGCTTCTGAGCATGTAGTAACTAGAGCTGTAACCAGCCATTCTCAGATTGAAGAGGATGAAGTGGAGGTGATTCCAGAAAATTTACTGCCTTACAAAGAATTGCTCAATAATCCAATTTTAATTGCGGAATGCAAGAAGTATTTTACAGATGATGGATGGTTAGTTGTTGAAAGTGGAATTAAAATAGTTCAGAGTATATCAGAAAAAGGTTTGTAAATTTTACATTTTTATACGCCCGTCCAATAGACGGGACATATTATGTTATGGCGCTGTCTGTCCGGACGTTTTTGGACGTCTTTCAAGATATTGCGATGAAATTTAGTATATAGCTTTATTTCAAGCGGCGTCAGCACCAGTTCGAGTTTAGTTAAGGTTGACCTACTTTTGACAGATTTATGGCCCTTGGACTTATAAATTTCAAATTTTTAAAAAAAAATTCATTAAAAATCTATTTTTTGTCAAAACATTATGAAATTTCTCATGAAACAAGTAAAGTGTACCAACTATCACATATGTTATGGTTTTTAATATCTTTTACTTCATTTTTGAGAAATTAATAATTTTAGGGGGGGGGGTTGACCATATGTGTTATATCATGTTTTCCGGACTTTTTTTTGCTGTCTTTCAAGATAATGAGTTGAAATTTAGTATATAGCTTTATATCAAGCAGTGTCAGTACCAGTGCAAGTTTTGTTACGATTGACCTACTTTTGACGGATTTATGGCCCTTGGACTTATAAATTGAAAGATTTTTTCAGAAATTCATTAAAAATCTATTTTGTGTCAAAACATTATGTAATTTATTATGAAACAAGTAAAATGTACCAACTATCACATATGTTACGGGTTTTAAAATTTTTTTCTTCATTTTAGGGGTGGGGGTGATCATATGTCCTAGGTCAGGTTTTCCGGACTTTTTTTGGCCGTCTTTCAAGATATGAGTTGAAATTTGGTATATAGCTTTATTCCAAGTGGCGTCAGTACCAGTGCGAGTTTTGTTACGATTGACAAACTTTTGACGGAATTTATGGCCCTTGGACTTAGAAATTTCAAGATTTTGTTTTGAAAATTCATTAAAAATCTAATTTTTGTAAAAACATTATGAAATTTACCATGAAACAAGTAAAATGTACCAACTTCCACATATATTACAGGTATTGATATCTTTTTTTTTTCATTTTTGAGAAATTTATAATTTTAGGAGGGGGGTGAAGTGTTACAGAGGGGGCTAGTTCTAACAAATTTCAAGTTTGTTTTTGCAGGTCAAGTTCCAAGATGGGTTGGATAGGGCCATTTCTGCAGGAGTTATTGCCCTTGGACTTATTCCTATGATAAAATGCTATGAAACACAATTAACTTCAGTAAACGTCAGATGTTTTTAATGAAAATCATGCCAAATGCGAATTGATCCTGTCTGAATTAAGCGACGGGCGTATTATGCTACGCTAGGCATTGCTCTTGTTGTATATTGTTGCAAGCCATGGTATTTGAGTCTGCCCCCCTACCTCCTTACCGTGGCTTCCTTGTTAAAGTTTTTGCTAGATTTGACCTTTCTCCAAAATTAATGTGCATGGGGAAACACAATAGAAATTGATCAGTGCAATTGCAGATAAGTAGTGTCGGTATTTAGGAAAGGTGACCTCCATCCTAAAAATGTGCTTTGTGTGATGATACAATAAAGGACTTTAAAAGCTACAGGTCACTCACAACAGAAGCTAGTAAAATATACAGATCAATTCTTCAGCCTTAGGGCTCAGGAAAGTATGTCTTCCAGGGACAAGGAAATGACTAATACAGTCTATATAACATATATAATATATATACTCTTAAGTCATAAATGTTTTGATGGGGATCAAGTTTTGTTATTTTCGTGGGGAACTGAAATCAATGAAAATAAATCCACGATGAAAATTTGCACTTCTATGATGGACAGTAAAATATCTGACAATGAAGAGACCATGCTACTCACAAACATATATGATGGACAAAAGACCAAACCTTATCAGTATGCGTTTGTACTATAGAAAATAACAAATCCGTATAATGTCTTACTTTAAATTTATTTCACAGCTGATAAAACAATGCTTTTAATTTGACACATAATAAGCACTAAACATTTTAAAGTTGGTTTAAGATGTTAATTTACCATATGTGTGAATAAAACACCTCCGATAGTCATTTGAGCCTGAACTGGTAAACAGGTATCCAGATGAATAAAGAGTGTCATGGTCAATTGATCTCTAATTGTTAATCAATCTACCAGTAATTACATGTTGAAAAACTTTAGTGTATTAGTTTAATACTGACCAAATTGATAAGTACAGTCAAACCTGTTTATTAAGGTCAGCTAAGGGAAGAGTCAAAAGTGTTTTATAGACAGGTGACCTTTATACAGGGTCTATAAAAGGAAAACAGATATTGGGAATTTAAAATGTGACTTTATAGACAGGTGGCCGTTTAATTTAAAAAGGTTTTACTGTATAAATCACAAAAATCAGTTTTTGTCAAATATATTGAAAATAATTTTTATTACAGCAGTGAAAAAAGATACTATGAAGACATCAGAGAAAGGGAAAGGTTAGCAAAGCTTTGTTATACTGTGTATTGTATATCTTGATATAATAATACATCTCGAATAATTTTCAGTAGATTTTTATGAAAAAACTGTAATTCGGAATCCCAATTCAACTTAATTCACCCGTTTTTAAACTTAATATTCTAGGAAAAGGGAAGAGGAAGTCACTGTTAAGTTCTTCAGAAACATGTAAGTAAATCATATAAGCAGCTATTATATATACTTTGTATCAGTCTTAATTTCAAATTCCTACCATGAATATGGCCTCTTTATTGGATGAAGATGGGTCCCTTTTGATTTTAAGGTCATTAAGTTGATAGTGTTGTTAATACAGATTAGAGTTCAACAAAGGTCTTAAAGGCAATGCCCCTCTGAGATGCAACTAATTCCATGATTGTCTTACTTGATTTTGTTTCATTCTGATTGTTCTCAAATGGTTTGTGGAAAAAGGGAATTTTGTTGTTTTTGTAAAATGTATATGTTGAAATGTATCAAAATACCCCTGTATACTTGCTATTTAAATATTTTCATTTCATATTCATATTTTTACAAAGATTTGAAAGGGAGTATATATTTTAAACACGATGTCTGAATGTTTTAGCTTGATTCCCTCATAAATACTGTTCCCTGGTCACATCATTGTTAACTGTACACACAAGACGAGTGCTTCATGATCTTGACAAGGTCATACTTTTAAAGTTAAAGTGATGCTGAGGTTATGACTCGAATTATTATCCTGCCAATATTATCTTAATAAATAAAGAACATATATACTTTTTATTTTGTGCATCATATGCGCATTTTGACAACTTACTGGTATGTCTCTTCGTGGCCAAATGATTGGAATTTCCAAAATATATAAATATTTGAAGAGCAGTGTTGAAACCAAAAATGACCGAAAAGTGAACCAAAGTATCTATCTAAGGACAGAACTTTGCATGAGGGAGATACTCCTTAGTTTTAGAGTGATTTACTTAATTTGATGGGGGGTATCTTAAAATTCAGACATTGTCAAGATCATAGTTGGCTCAAGACCAATTTGTTAAATGGTGCATAAAGTCTTAGCAGTAACTTGGTCTGCATCATACAATATTATTATGACCCAAAAGTTTGTCATAACCTTGATCCAAGACTGTATCACCACCAATGGCAAGGCTAAAGTGAACAGAAGACCAAATTTTATTTTGAATGAACCAGTTTGCTCTCTTTGGGTTGAAAGTTCTATCAGGACTGATATCAAACTTGATATCATGCCACCTATGTAGCAGATGCTGTACCATCATATAATATTATGTGCATGTAGTAAACCTTGAATGACATAAAACAATAATCAATCAATCTTTTTTAGAAAAAAATGGTAAGCATCATCTGTATACAGTAGCTAGCATTGATAATTGATTTCTTAACGATACTGATAAATTCTTGTTGCCAAGGAAATGCTTTCAAGTAAATTTGTGTTTTTGATTTCAGGTGTAAAAAGAAGGAAAATGGATAGAAAAAAGGTAATATTTAAAGTATATAAAAAAAAAAACTTTATGAAGACAAACCTGTGCTTAAAAATTGAGATATAAAAATTTCAGTATATTATATGTACACATGATATTTCTGTATGATTAAGTTGTATCTGTGCATTTTGTAATTTTGGTCATTTACTTATCATTTGAAATGCTCTGTATTAGGAGTACAGGTTTTTTTTTTTCATTTAAAATGCTTTGCCTGTAGATTTTGATAACAATTTAACTTATTAATTTGGCATTTGCATGTATTACTGATTTTTTGTTAAATGCTTGTAATTTGATAGGATATTGGATCGTGTTGCAAAGGATATTTATATATATATACATGTATATCACACTTATTCCCATTGCAGTGAGGAGTGTTTAAAAAAACTCACCGTGGAGGGTTTTACTTAAGTGTTGTTGTACCCTTTTTCTTTCTATCTTTTTATCTTTCCAGGGAGTGTTTATCTGGTTATGGCAGGTTTAGTTACGGTATATTAGGTGCATTTAGGCCATTGTTTAGTTTTTGTAACACGAAGTGTTACACTGTTATGGACCCGGATCATGGGCACTGCCATATTGGGATTCACCCCTTTGCTCATGTATTCCTACACTCAGTGAAATAATTCCATGATTATGTGCATTAAATTTGCAAATATTCATGAACATTTTATACTTCTGGTATGTTAATAACTACATATTCAGCAAATTATTTAGGAAGATGTATGGAAAGTCTATACCAGAGCTGAACAAACACGATGATTATTTTTGAAACTAACTGGCATGGAACCTATGTTTTCATAACTGTTTCCTTAACTGTTAGAGGGTCAAAAGCAGGGGACCACAATTCTCTGAATTTGCTTCTTTCATTTGAGTAATTTTGGTATCCTGTTTTGGGCAGAAGTATCTCAGTTATGGACAGTACAAGTACCAAAGTTGCACCAATGATTCATCTATGGGATGCACACTAGAGTACCTGGTTCGATTGCTTCATGTGACAGTTTTCCACTTCAGTGATTTGGTTCACCTGTTGGGGGTACCTCAGTTTGCGCCAAACTAGTAAAAATAAAAGACTTCTGACTTGGCCGTATGCCAAGTCACCTCGACTAAACAGTGTGTGAAAATTCCCAAACTTGTGTTAAAGCTGTATACCCTATGTTCGCATATTATAGGTAAATTTATTCAAAAATGTTTTGATTATATATACAAGCCTAAAACATATTTAAAAAAGGCCCTTGCAAATGTTGTGATCAAATTCGTCGTATTAAGTGAGAAATGGCTGTCTAAAACGCGATGTTTGTAAACAGAATGTTTACAACTAACTTATCATGTGATCTAATTCGGAAGTCGCATCATGAAGGGCGAGGTAAATAAACTTGACGAGTAACTTTTAAAATCTGCATTCAAGTCTGCTAAAGTTGGTATTTACTGAAATTGTTTTCTTTTGGAGTCTCCCTTCATCGTATTTGTTTTGATTAAACTGCGCGTGTGCAAAGTCAGGGTACGGTTGTATTTATAGAATAAACCCTTTATTTACGAAATATTTTATTTTTATTTTGATATCTCCGAAGATTTGAAGCAACAAAAGATGTTAGTAACGCAAAGTTAATAACTTCAGCCATACTAGAAAAATACAGTTTTTGTTTTACATGCCCTAATTTTTGAAAATATACCGAATTGTAGGGTATACAACTTTAATGGTTCATCTTGGGATGCAGACTTGAATGCAAGCTTTGTATAACTATTCTCACTTCAATTTTGTTTCATTAAATGAAGATTGATTAGAATAACTCAATAATGATTCAAGAGTCATTTTGAATTTGTGCTGTTAATTGTAAGGATGAAACTAGTCCTGAATTAAGGGGGTAGTCTGGTGAACTAGTAAGAAGAATTAAAATCTATAACTGGCTATTTCATGCATATTCTATAAGAACAGACAGAGGTAGATTAAATAATAACAAAAATGTATTATGTTATGGAGCAAATTATTGTGCTAGAATTAATGCAAATCAACACGGTGTCATGCCTATTTCGATATAGAGAAATGTCATTTTAGAGCAGTTTATATATATATTTTTTTTCACAAATATGACACAGAAAAGTTTGGGGTTTTTTTTATTTTGGTAGATAAACTTATGAATTTATACTGATTGATTGAAAAAATAACAAGGATTAGGGAAAGCTCTGACAACTTACGAAGCCTTTCATAGTGGCTATAGTAATTAAACAAGCCTGCTGAAATGATGACAATTTCACAAGAATTACACTTATTTGATAATTTCTGTAATCTGAATCGCTGTCATATTACACTGTAATGTGCAATGGTCTGTTATAAGTCAAAACAACATAAAATTACAATAGGTAATGGAACATTTTACAAAGAAATTTGGTAGATATTAACCCTCCCCCCATTGCGCTATAACCTCATTTGTGTGTAATATATATTGAATGAAATATTTCCTTTTCATGATCAAGAAAAGAATTGATTTGTATACATATAAGCTTCAAATGACATTT